>JAWWNJ010000043.1:1200000-1634509 GCA_037176885.1 Favolaschia claudopus | reverse complement strand
GCCGTATAGTCGTTGCTCTCTAGCTGAATACGTCTCTTCCCTCACCCCGCTGACCTTGGTTTCCTTTACGATAGCGGGGAGGTCTGAGTGGCTAGTTCGCCAACGTCTTGCTGCATTGCGTTGTTAACCCGCACACTGCCTTGCTGTATTGTGTGCTCTTCGATTTCCTTTCCGAAGCTGCCGAAAAAATTTTGGATTTTGGTGGATTCCGTCGGGGGAGTGGGGTCGCTAACCTTAACGTCCGTGCTGTTGAGTTGTCACCAACCTTAACGTCTCTGCTCTAGTGTTGCCTTGCTGGATTGCGTATAGCTTCGATCAGAGTGTTTGGCTTTACGCAGTGTCTATACCCGTTGAAGTCGATATCCCTAAACCTTGCCAGGACACCAGAGACCTGTAATGCGTGGTTCTGAAGGCCTATAAGTGAGACGTATTCAGTTGATGCAGTGCCCTTGTGTCTGCACGCAAATGGCCATATATATTCAACGTGTCCCCATACTTGAGTACCTCTGTGATGTTCGATAAGACCGATCATTATCAGCCCCTGTAGCCCTATCCAAACGCTTCAATTCGAGCCTAGACCCAAGGCAATCGGTGCACAATTGACTCTGCTATCAGAGCTTCGGTTTTGCCTATGATTCTCGTTCGAGGCCATATAGCACGTCAACGAGACCTGTCAGGGCATTCGCGGTGACACTACCATGGTTTGTAAGCCATTTGGGACATATTTGGTTCTAACAATATTTTTACTGTGCCTTATAAGGCCCTGACTTTGACTATAATTACGGTCGCCTTTTATTTCGCATTAATTATTAGGGCTTGTGTGCCATTATAATTCTTTGTTCGGCTGTTCAGTTGGCTGTGAGAGGTCCTTTTGAGTTGCGCAGTGGATTCCCGCCATTTGGGTGGGGCTTTTCCAACTGCGCAGTGGATTCCGGTGATTTGGGAGGGCAAATGTCAACTTCGCAGTGGATTCCGGCATTTCGAGTCGGGTTTTTTCAACTTCGCAGTGGATTCCACCAGTTTGAGAGGGCTTTTTCACAGCTTCGCAGTGGATTCCCATGGATTTGGGGACCTTTTCCACGGAATCCGTCGACGGATTCCCGGGTAAGATAGCTAGACACTGCCAGGGTGGCAGTGGATTCCACCCATTTGAGGCGGCTTTTGACAGGGTGGCAGTGGATTCCACTCAGTTTGAGGACATTTTCACAAGGTGGCAGTGGATTCCGCTCAATTGAGTGGGCTGTTTCAAAGTCTGGCAGTGGATTCCCATGGATTCGGGGACCTGTTGCACGGAATTGAGCTCTGAATTCCCCATTACCGTAGCTAGTCGATGAACGGGGTTGTGTTGTATGACTCGAACTCCTGCTAGTCTGGGTCTGAGTAGACTGGTGGGTAGAGCACTCTGACTGTGCCCGTTGCTGTTGTTGCAAGGGATGATACTCACTAGGCAGACCGGGTTGATCCCCTGCTATTGTACTTGGTGATGTACTGTTGGCCTTCGTGTTGTACACCTGAGTACGTCCTTCCGTTGACTCGGTCATCCGTGACTTCCTTTACGACAGCGGGGAGGTCTGAGTGGCTAGTTCGCCAATGTCTTGCTGGATTCCGTGGCTAACCCGTGCATTGCCCTGCTGGATTGCTTGGTCCGCGGTTTCCTTTCCGAAGCTGCCGAAAAAATTTTATATTCTGGTGAATTCCATCGGGGGAGTGGGACCACTAACCTTAACGTGCGTGTTGTGGAGTTGTCGCCAACCTTAACGTCTGTGCTCTGGTGTTGCCTTGTGTATTCCGTATGGCTTCGAACGCAGTGTTTGACCAAGTCGGGAATGTCAGGTGACCTGCGACTCAATCGCTGATGACACAATCTTATAGCCCTCCTCGAACGCTTCAATTCGAGCCTATACCCAGGTAATCGGTGCTCAATTGACTGTCGTATTCTGGTTTCGGCGCAAGCCTTACGTTTTCCCTTCAAGTCAATATAGCACCTCAACGAGACCTGTTCAGGTGTTTGCGGTGACACTAGGCTGACTTGTAGGCTATTTGGCACCTTTTTGGTCTCCACTATTTTTTCCCCATTTCTTACAAGGCCTCAGGATCGGCTATTTTAATTGCATTTCTTATAAGCCTTGGCTCTGGCTTATAATTTTTTTTGGCAGTGAGTCGCAATTCTTATAAGGCCTGGCTGGTGACTATAAGATTCTGTTGTCCTTTTTGATTTCTAATAGGGTCCTGTGTTCGACTATATTTATTGTGCGTTTGTTTCTACTGCGAAGATTCTGGGAGGATTTGTGTTGGGCCTGATTCCAGCTGTTGGGCCTAATTCCCTAGATTCTGGAGGCGTTTTTCATGTGTTGGGCCTAATTCCCTCCCACGCTGTCGTTGTTGGGCCTAATTCCCTCTCACGCTGTCCTTGTTGGGCGTAATTCCACTCGTTTGGGGACCCCTTTGCAAGGAATTAGGGGCCTAATTCTCCGTTACCGTAGCTAGTGTTTCTGGATTTCCCTCCACATTCCAGGCTATATGAACAAGGCTTTGTCCCATTCCAAGGCGTTGGCTCTGGCTGTTGGTAAAGCTTCACTTGGCTGGTTTAACACAGTCTCGTATGGTATTGACTCAATCCCACACTATAAGGCTCTGGCGGTATTGGGTACTATTCTGGCCTTATAATGATGCTTGACCTTCACTGAATGTCTGTCTGTACTGTTTGAAGTGTTGTATTGCGGCTCCGTGGTCTCTGGCCGTATAGTCGTTGCTCTCTAGCTGAATACGTCTCTTCCCTCACCCCGCTGACCTTGGTTTCCTTTACGATAGCGGGGAGGTCTGAGTGGCTAGTTCGCCAACGTCTTGCTGCATTGCGTTGTTAACCCGCACACTGCCTTGCTGTATTGTGTGCTCTTCGATTTCCTTTCCGAAGCTGCCGAAAAAATTTTGGATTTGGTGGATTCCGTCGGGGGAGTGGGGTCGCTAACCTTAACGTCCGTGCTGTTGAGTTGTCACCAACCTTAACGTCTCTGCTCTAGTGTTGCCTTGCTGGATTGCGTATAGCTTCGATCAGAGTGTTTGGCTTTACGCAGTGTCTATACCCGTTGAAGTCGATATCCCTAAACCTTGCCAGGACACCAGAGACCTGTAATGCGTGGTTCTGAAGGCCTATAAGTGAGACGTATTCAGTTGATGCAGTGCCCTTGTGTCTGCACGCAAATGGCCATATATATTCAACGTGTCCCCATACTTGAGTACCTCTGTGATGTTCGATAAGACCGATCATTATCAGCCCCTGTAGCCCTATCCAAACGCTTCAATTCGAGCCTAGACCCAAGGCAATCGGTGCACAATTGACTCTGCTATCAGAGCTTCGGTTTTTGCCTATGATTCTCGTTCGAGGCCATATAGCACGTCAACGAGACCTGTCAGGGCATTCGCGGTGACACTACCATGGTTTGTAAGCCATTTGGGACATATTTGGTTCTAACAATATTTTTACTGTGCCTTATAAGGCCCTGACTTTGACTATAATTACGGTCGCCTTTTATTTCGCATTAATTATTAGGGCTTGTGTGCCATTATAATTCTTTGTTCGGCTGTTCAGTTGGCTGTGAGAGGTCCTTTTGAGTTGCGCAGTGGATTCCCGCCATTTGGGTGGGGCTTTTCCAACTGCGCAGTGGATTCCGGTGATTTGGGAGGGCAAATGTCAACTTCGCAGTGGATTCCGGCATTTCGAGTCGGGTTTTTTCAACTTCGCAGTGGATTCCACCAGTTTGAGAGGGCTTTTTCACAGCTTCGCAGTGGATTCCCATGGATTTGGGGACCTTTTCCACGGAATCCGTCGACGGATTCCCGGGTAAGATAGCTAGACACTGCCAGGGTGCAGTGGATTCCACCCATTTGAGGCGGCTTTTGACAGGGTGGCAGTGGATTCCACTCAGTTTGAGGACATTTTCACAAGGTGGCAGTGGATTCCGCTCAATTGAGTGGGCTGTTTCAAAGTCTGGCAGTGGATTCCCATGGATTCGGGGACCTGTTGCACGGAATTGAGCTCTGAATTCCCCATTACCGTAGCTAGTCGATGAACGGGGTTGTGTTGTATGACTCGAACTCCTGCTAGTCTGGGTCTGAGTAGACTGGTGGGTAGAGCACTCTGACTGTGCCCGTTGCTGTTGTTGCAAGGGATGATACTCACTAGGCAGACCGGGTTGATCCCCTGCTATTGTACTTGGTGATGTACTGTTGGCCTTCGTGTTGTACACCTGAGTACGTCCTTCCGTTGACTCGGTCATCCGTGACTTCCTTTACGACAGCGGGGAGGTCTGAGTGGCTAGTTCGCCAATGTCTTGCTGGATTCCGTGGCTAACCCGTGCATTGCCCTGCTGATTGCTTGGTCCGCGGTTTCCTTTCCGAAGCTGCCGAAAAAATTTTATATTCTGGTGAATTCCATCGGGGGAGTGGACCACTAACCTTAACGTGCGTGTTGTGGAGTTGTCGCCAACCTTAACGTCTGTGCTCTGGTGTTGCCTTGTGTATTCCGTATGGCTTCGAACGCAGTGTTTGACCAAGTCGGGAATGTCAGGTGACCTGCGACTCAATCGCTGATGACACAATCTTATAGCCCTCCTCGAACGCTTCAATTCGAGCCTATACCCAAGGTAATCGGTGCTCAATTGACTGTCGTATTCTGGTTTCGGCGCAAGCCTTACGTTTTCCCTTCAAGTCAATATAGCACCTCAACGAGACCTGTTCAGGTGTTTGCGGTGACACTAGGCTGACTTGTAGGCTATTTGGCACCTTTTTGGTCTCCACTATTTTTCCCCATTTCTTACAAGGCCTCAGGATCGGCTATTTTTAATTGCATTTCTTATAAGCCTTGGCTCTGGCTTATAATTTTTTTTGGCAGTGAGTCGCAATTCTTATAAGGCCTGGCTGGTGACTATAAGATTCTGTTGTCCTTTTTGATTTCTAATAGGGTCCTGTGTTCGACTATATTTATTGTGCGTTTGTTTCTACTGCGAAGATTCTGGGAGGATTTGTGTTGGGCCTGATTCCAGCTGTTGGGCCTAATTCCCTAGATTCTGGAGGCGTTTTTCATGTGTTGGGCCTAATTCCCTCCCACGCTGTCGTTGTTGGGCCTAATTCCCTCTCACGCTGTCCTTGTTGGGCGTAATTCCACTCGTTTGGGGACCCCTTTGCAAGGAATTAGGGGCCTAATTCTCCGTTACCGTAGCTAGGCTGGTCTGTGGGCTATTTGGCACCCTTTTGGTTTCCACCAATTTTTCCCGATGGCTTGAGTCGGCCGTTCAATTGCATTTCTTATAAGCCTTGGCTCTGCTTATATTTTTTTCTGGCAGTGAGTCGCAATTCTTATAAGGCCTGGCTGGTGACTATAAGGAGTGTGTTTGTGTCTTTGTTCCTTTTAGTCAGTGGTGAGGGCTTATAAGTTTTTTGTACAAGGCAGGCCATTGCTGGCACTTGTTTCGTTTGCCAGAATTCCAGTGTTTGCCCAGAATTCCTTGAATTTGGGGTGTTTTGAAATGATCTGCCCATAATTCCTTCCCACGCTGGCCTGTTTGCCCATAATTCCGCTGTTTTGAGGTCCTTTTTAACGGAATTTTGCGCAAAATTCCCGGGGAAGGTAGCTAGTCTTTCGGGATCCCCCTCCGCATTCCAAGCCTTCACACCAAGGCTTTGCTCCATTCCAAGGCATTGACTCTGGCTGCTGGTACACAGTCTTGACTCAATTGAACACTATGAGCCTCTGGTTGTATTGGGTACTGTTCTGGCCTTATAATGGTTGCTTAGCCTTTGAATATGTCCTTCTGTTCACTTTGAAGCCTTGTATTGAGTCTCTGTGCTATCTGGCCTTATAATGGCTGGTCGCTACTTGAATACGTCTCTTCCCTCACTCCGATGACCTTGGTTTCCTTTACGTTCTAGCGGGCAGCTATGAGCGGCTAGTTCGCCAATGTCTTGCTGCATTCTGTCGTTAACCCGTACACTGCCTTGCTGGATTGTGTGCTCTTCGATTTCCTTTCCGAAGCTGCCAAAAAAATTTAGTATAACAGTGGATTCCATCGGGGGAGTGGGGTCGCTAACCTTAACGTCCGTGCTGATGGGTTGTCGCCAACCTTAACGTCTCTGCTCTGGTGTTGCCTTGCTAGATTCCGTATAGCTTCGATCGGTGTGTTTGGGTTTACGCACTAAACCTTGCCAGGACACCAGAGACCTGTAATGCTTCGTTCTGAACACCGATCAGTGAGACGTGTTCAATTGATGCGGTACACTTGTGTCTGCCGTATAGCTTCGATCAGCGTGTTCGGTGCTTGTATTGTCTACGCAGTGTCTGTACTGTCTGAAGTCGATATGCCTAAACCTTGCCAGAATACCAGGCCCATATAATGCTTGGTTTTGAAGGCCTGTGAGTGAGACATATTCAATCGATGCAGTGTGCTTGTCTCTGGACGCATACTACCAGATGTATTCCAGGCGTGTGAATATCTGAGTACCTTGGCCTGGTTCAATGCGATCGCTGGCAGTGTAGCCTTGTAGCCCTACTCAAACGCTTCAATTCGAGCCTAGACCCAAGGCAATCGGTAGAGAATTGACTGTGCTATCAGAGTTTCGGTTTTCGCCCTACGGTTTCCGTTCAAGGCCATATAGCAAGTCAATGAGACCTGTTGGGCCATTCGCGGTGACTCTACCATGGTTTCTAAGGTATTTGGGACATATTTGGTTCCAACAATATTTTTCTGCACTGTCCTTATAGTGCTGGAGCGTTGACTATAATAATGATTTTAATTGGCATTTATTATAAGGGCTGGTGAGCCGTTATAAGTTTTTCGCATTTATTATAAGGCCCCGAGTGCTGTTATAAGAATTCATTTGTCTTGGCTTCGTTCCGTTGAGTTGGTGGTGAGTGCTGATGATTATGTTTGAATGAGGCACTGAATTGAGGCGTGTTGCCGGATTCCCGTTGTGTTGCCAGATTCCCGTGGGTCGAGGGGGTAGAAAACAATTTCGAGCAGAATTCCCTCTCACGCTGTCAATTTCGAGCCCAGTTCCTCTGTGTTGAGTCCTCTTTTCACGGAATCCGGAGCCGGATTCCCCATTACCGTAGCTAGTGTTTGACCAAGTCGGGAATGTCAGGTGACCTGCAACTCAATCGCTGATGACACAATCTTATAGCCCTCCTCGAACGCTTCAATTCGAGCCTATACCCAAGGTAATCGGTGCTCAATTGACTGTCGTACCGTGCTTTCGGTCCAAGCTGTATGATTTCCCTTCAAGTCAATATAGCAAGTCAACGAGACCTGTTCGGGTGTTTGCGGTGACACTAGGCTGATTTGTAGCCTATTTGGCACCCTTTTGGTCTCCACTATTTTTCCTGGTTTCTTACAAGGCCTCAGAGTCGGCTATTTTAATTGCATTTCTTATAAGCCTTGGCTCTGGCTTATAATTTTTTTTGGCAGTGAGTCGCAATTCTTATAAGGCCTGGCTGGTGACTATAAGATTCTGTTGTCCTTTTTGATTTCTTATAGGGTGCTGTGTTCGACTATATTTATTGTGTGTTTGTTTCTTGTCCGAAAATTCTGGCAGAGTTCGTGTTGCCCCCTATTCCAGCTGTTGCTCCGAATTCCCTGGATTTGGGAGGCATTTTTCGGAGTTGCCCCCTATTCCCTCCCACGCTGTCGTTGTTGCCCCGAATTCCCCTCGTTCTGGGACCCTTTTGAAGGAATTGGGTGCCCAATTCCCCGTTACCGTAGCTAGTGTTTGACCAAGTCGGGAATGTCAGGTGACCTGCGACTCGATCGCTGATGACATCATCTTATAGTCCTCCTCAAACGCTTCCATTCGAGCCTATACCCAAAGCAATCGGTGCTCAATTGATTGTCGTAGTCAGGTTTCGATCCAAGCTGTACGATTTCCATTCAAGTCAATATAGCAAGTCAACGAGACCTGTTCGGGTGTTTGCGGTGACACTAGGCTGAGTTGTAGGCTATTTGGCACCCTTTTGGTTTCCACCATTTTTTTCCCGATTGCTCACCAGGCCTTGACGGTGGCTGATTCAATTGCATTTCTTATAAGCCTTGGCTCTGGCTTATAATTTTTTGGGCAGTGAGTCGCAATTCTTATAAGGCCTTGCTAGTGACTATAAGAGTTGGATGCTCTCTTTCGTTCTATGTCTGACTTGGGGTGCAACCATAATTCCAGTCATCAACCATAATTCCACTGGTTTCAGTGGCTGAATCACAACTGCAACCATAATTCCTGAGATTTGAGTCATTTGAGACCTGTTGTTAAGCACGTCAACCATAATTCCTTCCCACAATGTCAATTGCAAGCATAATTCCACCAGTTTGAGGACCCTTTTCACGGAATTACGATCGTAATTCCCGGGTAAGATAGCTAGACCTGTAATGCTTCGTTCTGAACACCGATCAGTGAGACATATTCAATTGATGTGGTACACTTGTGTCTGCCGTATAGCTTCGATCGGCGTGTTCGGTGCTTGTATTGTCTACACAGTGTCTGTACTGTCTGAAGTCGATATGCCTAAACCTTGCCAGAATACCAGGGCCATATAATGCTTGGTTTTGAAGGCCTATGAGTGAGACATATTCAATCGATGCAGTGTGCTTGTCTCTGGACGCATACTACCAGATATATTCAAGGCGTGTGAATATCTGAGTACCTTGACATGGTTCAATGCGATCGCTGGCAGTGTAGCCTTGTAGCCCTACTCAAACGCTTCAATTCGAGCCTAGACCCAAGGCAATCGGTGGAGAATTGACTGCGCTATCAGAGTTTCGGTTGTCCCCCTACGGTTTCCGTTTGAGGCCATATAGCAAGTCAACGAGACCTGTAAGGGCATTCGCGGTGACACTACCATGGTTTGTAAGCCATTTGGGACATATTTGGTTCCAGCAATATTTTCCGCACTGTCCAACCGGTGACTATAATAATGATTTTAGCTGGCATTTATTATAAGGGCTGGTGAGCCGTTATAATAATTCGTTTGGGCAATTGCGTCGGCTGAGAGGGTTTCCTTTGAGTTGCATTTACTATAAGACCTTGCTTTGGGCTATAAGAGTCGAGTCGAGTTTCGTTTCTTTTAGTCGGGTGCGACTTGTTATAAGTATTGCGCATTTGTTCCTACTCCGAAGATTCTGGGAGGATTCGCGTTGGGCCTAATTCCAGCTGTTGGGCGTAATTCCCTAGATTCTGGAGGCATTTTTCATGTGTTGGGCCTAATTCCCTCCCACGCTGTCGTTGTTGGGCGTAATTCCACTCGTTTGGGGACCCCTTTGAAGGAATTAGGCCCCTAATTCCCGGGGAAGATAGCTAGACTTGCTGGATCCGTCTCCTGATTCCAGCAGTTTGTGTCTTCCTTTGGCACGCAATTCCCTGTCGTTATAGCCTCCTGTAGGCTTGGCAAGTCATTATCGGAGTGGGTGCCAGATGCGGTGTTCTACGAGTCTAGTGGGTAGGGCGTGTTCAGTTGACCGGTTCAATGACCTATTGCCCACTATAATGCTCTGTATACTGACACAAGTCCGCCAGATGATAAGTCGATGAACGGGGTCGTGTTGTATGACTCGGACTCGTGCTAGTCTGGGTCTGAGTGGACTGGTGGGTAGAGCACTCTGACTGTGCCAATTTGCTGTTGTTGCAAGGAATGATACCCACTAGGCAGACTGGGTTGATCGTCTGCTATTGTACTTGGTGACGTATTGTTGCCCTTGGTGTTGTACACTTGAGTACGTCCTTCTGTTCACTCGGTGCCCCGCGATTTCCTTTACGATGGCGGGGAGGTTTGAGTGGCTAGTTCGCCAATGTCTTGCTGCATTCCGTTGTTAACCCGTGCACTGCCTTGCTGGATTGCTTGGTCTGCGGTTTCCTTTCCGAAGCTGCCGAAAAAATTTTATATTCTGGTGAATTCCATCGGGGGAGTGGGACCACTAACCTTAACGTCCGTGTTGTGGTGTTGTCCCAAACCTTAACGTCCGTGCTTTGGTATTGCCTTGTGTATTCCGTATGGCTTCGAACGCAGTGTTTGACCAAGTCGGGAATGTCAGGTGACCTGCGACTCAATCGCTGATGACACAATCTTATAGCCCTTCTCGAACGCTTCAATTCGAGCCTATACCCAAGGCAATCGGTGCTCAATTGACTGTCGTATTCTGGTTTCGGTCCAAGCCTTACGTTTTCCCTTCAAGTCAATATAGCACCTCAACGAGACCTGTTCGGGTGTTTGCGGTGACACTAGGCTGACTTGTAGGCTATTTGGCACCTTTTTGGTCTCCACCATTTTTCCTGATTTCTTACAAGGCCTCAGAGTCGGCTATTTTAATTTGCATTTCTTATAAGCCTTGGCTCTGGCTTATAATTTTTTTTGGCAGTGAGTCGCAATTCTTATAAGGCCTGGCTGGTGACTATAAGAGTCGGGTTGTTTTGTTGTTGTTCCTTTCAGTCAGTGGTGAGTGCTTATGATTATTTTGACTCAGGCAGACAATTGCGGTATGTTGATTCGATTGGGCTGGATTCCAGTCCTTGGGGTGAATTCCGGTGGTTTCAGGGGGTGAATCACAATCTTGGGCTGAATTCCCTCCCACGGTGTCAACCTTGGGCTGAATTCCGCTGTTTCAGGACCCTCTTTCACGGAATCCGTCAACGGATTCCCGGGGAAGATAGCTAGTGTGAGCTGTGGATTCCGACAATCTGAGGTCGAGTTTCACCCTGGTGCACTGATGAGCTGTGGATTCCTCCCACGACGCTATGGATTCCTCCCACGGAGCCATGGATTCCGGTGGCTTGGGGGACCCGTTGCACGGAATTGAGCTCTCAATTCCCCGTTACCGTAGCTAGTCTTTCTGGATTCCCCTCAGCATTCCAAGCTATATAACCAAGGTTTTGCACCATTACAAGGCATTGACTCTGGCTGTTGGTACATGGGCTCAACTGTGTTCACTTGGCTGGTGCAACACAGTCTTGTATTGGTTTGGCCGCCTTGAACAGTATAAGGCTCTGGTTGTATTGGGTACTGTTCAGGCCTTATAATGGTTGCTTGGTCTTTGAATACGTCCTTCTGTTCACTGTGATGACCCTTGAAGCCTTGCATTGAGTCTTTGTGCTATCTGGTCTTATAATTGTTGGTTGCTACTTGAATACGCCTCTTCCCTCACTCTGATGACCTTGGTTTCCTTTACGTTCTAGCGGGCAGCTATGAACGGCTAGTTCGCCAATGTCTTGCTGCATTCTGTTGTTAACCCGTACACTGCCTTGCTGGATTGTGTGCTCTTCGATTTCCTTTCCGAAGCTGCCAAAAAAAATTTAGGATAACAGTGGATTCCATCGGGGGAGTGGGGTCGCTAACCTTAACGTCCGTGCTGATGGGTTGTCGCCAACCTTAACGTCTCTGCTCTGGTGTTGCCTTGCTAGATTCCGTATAGCTTCGATCGGTGTGTTTGGGTTTACGCACTAAACCTTGCCAGGACACCAGAGACCTGTAATGCTTCGTTCTGAACACCTATCAGTGAGACATATTCAATTGATGTGGTACACTTGTGTCTGCCGTATAGCTTCGATCGGCGTGTTCGGTGCTTGTATTGTCTACACAGTGTCTGTACTGTCTGAAGTCGATATGCCTAAACCTTGCCAGAATACCAGGGCCATATAATGCTTGGTTTTGAAGGCCTATGAGTGAGACATATTCAATCGATGCAGTGTGCTTGTCTCTGGACGCATACTACCAGATATATTCAAGGCGTGTGAATATCTGAGTACCTTGACATGGTTCAATGCGATCGCTGGCAGTGTAGCCTTGTAGCCCTACTCAAACGCTTCAATTCGAGCCTAGACCCAAGGCAATCGGTGGAGAATTGACTGCGCTATCAGAGTTTCGGTTGTCCCCCTACGGTTTCCGTTTGAGGCCATATAGCAAGTCAACGAGACCTGTAAGGGCATTCGCGGTGACACTACCATGGTTTGTAAGCCATTTGGGACATATTTGGTTCCAGCAATATTTTCCGCACTGTCCAACCGGTGACTATAATAATGATTTTAGCTGGCATTTATTATAAGGGCTGGTGAGCCGTTATAATAATTCGTTTGGGCAATTGCGTCGGCTGAGAGGGTTTCCTTTGAGTTGCATTTACTATAAGACCTTGCTTTGGGCTATAAGAGTCGAGTCGAGTTTCGTTTCTTTTAGTCGGGTGCGACTTGTTATAAGTATTGCGCATTTGTTCCTACTCCGAAGATTCTGGGAGGATTCGCGTTGGGCCTAATTCCAGCTGTTGGGCGTAATTCCCTAGATTCTGGAGGCATTTTTCATGTGTTGGGCCTAATTCCCTCCCACGCTGTCGTTGTTGGGCGTAATTCCACTCGTTTGGGGACCCCTTTGAAGGAATTAGGCCCCTAATTCCCGGGGAAGATAGCTAGACTTGCTGGATCCGTCTCCTGATTCCAGCAGTTTGTGTCTTCCTTTGGCACGCAATTCCCTGTCGTTATAGCCTCCTGTAGGCTTGGCAAGTCATTATCGGAGTGGGTGCCAGATGCGGTGTTCTACGAGTCTAGTGGGTAGGGCGTGTTCAGTTGACCGGTTCAATGACCTATTGCCCACTATAATGCTCTGTATACTGACACAAGTCCGCCAGATGATAAGTCGATGAACGGGGTCGTGTTGTATGACTCGGACTCGTGCTAGTCTGGGTCTGAGTGGACTGGTGGGTAGAGCACTCTGACTGTGCCAATTTGCTGTTGTTGCAAGGAATGATACCCACTAGGCAGACTGGGTTGATCGTCTGCTATTGTACTTGGTGACGTATTGTTGCCCTTGGTGTTGTACACTTGAGTACGTCCTTCTGTTCACTCGGTGCCCCGCGATTTCCTTTACGATGGCGGGGAGGTTTGAGTGGCTAGTTCGCCAATGTCTTGCTGCATTCCGTTGTTAACCCGTGCACTGCCTTGCTGGATTGCTTGGTCTGCGGTTTCCTTTCCGAAGCTGCCGAAAAAATTTTATATTCTGGTGAATTCCATCGGGGGAGTGGGACCACTAACCTTAACGTCCGTGTTGTGGTGTTGTCCCAAACCTTAACGTCCGTGCTTTGGTATTGCCTTGTGTATTCCGTATGGCTTCGAACGCAGTGTTTGACCAAGTCGGGAATGTCAGGTGACCTGCGACTCAATCGCTGATGACACAATCTTATAGCCCTTCTCGAACGCTTCAATTCGAGCCTATACCCAAGGCAATCGGTGCTCAATTGACTGTCGTATTCTGGTTTCGGTCCAAGCCTTACGTTTTCCCTTCAAGTCAATATAGCACCTCAACGAGACCTGTTCGGGTGTTTGCGGTGACACTAGGCTGACTTGTAGGCTATTTGGCACCTTTTTGGTCTCCACCATTTTTCCTGATTTCTTACAAGGCCTCAGAGTCGGCTATTTTAATTTGCATTTCTTATAAGCCTTGGCTCTGGCTTATAATTTTTTTTGGCAGTGAGTCGCAATTCTTATAAGGCCTGGCTGGTGACTATAAGAGTCGGGTTGTTTTGTTGTTGTTCCTTTCAGTCAGTGGTGAGTGCTTATGATTATTTTGACTCAGGCAGACAATTGCGGTATGTTGATTCGATTGGGCTGGATTCCAGTCCTTGGGGTGAATTCCGGTGGTTTCAGGGGGTGAATCACAATCTTGGGCTGAATTCCCTCCCACGGTGTCAACCTTGGGCTGAATTCCGCTGTTTCAGGACCCTCTTTCACGGAATCCGTCAACGGATTCCCGGGGAAGATAGCTAGTGTGAGCTGTGGATTCCGACAATCTGAGGTCGAGTTTCACCCTGGTGCACTGATGAGCTGTGGATTCCTCCCACGACGCTATGGATTCCTCCCACGGAGCCATGGATTCCGGTGGCTTGGGGGACCCGTTGCACGGAATTGAGCTCTCAATTCCCCGTTACCGTAGCTAGTCTTTCTGGATTCCCCTCAGCATTCCAAGCTATATAACCAAGGTTTTGCACCATTACAAGGCATTGACTCTGGCTGTTGGTACATGGGCTCAACTGTGTTCACTTGGCTGGTGCAACACAGTCTTGTATTGGTTTGGCCGCCTTGAACAGTATAAGGCTCTGGTTGTATTGGGTACTGTTCAGGCCTTATAATGGTTGCTTGGTCTTTGAATACGTCCTTCTGTTCACTGTGATGACCCTTGAAGCCTTGCATTGAGTCTTTGTGCTATCTGGTCTTATAATTGTTGGTTGCTACTTGAATACGCCTCTTCCCTCACTCTGATGACCTTGGTTTCCTTTACGTTCTAGCGGGCAGCTATGAACGGCTAGTTCGCCAATGTCTTGCTGCATTCTGTTGTTAACCCGTACACTGCCTTGCTGGATTGTGTGCTCTTCGATTTCCTTTCCGAAGCTGCCAAAAAAAATTTAGGATAACAGTGGATTCCATCGGGGGAGTGGGGTCGCTAACCTTAACGTCCGTGCTGATGGGTTGTCGCCAACCTTAACGTCTCTGCTCTGGTGTTGCCTTGCTAGATTCCGTATAGCTTCGATCGGTGTGTTTGGGTTTACGCACTAAACCTTGCCAGGACACCAGAGACCTGTAATGCTTCGTTCTGAACACCTATCAGTGAGACATATTCAATTGATGTGGTACACTTGTGTCTGCCGTATAGCTTCGATCGGCGTGTTCGGTGCTTGTATTGTCTACACAGTGTCTGTACTGTCTGAAGTCGATATGCCTAAACCTTGCCAGAATACCAGGGCCATATAATGCTTGGTTTTGAAGGCCTATGAGTGAGACATATTCAATCGATGCAGTGTGCTTGTCTCTGGACGCATACTACCAGATATATTCAAGGCGTGTGAATATCTGAGTACCTTGACATGGTTCAATGCGATCGCTGGCAGTGTAGCCTTGTAGCCCTACTCAAACGCTTCAATTCGAGCCTAGACCCAAGGCAATCGGTGGAGAATTGACTGCGCTATCAGAGTTTCGGTTGTCCCCCTACGGTTTCCGTTTGAGGCCATATAGCAAGTCAACGAGACCTGTAAGGGCATTCGCGGTGACACTACCATGGTTTGTAAGCCATTTGGGACATATTTGGTTCCAGCAATATTTTCCGCACTGTCCAACCGGTGACTATAATAATGATTTTAGCTGGCATTTATTATAAGGGCTGGTGAGCCGTTATAATAATTCGTTTGGGCAATTGCGTCGGCTGAGAGGGTTTCCTTTGAGTTGCATTTACTATAAGACCTTGCTTTGGGCTATAAGAGTCGAGTCGAGTTTCGTTTCTTTTAGTCGGGTGCGACTTGTTATAAGTATTGCGCATTTGTTCCTACTCCGAAGATTCTGGGAGGATTCGCGTTGGGCCTAATTCCAGCTGTTGGGCGTAATTCCCTAGATTCTGGAGGCATTTTTCATGTGTTGGGCCTAATTCCCTCCCACGCTGTCGTTGTTGGGCGTAATTCCACTCGTTTGGGGACCCCTTTGAAGGAATTAGGCCCCTAATTCCCGGGGAAGATAGCTAGACTTGCTGGATCCGTCTCCTGATTCCAGCAGTTTGTGTCTTCCTTTGGCACGCAATTCCCTGTCGTTATAGCCTCCTGTAGGCTTGGCAAGTCATTATCGGAGTGGGTGCCAGATGCGGTGTTCTACGAGTCTAGTGGGTAGGGCGTGTTCAGTTGACCGGTTCAATGACCTATTGCCCACTATAATGCTCTGTATACTGACACAAGTCCGCCAGATGATAAGTCGATGAACGGGGTCGTGTTGTATGACTCGGACTCGTGCTAGTCTGGGTCTGAGTGGACTGGTGGGTAGAGCACTCTGACTGTGCCAATTTGCTGTTGTTGCAAGGAATGATACCCACTAGGCAGACTGGGTTGATCGTCTGCTATTGTACTTGGTGACGTATTGTTGCCCTTGGTGTTGTACACTTGAGTACGTCCTTCTGTTCACTCGGTGCCCCGCGATTTCCTTTACGATGGCGGGGAGGTTTGAGTGGCTAGTTCGCCAATGTCTTGCTGCATTCCGTTGTTAACCCGTGCACTGCCTTGCTGGATTGCTTGGTCTGCGGTTTCCTTTCCGAAGCTGCCGAAAAAATTTTATATTCTGGTGAATTCCATCGGGGGAGTGGGACCACTAACCTTAACGTCCGTGTTGTGGTGTTGTCCCAAACCTTAACGTCCGTGCTTTGGTATTGCCTTGTGTATTCCGTATGGCTTCGAACGCAGTGTTTGACCAAGTCGGGAATGTCAGGTGACCTGCGACTCAATCGCTGATGACACAATCTTATAGCCCTTCTCGAACGCTTCAATTCGAGCCTATACCCAAGGCAATCGGTGCTCAATTGACTGTCGTATTCTGGTTTCGGTCCAAGCCTTACGTTTTCCCTTCAAGTCAATATAGCACCTCAACGAGACCTGTTCGGGTGTTTGCGGTGACACTAGGCTGACTTGTAGGCTATTTGGCACCTTTTTGGTCTCCACCATTTTTCCTGATTTCTTACAAGGCCTCAGAGTCGGCTATTTTAATTTGCATTTCTTATAAGCCTTGGCTCTGGCTTATAATTTTTTTTGGCAGTGAGTCGCAATTCTTATAAGGCCTGGCTGGTGACTATAAGAGTCGGGTTGTTTTGTTGTTGTTCCTTTCAGTCAGTGGTGAGTGCTTATGATTATTTTGACTCAGGCAGACAATTGCGGTATGTTGATTCGATTGGGCTGGATTCCAGTCCTTGGGGTGAATTCCGGTGGTTTCAGGGGGTGAATCACAATCTTGGGCTGAATTCCCTCCCACGGTGTCAACCTTGGGCTGAATTCCGCTGTTTCAGGACCCTCTTTCACGGAATCCGTCAACGGATTCCCGGGGAAGATAGCTAGTGTGAGCTGTGGATTCCGACAATCTGAGGTCGAGTTTCACCCTGGTGCACTGATGAGCTGTGGATTCCTCCCACGACGCTATGGATTCCTCCCACGGAGCCATGGATTCCGGTGGCTTGGGGGACCCGTTGCACGGAATTGAGCTCTCAATTCCCCGTTACCGTAGCTAGTCTTTCTGGATTCCCCTCAGCATTCCAAGCTATATAACCAAGGTTTTGCACCATTACAAGGCATTGACTCTGGCTGTTGGTACATGGGCTCAACTGTGTTCACTTGGCTGGTGCAACACAGTCTTGTATTGGTTTGGCCGCCTTGAACAGTATAAGGCTCTGGTTGTATTGGGTACTGTTCAGGCCTTATAATGGTTGCTTGGTCTTTGAATACGTCCTTCTGTTCACTGTGATGACCCTTGAAGCCTTGCATTGAGTCTTTGTGCTATCTGGTCTTATAATTGTTGGTTGCTACTTGAATACGCCTCTTCCCTCACTCTGATGACCTTGGTTTCCTTTACGTTCTAGCGGGCAGCTATGAACGGCTAGTTCGCCAATGTCTTGCTGCATTCTGTTGTTAACCCGTACACTGCCTTGCTGGATTGTGTGCTCTTCGATTTCCTTTCCGAAGCTGCCAAAAAAAATTTAGGATAACAGTGGATTCCATCGGGGGAGTGGGGTCGCTAACCTTAACGTCCGTGCTGATGGGTTGTCGCCAACCTTAACGTCTCTGCTCTGGTGTTGCCTTGCTAGATTCCGTATAGCTTCGATCGGTGTGTTTGGGTTTACGCACTAAACCTTGCCAGGACACCAGAGACCTGTAATGCTTCGTTCTGAACACCTATCAGTGAGACATATTCAATTGATGTGGTACACTTGTGTCTGCCGTATAGCTTCGATCGGCGTGTTCGGTGCTTGTATTGTCTACACAGTGTCTGTACTGTCTGAAGTCGATATGCCTAAACCTTGCCAGAATACCAGGGCCATATAATGCTTGGTTTTGAAGGCCTATGAGTGAGACATATTCAATCGATGCAGTGTGCTTGTCTCTGGACGCATACTACCAGATATATTCAAGGCGTGTGAATATCTGAGTACCTTGACATGGTTCAATGCGATCGCTGGCAGTGTAGCCTTGTAGCCCTACTCAAACGCTTCAATTCGAGCCTAGACCCAAGGCAATCGGTGGAGAATTGACTGCGCTATCAGAGTTTCGGTTGTCCCCCTACGGTTTCCGTTTGAGGCCATATAGCAAGTCAACGAGACCTGTAAGGGCATTCGCGGTGACACTACCATGGTTTGTAAGCCATTTGGGACATATTTGGTTCCAGCAATATTTTCCGCACTGTCCAACCGGTGACTATAATAATGATTTTAGCTGGCATTTATTATAAGGGCTGGTGAGCCGTTATAATAATTCGTTTGGGCAATTGCGTCGGCTGAGAGGGTTTCCTTTGAGTTGCATTTACTATAAGACCTTGCTTTGGGCTATAAGAGTCGAGTCGAGTTTCGTTTCTTTTAGTCGGGTGCGACTTGTTATAAGTATTGCGCATTTGTTCCTACTCCGAAGATTCTGGGAGGATTCGCGTTGGGCCTAATTCCAGCTGTTGGGCGTAATTCCCTAGATTCTGGAGGCATTTTTCATGTGTTGGGCCTAATTCCCTCCCACGCTGTCGTTGTTGGGCGTAATTCCACTCGTTTGGGGACCCCTTTGAAGGAATTAGGCCCCTAATTCCCGGGGAAGATAGCTAGACTTGCTGGATCCGTCTCCTGATTCCAGCAGTTTGTGTCTTCCTTTGGCACGCAATTCCCTGTCGTTATAGCCTCCTGTAGGCTTGGCAAGTCATTATCGGAGTGGGTGCCAGATGCGGTGTTCTACGAGTCTAGTGGGTAGGGCGTGTTCAGTTGACCGGTTCAATGACCTATTGCCCACTATAATGCTCTGTATACTGACACAAGTCCGCCAGATGATAAGTCGATGAACGGGGTCGTGTTGTATGACTCGGACTCGTGCTAGTCTGGGTCTGAGTGGACTGGTGGGTAGAGCACTCTGACTGTGCCAATTTGCTGTTGTTGCAAGGAATGATACCCACTAGGCAGACTGGGTTGATCGTCTGCTATTGTACTTGGTGACGTATTGTTGCCCTTGGTGTTGTACACTTGAGTACGTCCTTCTGTTCACTCGGTGCCCCGCGATTTCCTTTACGATGGCGGGGAGGTTTGAGTGGCTAGTTCGCCAATGTCTTGCTGCATTCCGTTGTTAACCCGTGCACTGCCTTGCTGGATTGCTTGGTCTGCGGTTTCCTTTCCGAAGCTGCCGAAAAAATTTTATATTCTGGTGAATTCCATCGGGGGAGTGGGACCACTAACCTTAACGTCCGTGTTGTGGTGTTGTCCCAAACCTTAACGTCCGTGCTTTGGTATTGCCTTGTGTATTCCGTATGGCTTCGAACGCAGTGTTTGACCAAGTCGGGAATGTCAGGTGACCTGCGACTCAATCGCTGATGACACAATCTTATAGCCCTTCTCGAACGCTTCAATTCGAGCCTATACCCAAGGCAATCGGTGCTCAATTGACTGTCGTATTCTGGTTTCGGTCCAAGCCTTACGTTTTCCCTTCAAGTCAATATAGCACCTCAACGAGACCTGTTCGGGTGTTTGCGGTGACACTAGGCTGACTTGTAGGCTATTTGGCACCTTTTTGGTCTCCACCATTTTTCCTGATTTCTTACAAGGCCTCAGAGTCGGCTATTTTAATTTGCATTTCTTATAAGCCTTGGCTCTGGCTTATAATTTTTTTTGGCAGTGAGTCGCAATTCTTATAAGGCCTGGCTGGTGACTATAAGAGTCGGGTTGTTTTGTTGTTGTTCCTTTCAGTCAGTGGTGAGTGCTTATGATTATTTTGACTCAGGCAGACAATTGCGGTATGTTGATTCGATTGGGCTGGATTCCAGTCCTTGGGGTGAATTCCGGTGGTTTCAGGGGGTGAATCACAATCTTGGGCTGAATTCCCTCCCACGGTGTCAACCTTGGGCTGAATTCCGCTGTTTCAGGACCCTCTTTCACGGAATCCGTCAACGGATTCCCGGGGAAGATAGCTAGTGTGAGCTGTGGATTCCGACAATCTGAGGTCGAGTTTCACCCTGGTGCACTGATGAGCTGTGGATTCCTCCCACGACGCTATGGATTCCTCCCACGGAGCCATGGATTCCGGTGGCTTGGGGGACCCGTTGCACGGAATTGAGCTCTCAATTCCCCGTTACCGTAGCTAGTCTTTCTGGATTCCCCTCAGCATTCCAAGCTATATAACCAAGGTTTTGCACCATTACAAGGCATTGACTCTGGCTGTTGGTACATGGGCTCAACTGTGTTCACTTGGCTGGTGCAACACAGTCTTGTATTGGTTTGGCCGCCTTGAACAGTATAAGGCTCTGGTTGTATTGGGTACTGTTCAGGCCTTATAATGGTTGCTTGGTCTTTGAATACGTCCTTCTGTTCACTGTGATGACCCTTGAAGCCTTGCATTGAGTCTTTGTGCTATCTGGTCTTATAATTGTTGGTTGCTACTTGAATACGCCTCTTCCCTCACTCTGATGACCTTGGTTTCCTTTACGTTCTAGCGGGCAGCTATGAACGGCTAGTTCGCCAATGTCTTGCTGCATTCTGTTGTTAACCCGTACACTGCCTTGCTGGATTGTGTGCTCTTCGATTTCCTTTCCGAAGCTGCCAAAAAAAATTTAGGATAACAGTGGATTCCATCGGGGGAGTGGGGTCGCTAACCTTAACGTCCGTGCTGATGGGTTGTCGCCAACCTTAACGTCTCTGCTCTGGTGTTGCCTTGCTAGATTCCGTATAGCTTCGATCGGTGTGTTTGGGTTTACGCACTAAACCTTGCCAGGACACCAGAGACCTGTAATGCTTCGTTCTGAACACCTATCAGTGAGACATATTCAATTGATGTGGTACACTTGTGTCTGCCGTATAGCTTCGATCGGCGTGTTCGGTGCTTGTATTGTCTACACAGTGTCTGTACTGTCTGAAGTCGATATGCCTAAACCTTGCCAGAATACCAGGGCCATATAATGCTTGGTTTTGAAGGCCTATGAGTGAGACATATTCAATCGATGCAGTGTGCTTGTCTCTGGACGCATACTACCAGATATATTCAAGGCGTGTGAATATCTGAGTACCTTGACATGGTTCAATGCGATCGCTGGCAGTGTAGCCTTGTAGCCCTACTCAAACGCTTCAATTCGAGCCTAGACCCAAGGCAATCGGTGGAGAATTGACTGCGCTATCAGAGTTTCGGTTGTCCCCCTACGGTTTCCGTTTGAGGCCATATAGCAAGTCAACGAGACCTGTAAGGGCATTCGCGGTGACACTACCATGGTTTGTAAGCCATTTGGGACATATTTGGTTCCAGCAATATTTTCCGCACTGTCCAACCGGTGACTATAATAATGATTTTAGCTGGCATTTATTATAAGGGCTGGTGAGCCGTTATAATAATTCGTTTGGGCAATTGCGTCGGCTGAGAGGGTTTCCTTTGAGTTGCATTTACTATAAGACCTTGCTTTGGGCTATAAGAGTCGAGTCGAGTTTCGTTTCTTTTAGTCGGGTGCGACTTGTTATAAGTATTGCGCATTTGTTCCTACTCCGAAGATTCTGGGAGGATTCGCGTTGGGCCTAATTCCAGCTGTTGGGCGTAATTCCCTAGATTCTGGAGGCATTTTTCATGTGTTGGGCCTAATTCCCTCCCACGCTGTCGTTGTTGGGCGTAATTCCACTCGTTTGGGGACCCCTTTGAAGGAATTAGGCCCCTAATTCCCGGGGAAGATAGCTAGACTTGCTGGATCCGTCTCCTGATTCCAGCAGTTTGTGTCTTCCTTTGGCACGCAATTCCCTGTCGTTATAGCCTCCTGTAGGCTTGGCAAGTCATTATCGGAGTGGGTGCCAGATGCGGTGTTCTACGAGTCTAGTGGGTAGGGCGTGTTCAGTTGACCGGTTCAATGACCTATTGCCCACTATAATGCTCTGTATACTGACACAAGTCCGCCAGATGATAAGTCGATGAACGGGGTCGTGTTGTATGACTCGGACTCGTGCTAGTCTGGGTCTGAGTGGACTGGTGGGTAGAGCACTCTGACTGTGCCAATTTGCTGTTGTTGCAAGGAATGATACCCACTAGGCAGACTGGGTTGATCGTCTGCTATTGTACTTGGTGACGTATTGTTGCCCTTGGTGTTGTACACTTGAGTACGTCCTTCTGTTCACTCGGTGCCCCGCGATTTCCTTTACGATGGCGGGGAGGTTTGAGTGGCTAGTTCGCCAATGTCTTGCTGCATTCCGTTGTTAACCCGTGCACTGCCTTGCTGGATTGCTTGGTCTGCGGTTTCCTTTCCGAAGCTGCCGAAAAAATTTTATATTCTGGTGAATTCCATCGGGGGAGTGGGACCACTAACCTTAACGTCCGTGTTGTGGTGTTGTCCCAAACCTTAACGTCCGTGCTTTGGTATTGCCTTGTGTATTCCGTATGGCTTCGAACGCAGTGTTTGACCAAGTCGGGAATGTCAGGTGACCTGCGACTCAATCGCTGATGACACAATCTTATAGCCCTTCTCGAACGCTTCAATTCGAGCCTATACCCAAGGCAATCGGTGCTCAATTGACTGTCGTATTCTGGTTTCGGTCCAAGCCTTACGTTTTCCCTTCAAGTCAATATAGCACCTCAACGAGACCTGTTCGGGTGTTTGCGGTGACACTAGGCTGACTTGTAGGCTATTTGGCACCTTTTTGGTCTCCACCATTTTTCCTGATTTCTTACAAGGCCTCAGAGTCGGCTATTTTAATTTGCATTTCTTATAAGCCTTGGCTCTGGCTTATAATTTTTTTTGGCAGTGAGTCGCAATTCTTATAAGGCCTGGCTGGTGACTATAAGAGTCGGGTTGTTTTGTTGTTGTTCCTTTCAGTCAGTGGTGAGTGCTTATGATTATTTTGACTCAGGCAGACAATTGCGGTATGTTGATTCGATTGGGCTGGATTCCAGTCCTTGGGGTGAATTCCGGTGGTTTCAGGGGGTGAATCACAATCTTGGGCTGAATTCCCTCCCACGGTGTCAACCTTGGGCTGAATTCCGCTGTTTCAGGACCCTCTTTCACGGAATCCGTCAACGGATTCCCGGGGAAGATAGCTAGTGTGAGCTGTGGATTCCGACAATCTGAGGTCGAGTTTCACCCTGGTGCACTGATGAGCTGTGGATTCCTCCCACGACGCTATGGATTCCTCCCACGGAGCCATGGATTCCGGTGGCTTGGGGGACCCGTTGCACGGAATTGAGCTCTCAATTCCCCGTTACCGTAGCTAGTCTTTCTGGATTCCCCTCAGCATTCCAAGCTATATAACCAAGGTTTTGCACCATTACAAGGCATTGACTCTGGCTGTTGGTACATGGGCTCAACTGTGTTCACTTGGCTGGTGCAACACAGTCTTGTATTGGTTTGGCCGCCTTGAACAGTATAAGGCTCTGGTTGTATTGGGTACTGTTCAGGCCTTATAATGGTTGCTTGGTCTTTGAATACGTCCTTCTGTTCACTGTGATGACCCTTGAAGCCTTGCATTGAGTCTTTGTGCTATCTGGTCTTATAATTGTTGGTTGCTACTTGAATACGCCTCTTCCCTCACTCTGATGACCTTGGTTTCCTTTACGTTCTAGCGGGCAGCTATGAACGGCTAGTTCGCCAATGTCTTGCTGCATTCTGTTGTTAACCCGTACACTGCCTTGCTGGATTGTGTGCTCTTCGATTTCCTTTCCGAAGCTGCCAAAAAAAATTTAGGATAACAGTGGATTCCATCGGGGGAGTGGGGTCGCTAACCTTAACGTCCGTGCTGATGGGTTGTCGCCAACCTTAACGTCTCTGCTCTGGTGTTGCCTTGCTAGATTCCGTATAGCTTCGATCGGTGTGTTTGGGTTTACGCACTAAACCTTGCCAGGACACCAGAGACCTGTAATGCTTCGTTCTGAACACCTATCAGTGAGACATATTCAATTGATGTGGTACACTTGTGTCTGCCGTATAGCTTCGATCGGCGTGTTCGGTGCTTGTATTGTCTACACAGTGTCTGTACTGTCTGAAGTCGATATGCCTAAACCTTGCCAGAATACCAGGGCCATATAATGCTTGGTTTTGAAGGCCTATGAGTGAGACATATTCAATCGATGCAGTGTGCTTGTCTCTGGACGCATACTACCAGATATATTCAAGGCGTGTGAATATCTGAGTACCTTGACATGGTTCAATGCGATCGCTGGCAGTGTAGCCTTGTAGCCCTACTCAAACGCTTCAATTCGAGCCTAGACCCAAGGCAATCGGTGGAGAATTGACTGCGCTATCAGAGTTTCGGTTGTCCCCCTACGGTTTCCGTTTGAGGCCATATAGCAAGTCAACGAGACCTGTAAGGGCATTCGCGGTGACACTACCATGGTTTGTAAGCCATTTGGGACATATTTGGTTCCAGCAATATTTTCCGCACTGTCCAACCGGTGACTATAATAATGATTTTAGCTGGCATTTATTATAAGGGCTGGTGAGCCGTTATAATAATTCGTTTGGGCAATTGCGTCGGCTGAGAGGGTTTCCTTTGAGTTGCATTTACTATAAGACCTTGCTTTGGGCTATAAGAGTCGAGTCGAGTTTCGTTTCTTTTAGTCGGGTGCGACTTGTTATAAGTATTGCGCATTTGTTCCTACTCCGAAGATTCTGGGAGGATTCGCGTTGGGCCTAATTCCAGCTGTTGGGCGTAATTCCCTAGATTCTGGAGGCATTTTTCATGTGTTGGGCCTAATTCCCTCCCACGCTGTCGTTGTTGGGCGTAATTCCACTCGTTTGGGGACCCCCTTTGAAGGAATTAGGCCCCCTAATTCCCGGGGAAGATAGCTAGAACACTTGCCTGTGCAAGCAGGAAGCCAAAACCGACGAGCATCCAACAGGCTTGGGACGCGGAAGAGCCCTCAAGGAATATCACGGCGAGCTGTGGAATATGCATTATCAACGATAGAGTTGACTATACTCGACTCACCGAGAAATATTGCAACTCGTGCAGCCTTGCTTGTCCGACGAGGTGCTCGCCTACGGAGGAAGGGATCTGTTGGAGGGGAAAATTGAGTGCGTGTTGCCACTCCATGATCAGCATGTGTAAGAACGAATTTGCGATATACCTTCAGTGTTTGGTTAAACCACCGCCACCCGCATGCCAGTCCTTCCTCTACGAGACCAGGATCATCGCTCCATCGGGAACCGATAGCGCATACGAGAAGAAGCGTCGCTGCGAATGCGTCGTCTCTGCAACGATAGCATCGTAGGTTTAACTATTCATATGACTGAAAGAAAGCGAATATACACACCTCAAATGCAACCCACTACTCACCTCCCTCTCGAATGTCGGGCGGTGGAGGAGGGGGATGTATACGTTTTGATGTGTGAAGTATAGATCGACGAGATCGAACATTAGAAGTTGGGGTGGAAAGTCGAAGTTAGTGGTGGTGTGTGAGGGAGAGGGCTGATACTGAGTTCAATACATACATGTCAGCAATGAGGACGGGCAAGATGCGGAAATGGAGATGGCGAAGTGACAAAAAAAGAGCTCGAAACTCGAAAGTCAGACTTACAGGCCGTCGTTGCCAATATTGCATCCTGCGCGACGTCCACCGAGCCCCGCCACTATACGTATTATCCGGCAGCTGATGCTGTAGTTCTACCTCTTGTAACTCCTGTTTGACGACGTCGGCTTTGAGATCTGCCGCGACCTTGACGAGCGGGGCGCTGGAGCTTTTTCCGAGCCAACGTTGGGTCACTTCTGGTTCCGTGCTATACGGTTTCATTGGCTGTGGGATGGATTGGGGGTATTAGTTGATGGGCGATATGTGAGATGATCCGACGGGAAGGGGTGAAATTGAGACAGCACCTTATACCCAAGCTGAAAATGTTCTATGGCTTCTTCAGGTGGCATAAAAGGCGGCGTGGCGATGGCGCGGAGGGCTGCGCGCATGATGTAGAGGGATGCAGCGGCGCCGTCGGGGAGAGAATGGGGGTTGGAATTGGCGATCGTCGGTGTCAGATGCGTATTGTCTGCAGAGGGTGAGGAGCCTAGAATTTGCTTTGATGCAGATGATGAGCCCGAGATAGAGGAGGGACTTGGAGAAGCAGAGGAAGTGTGGGGCGAGAGCGAGTTCGGCGCGTAGTCGACGGACGAGGGCTTCAGATTCGGCGAGTTGGGTTTCAAGGGTGGAGATTGACCTAGATCCATGGCTATAATGAGGGCTTCCTGTGTGGATCGAGGAAATTAAATTAATGGCGCACTTTGTTCGAGAACATCCGGTCTGTGGGAATGAAAAGAAATCAACGTGAATAAATCTTTGAAAGAGCCGGGAAGTGAGAGGCGGACATCAGAGCCTACGTATGTACACGGGACATTGTCTCCCGCGCATTTACTGCACTTGTTAGTGGTAGCTTGAATGCCGTTGCCTGGAAGAGCAAGGCGAACAGCGTTAGCTATAAAAATACTAGAAAATGCGGATATCTACATCGAGCTTTAGGATAGGTGATCAACAGTAAGTCGAGGGGAATACAAAGAGAAAGGAGGGCGCACTTCTCCTTCGACGACAATGGTCGCATGCAGGCTGGAGACGACGTCTCTTTCCTTGACTTGGAACGGAATGTGATTCGGGACTGCTGCCTGTCGGAGCGTAGTCAACGTTCTCGTTGGATAGCATTGATTAGTCTGGGGCGAGACAGGTTTGACGCGGCTAGAGCTCGAAAGTCGAAAGTCGAACGCGACGAGATGATGACGGTTCTGATCAAAAGGTTATGTAATTCCAGTGTCGTAGCCAAGCAAACAAACAAAAATCTCTTACCTTTTTCGGCCATCCTCTGTCGCTGCACTTCGCGTTCTCCGCGCTCACCCACAACCATGTCGGCTGGGGGGGGATGCAACTTGCAAGGCCCGGACTGCTCAGAATACCGTCGCTCTGTCGCCGCTGTGATGAGAACACATATTCCAGCCGTTTGTACAGCGACAAATTCAAGGCGATTTCTGTGGACTGGAACTTGAGACGAAGTCGATGCTTTCGCAATATGGACGTACTCTGGAGCTCCGGTACAGTTCTACCTACTTCTCCCCTTCTAACAGTCGCTGTTTCGCTGAAACGATAGCCTTGCTAGGATTTTTGTGATAGATCATACATATCTTCGAAAGAGTCCAGTGGGCTGCGCTTGGGTAGATGTCACGGCTTGCTGGCACAGAGTGTGAGGTTATCGTGGATGCTGGATGGCAGGGTGCGTCTGCTCTGTCTGTTTCGGATCTCTCGAATACTTACTTGCGTCGACTTAGATGTCAAATATCAAACGACTCTTTTTCTGCTTTCCTCCTCGTCTTCTCTCCGTCTTACGCCGTCTGCCTCTTCCCTCACGCACCCGCAAGTCTCCCTCCCCGCTACGATCATGTCCTTCCGGGGTTAGCGTCCCCCATCGATATCCACTCTCCCTCCACACATTAGTTTTGTCCGACCCGTTCCCAATACCTGCGGCTTCTCGAAACCCAGCGGACGATAGCAGAGCATCTCTTGCAACTCCCCCTGCCGCCGCCCGCCTAGCTTTCGTCCTCTTCGTGTCCAGCTCGACGACACGTCATTCGTCGAGATGACTCGTCACCGCCGCGTATCCACCTTATTGTCTGCCCATGCATATGAGACTGCCCGCAGTCTCGTCGTCGTCTCCGCCCCCCGCTCCCGCAATTGCAGCGTCTCTACCGACGATCGATGCGCTCCATATCTCTCGGACCCTTTGCTTGTCCGCTTGTACGCTACGCTGAGCTATGTCATCCACCTTTCCTCTCCGTCGGCATGCCCGTTCTCTTCCCCCGCCAAACGTCAGTTCTTCGACGGATCCTTTTGCGGCTTCGACCGTTTCGCCCCTTCAGGTCCGGAGAGGGAGTGGTAGGCGAGTATTCTGCGGATTGGCGCCGGTGCAAAGCGTCGATGACGTGGCGCCGCGTGCAGGGCGATGAGAATGCGAAAAGTCTGGAAGAGATGGGGCTGGCGCGTGCGTACCAAAGGGATGGCACAGCTGGAGGTGGGGATACTGGTGGGGCTGTAGATGGCGGCGACTCTTC
Source organism: Favolaschia claudopus (assembly GCA_037176885.1). NCBI lineage: Eukaryota > Fungi > Basidiomycota > Agaricomycetes > Agaricales > Mycenaceae > Favolaschia > Favolaschia claudopus. Next base: position 1,606,482 of record JAWWNJ010000043.1, on the reverse strand, counting down.
CCCCGTTCTCATCCTCCATCGATTCTCCCCCGCTTGGATTCCCCTCTAACGCCCCTTATCCAAGTCCTTTATCCTGCAATAACGTCGGTCTGAGGTCAGGGTTCCGCCGCCCTCTCTCGACACCCCACCCCTTTCCGACCCGTCCCCGATACGTACGCCTTATCGAAACCCAGCGGATGATATCGAAGCATCTCGTACAGCACCCGCTAGTCCCGCTTCTGCCCGGTTTTCGTCGTCGTCGAGTTCAGGCTCGGTGTTGTCGACGACACGTCATCAGTCAAAATGACTCGCCATGGGTACTCAACTTTCCACCCTTGTGAACCAGCAGGCGCCACATATCACCAACTGTAATCATCGCCTCCAGTGCGTGTTGCGCTCTCTTTCGATTTTGCATACATGGTGCTCATCGAGTCCCTTCAGTCGAGGCGCCTCAGACTTGCGCTGCTGTGCATGACGACATCGACGTGCATGTTTCCCGACTTCACCAGCTCACGCACGTACGCACCACGCTTACCCATCGTCTCTCCCCCTTCTCTCCGCTGCAAACCCAGTTTCGTCCGTCGTAAACCAATACAAGCAACCGTCCCACTGCACTGCCGTCAAGTCTCGACTCCCGGAGCGTGCCTCTTCCGCTCCTCTCCTCGTGTGTACCCGCCGGCGGAGAGCTTGCGTAGTTTCCATGCTCGCGATACCGCTCCCGCCTCACTCCCCGGCGTAGGTCTACACGGCGCCTCCGGTGGCGTGGAGGTCGCGCTACGCTAAAGCTAGAGGTCGGTGTCGTCGTCCTTGAGGCGTGGCGAACGTGCGCGAGAATGGGACGCGTAGTAGGATCGTGAGGAGAGGGGAAGAGGGCGAGGATGGACAAGGGCGCGGCTAGCGGGGAAGGATGCCGAAGAAGAGAAGATGGGAGTGGCCTCGGTCGCTTGGATCGTCGTTTCAGGTACGCCGACCCCAACCCCTTATTCGTTATCCTTGCCTCGAGCTTACCTCCCCCCGTCAGCATAACGCGGATGCCCGAGCACTGTCAATGCGGCGTCGATATGGGCTCGGCTGTGGTGCCGCAGACTCAACTGGAGCGAGGCAGAAGGATTGCGGTCGGGGGGCGTACTGAGGGTGTGTGACGGCGGATGGGAGTGGTGGGAAGAATGAAGTGGGGAGGACGCGGACGGGGATGAGGAGCGAGACGACGAAGGTGGCGGAGAAGATCCGTCGGAATGAGGAGGGGAGGAGGATGAGGGCTCGGGTGAGGTCGAAGTGGAAGTGAGATGATGTACGGCGGATTAGATTTGTGGGAAGGACGGACCAGGAGGATCGCGCACCTGTTCATCGGCAGACCCTTCCACGAGGCCCTCTCCACATACCTGCCGGTTTCGACGTCGGAAGCATTCGTGAATGTCTCGTCATTCGCGCACCCTCGCACGCGCACCTCCCCTTCAATCCCCTTCTCTTGCGATATCCCCGTTGCGCGCCGCCGCCCTATTCACCAGCGAAGATCTTCCTCGTACGCCGCTATCCACGGACGCCGGGCATGCGTGCTTCGAGACAATGCAGCCCCCTGGCCTCCGCAGCTTCGGTAGTGGCGCCGCTGCATCCTAGCGCTCCGGGAGTCAAGGGGAGGAGCCGGGGTAGTCGGCGTAAGCATACTCGGTGCGGGCAGATGCATCGCGACACTAGTGTCTATGATCTCATCGCTCGAGGATACTGAGATGAGGATTACTCACCTTGGCTCTCCGCCGTTCGCCCGTCTGTACCTTCATCCCATCCAAATTCACCCCCTGCGCTCGCGAGGGCAGTACTCATTCTCATCTACCCCCCTCATCATCTCCTCGTTCCCCACAAGCTTCCGCCGGATGGCGACGGTACAATTCCGACGAACTGGCCGGCGAGTATTCTGCGAATTGGCGCGGGTGTAAAGCGTCCGCTCGATGACGTGGCACTGCGTGCAGAGGGATGAAAATGCGATAGCCTGAGTGCGGTGGAGCTGGCGCGTGCGTACCAAAGGCGGTGCATGTGGTGGTGGGGATGCGGGTGGTGCGGTGGATGGAGGTGGAGGCGAAGGTCGTCGGTCGGATTGACTCGCAGGGGAGAGATCGACAGGACAACGCCTTTGTGGCGCGATTCGGACGCAGCAGGGGACGAGGGTGAGTCGGTGGTAGCCGCGGGTACCACTCCTGCTTGCGATCCCGCTGCCGTGGGTGTTGGACGTCGACACAAGGGCGGCGAGCGATATCGGCGGGGCAGAGGAGGAGCGGCTGTGGGCGAACGAGACGATGATGAAGATGAGGGTACCCTTCATGCGGTGAAGCCGCCCGCTCATCTTTCACACATAGGTCGGTCGTCTTGGTTCTCGTCCCGAGTGGGATTCTGCTAACCCCTGCCTTGAATTCGCAGCGCCAGCGGATACTCCACGATGCAAAGCTTCCGATTCATTTGTATTCCCATGGTAAGATCGAGCCGAAAGCCACGAGTCTCGGGCGGAGAGAGGCAAAAAGACGGAGCGCGAGGGGTGGGCCGCCGAAGAGGCCTATGAGCGGGAGGTCTTGCGAGAGGAAGGTGAAGGCGGCGCTGCTGGTGGCCGTGGTCGGGATGAACACGTAAGCGAGCACGTGCACGATCCACAGACCACAACAACATGGCGCGTCAAGCCTCAAGTGGCGCGTTGCAGTCGCTAGCCACCTCCTTCTCCATCTCATACTTATGAAGCAGTCCGGCGTATATTATGTGCTACTACACATTCCACCTCGGCTTCAATTCTGTGGCTTCAATTCATTGGCTTATTTTTCTGGCTTTGCGGCTCCCGAGTACTTACTGCAGGTACCTTTAGGCTGGATTACGGTCGTTTCGTTTGTGTTCGTCTCAGACCTCATCAGAAGGCACCCTCGATTGAAATCCAAAGCTCCAATCCAGAACGAATTTAAACAAACTGTCAAAGAAACTAGAACCTACCTCGAAATTTTCCCTAGTGAGATTGATGTCCCCAATTTCGTTTTGATTTTGGTCCAGGACGGTGGTGTCGCACAACAAAAGCTTATGAAATTTGAACAAAGAAGAGCGAAAATTGAACACCGACGATTCAGTCATTAGGTTAGCCAACGATAACCGGAGAAGATGCAAACATGAATTATGAGTACCGTGCTGGACGTTGTATCTTGTCTGATTCTTGACCAATCCTTGTCAGTGAACTGAATAGACGCCTGGTTGCCTTTGTTGTTTTCCTCAACAGACTCACCGTCGAGTTCAGAACTCAGTCATTTTCGATTACATTCAATCGGACATAGTAATCGAAATCGATCTTCACTCGATTTATTCACCAAAACGGTTCATTTCAGCTGTGCTCTTATACAACGAACTCCAATGGACCTAGAACTTCGTACTATGGGGCATTTAGTCAATTTCTGTGCTGGCGGTTCCGAATTATTACTTACACCTTGCCGGTGATAGTATTGGATCCCCCCGAGATGGTATAGGAGCCATCAGCATCGACAGAGACTGTGGCCTGTCCATTCCCTTCATAGGTCCAGTTGTCGGAACTCCCGCTCGCAGAGACCTTCCAGCTTCCCGGACCGTGTCCTAGATCGCGAATAAGCCAATCGATGAGCAGCTCGGGAACGATTGATATTCGTAAATGGACACGCACCGTGGCTCCCGACGTCGGTAAGCTTGATGTACCCCAGACCGGGGAAGGCGACGATGTAGACAGCGCCCTCAGGCCCGAGACGGTTGGTAGGACCCACTGTTTCCCTTCCGGAAACGCCGCCGAAGACGATGCTCGTCTGGCTGGGAGTTTCGGCGTTGATGTGAGTGATGTTCCACATTGTTGGTTTGTAAAACGAGGGATGAGAAGTTGAAAGTGTTGAAAGTGGGCGGTCCTGGTGCTTGAGGTGCGCAATTTATAGCCTCCATTGGGTGTATAGGAATCCGAATAGAGGAGCAAGTTGTGGCGCACTATGAACGTGAAATGTAGGCTAATTTGATCTCCGCGCGAGATGAGTTGGAGGTAGCAAGACATTTCGCATCCCTTACTATTCTGATGACTCGTACTTAGTGGCTGATTGAGGGAGTAGCAATTAAACAGAAGCTCAAACTCCGAGCCTAATCCTTGACGAGGAATCAGAAGACTAGAAACAGCCTAGGGAGACACCCACCCAGCAGTGAGCACAAACGCCGAAAGATGGGGCATTGGCGCAGCGCTAGTACTGTCATTTTAACTGTTGAGGGATCGTCATCCGGCGTATCTTGTTTGGGGCGCAATTAAGCACAAAGCATATCATTCAATATTGCTAGTCGAAACCCATCCTGAGCAAACTAACCGTCGATACTCGATTTTTGCGTCGTTCAGGTCATCGATCGTCAGCTTCGAATCATTGAATCCGGATCGTTAGAGAATTCGAACGAGATTTGATTTCCAGCACTCCATTCGGGGATTTTGGCGTTGAGTCTGCGGCGATCATAGCGTCAATCGAGAAAAGGGTCGTGTCAGAGGAGGCCTATAGCTGCAGCTTCACGTCAATGGTGTAGCTGTCAGGCTCCAGAGTTCCACCTGAAATACCGACATGAATGCGAAACGAAGACTCCATTCTGACTTTGTGCTTTTCCCCGTGGGTTAGGTCAGCCTGGCGAGTAGCTAGCATCCCAACAGAACAGGCGGATGGGGAGGAATGGTCTGAATGAATCTTCCAATGGTCGTTACCCCGATGCAGTCGAGATCATTTCAGCTGCGGATGTGTGCAAAGCTCGATCAATGGAGCGTTTGGTTCGTTAACACGATTGAGATAGGGTTGACGCATCTTCGTAGATATTGAGTGAAGCGCAGAGACAGCGTACTTCAGAGGAAGCCCAAGTTTTAAGTCGACTCCGAATATACTTATATGAGTTGTCAGAAAATTCGCGGAAGATTTCTACGGAATCAGCACCCCGTTCGGCGATGTTTCCTTGCAGGTGATTATGGGATGCTTGAGCCAGCTCAGAGGAGACCGATGACGCGCATCTCGTTGCCGCATGCGACAGGGACGAACAGTGCTGAAGTCGACAGTGGTGGTCGATTGTGTAGTCCCCAGAGAAGCTGAAACACCGACGCGGAGGTAGAATTTGAGATTCAAACGGACTGAATCTGCCGATTTGAGATCCCAGCTGCGGAGGTGGATTGATATCGAGCGTCGTCAGATAGAACCGACGAACGTTCAACAATATTAAAGAGAGAGGAGCCAAGAGATAGTTTAGTTCCGAGAAAGCGCAGACAGCGAGTTCGAGTTGACTTGAAATCGTCTTTGAAATCAGCGCTCACTCCGTTCGGCGGACGGTGATCAAGAGGTGAAGGTCACTCGAGTACAAGAAAGCCACTTCCGAGTATCTGGCGTCGATGGTGTAGTCTACAGACGTAAGAGATCCAGCTGAAATACCAACACAGAAGCAGAAGCAGAGCCCTTGGCAAATTGAGGGGAAGCATAGCAACTTGAGGACCTCTGAGATCACCTTTATTATGAAAGAATCAGACGATCCTGTGGTCGTCGTCGGTATCGAACGAGGGCAGAGACGGCAGACGCACGATGGAGAGGAAGGAAGCGCAAGATGTCGACTAGCGAGAGTTCTGTGATAAGGGGTGTTGCTATAGGGAGACGATGAGAGCCGGCGGATGATTTGCGTCGATGGTATAGTCGCCAGGGGTTCCAGAAATCCAACTGAACCGTCGGCGCCGTCACGCGAATGGTCGAAGTGAATTTTGGAAACAAAGCAAGCACTGAGCAAATTGAGGCCAGGGACATCGACGAGCTGGGACACCGTCTCTAAGCAAAAGTTTCGCAATTCCGCAGCGCGAATGTCGTCGGTGTCGCGGATGTCGTTGTCGTAGTCTGGGACATCGACGACGACGGCGGAAAAAGACAAGTGACGTGTGTGTTTGGCTACTGATGGCGGCGGAATCAGTCGGCATGTCGCGTATCAGCGGCGCCGGCCGACAAATCAAGTGACGAATCACTCCTCTCGAACTCACCACCACCACCACATCCTCCCGTCGGTCTGTCCGTTGATAACCGCCGACGCCGACGCTAGCAATGATGACGCCTTCTACGAGCTCTCGACAACGACGCCGCGACGCCAACATCCGCGATGTGCGCGTCTCCTCTTTACATTCCGAGTTTCTCAAAGCGATTTCTAACTTATCTGTGTAGAATTCGTGCGCGGAATGTCTCAGGCAAGCCATTAGAGTCTTTGGAGGGAGAAACCAGGAAGACTGATGGAGGATCTGATAGATTGAAGCTAAAATGCGATAAGAAAGGGCCGCCGTGTACTTCGTGTGGTGCGTCGCAGATTTCTCTTGCCTTTTCATTTGCTGATTCATATGTACAGTATCTCGCGGTTGCGAGGGTATATGTCCCGACGGTCCGTCCATCGCCCGCTCCATAACCTCGTCTCTTCAATCTCACAAAATCAATCATCGCAGGAACACTATTCACCTCCGGACGAGGAAAACGGTGCGCCGCATCCCTCCCTCCCCCCCTCCCTCTCCCATCCCACCTCCCATCCCCTTCTAATTCACAAACCTCTAGCTCCATGATCTTCCAAGTAGCCGAACTCAACACCGTCATCGCGCGCATGGGCGAGCGCATTCAATCCCTCCAAGAAGCCCTCCTCAACGCCGGCATCCCCCCACACAAGCAACGCATCTTCATGGAAGCCGACGTCCGCAACATCGCCGACTCCACGCCTTCGCAAAGCGGCGAAGTGACGGGATCGTTGAGGGTGAACGCGGACGGGGATACGGTGTATTTCGGGCCTACGGCGGGGTGTGCGGTGTGTCGTCAAACTCTCTTGTTCTTTCAAACCTCTTCATTGATTGATTGATTGGACCCCCCAGGCCCTCTTCACCTCCCCAACCCCACCCGACCCCTCCTCCCCCGAAAACGAACGCTTCCTCCTCACCGCCCTCACCTCCTCCTTCCCCTTCTCTCCCTCCCCCTCCCCTTTCACCACCGCCAGCGCCGCGGTCCCCCCCTGGTCCACGCCCCCCGCCACAGCCCACCTCCTCGCGCACCTCCCGCCCGAAGTCCGCGCCTGGTCCCTCTGCGACCTCTACTACCGCAACGGCTGCTGGACCGGCATGCCCGTTTTGCAGTCCCAAGCCGTGGAGCTGTTGTCGCTTATCTACCACGACATCGATATCGCGCCGCCCGTTTATATGCCGCCGAATTATCTGAATCCGTTCGATCATACGCCGGCTCAATCCACGTCTCGATCCAAGAACAAGAACTCGACAGAGGGAAATGGAGACGGAGACACGGACGGAGACACAGACACCCCCCTCGCAACCCCCACCCAACTCGCCCTCATCTACCTCATCTTCGCCCTCGGCGCGCTCGTCGACCTCGACCTCCCCGCGTACAACCGCGAGGCGGAACAATACTTCGATCTTGCCACCGCCGCCATGTCCATCGATTCCGTCTTCCGTTCCGACGAGGAAGAAGAAGGGGAGGGAAGAGGGAGAAAGGGTGTGGAGAGGGTACAGGCGTTAGTGTTGTTTGCGTGTTGGCATGCGCATGGGGGGCGGGGGTATAGTGTGGCGGCGGCGTGGGGGATGGTTGGGTTGGCGGCGCAGGTTGGGAAGAAGGTGCGTGTGTGGTCTTCCACCAAGATTCATTCTCTAATGTTCTATTCCTTTATTCCTCTGTATCTATCTAGCTTGGTCTCCGTGAGTCGATTCCTTTCCTCACATCCGCCACGTCTCGCATACTCAAGCTCCCCTTCAAAAACATAGATCGTGAAAGCTACGGCGCGAAGCTGTCGGAGAAGTTAGCTACGCGGTGTCGGGTGCGCTCCTCTTCTACTTTCTTCCCGTCTTCTATAACGTAGAGCATCGCACTGACCCCATCGTCGTCGGCGACAGGCTCTATTCTGGGAAACGTTTTACATCGAAACTATGTTTGTACGTCCTCCCTTCACTTCCTCCCACTCAACGAAACAATCCCAAATTGAATTGCTCAGGGCCTCTCCCTCGGCCGACCAATAGGGACCACCCTCGCCGAGATTGACTGTCCTCTCCCGCCAGATGAGAGCGAAGATACGCAGCCGTTTTTGAAGCTGTTTCCTGGGTGTGAGTATCAAGTATTATTTCTTTCGTCCGATTGATTGTGAACGGGTGGGTTGCTTACGGTGCCTCTGACAGATCTACACGCTCGTTGGGAATTTGTCAAAAACGTACGTCGGTTCGCTTCCATCCCTCCTCCTTTTGCTTAATCTCGCCTCAATCCAATCCGCTCACCCTCATCCATCTCCCCAGGTAACAGCCCCCATAATGGAACGCTTCACCACCACCACCCGCCCGTCCTACAAAACCGTCCTCGAGATGGATCGTTTGATTCGAAAGCATATGCATACGTGTCCGTGCGCGCGGTTCCCGAAGGTGGAGGGGGAGCCGCCCTCGGCGTATGCGCAGAGGGAGTTGTTGCCATTGATGTCGAATTTTCGTGAGTGGGTTTTCTTTGATTTGTGTTTCGCTTTTCACCTTTGCATCTATCTTTTTCTTCCCGTTCCTTCTGAGTCCTTTTCCATTCTTGTTTGAACGGCTCTTGATTTCTTTCTTCATCTTTTTTCCGTCCAATCCTTCTCTTCATTTTCTTTCTCTTCCCTTTTCCGTGTACTCGTCCTCTTCAATCTAACGCCCCATACAGACATCCTATACATCCACACCGGCTCCTTCGTCGAAGCCATCCGCGACAACGCCGCCAGCCCCTTCGTCTCGGCGTACACTCATTCGTTCGCGGCGGCGTGGATGACGGCGTTACATACGATTTGGCGGCATAAACAGGCTTTTACGGCGCATCCGGAGTTGTTTCGACGGTGGTAAGTTATTTGGTTGTTTGATTTATTCTTTGTTGTCCTTGATATTGATTTCTCTCTCGCAGGTGGCCGATTCGGGATAGTCGTAAGTTTTTGTACGACGTTTGAATCAGTGAAATTTGCTGATGGATATGTTGTCGAAGTTTTGAATGCAGCGGTGAGTTCTGCTTCTGTTTTCTGCTCGATGTAATTCAACGAGCAAATGCAGATGATAATGGGAACGCTGGCGATGCGATACCCAGCTCGCAAGCCACACCATCCGCATGCCCTCCTCGGGCTCTTTCTCGCCGTAGATTTACTCGAGAAGTTGGGCGGAGAGGTGGAACGTCCTCTGGTCAGTAAAATTACTTGTTCTTCTCCGTTCCTCCCACCTATGCTCACTAATGAACGGCACGCCTCACAGGCGATTCTTCGCGGCCATCTAGACAAAGCTGTTCAACTTCATTCGATCTGCAACCGTGGTGCACCTCTGACTACTAATTCCAGCACCGCGGCGTCTATGATCGTGCCCATAGACCGCACGGTCGATAAAGATCTGGAGATCTTCGCGGGGACGACAGACGTCGTTCAGCGCGTCAAAACGAAACCTGCCCTTCCTACTCCTCCCCCACCTCCACCTCGCCAACATCCGCAACAACAGCAACAGCATCCCGCCAAACGAGCACCGTCATCGGACAGCAACAGCAGCCCCAGTCTCACCAGCAGCGACAGCCCGAGCAGCGGCGACGACGAGGTCGACGCCTGGATGCGCGAGCTGAACGCCTCGATCGCGCAGACATATGCGACGGATCCGGTGTTTGAGACAACGAAGGCGTATATGGAGTTGCAAGAGAAGTTGAGCTTTGAGAATTCGATGTTTGCTGCGCCGGGAGCGGGCGGGGTGGGGATGGGTGCTGCTGCGGAGGGGATGTTGGAGGGGGTAAATGTGAATGAGTTTGGGTTTCCCGTCGGGGTTGATGGGGCGGGAGGGTTTGGGGTGGGGTTGGATTTGGATTTGATGGCAGGGTTGGGGGTTGAGACGGGGGAGGAGATGGGATGGAATGGGAAGGCGTTTGAGTTTGATGGGGAGGCGTTTTGGCCGGATTTGATGGCAGGGGTATAACAATATGTCTTGCCGTGTCGTTCGATTCAACGATTCGTTTGTGGCTGATGTTGTTCGACAGACTATCATATGTAGATGTGAAGTTGTAAGCTTATATAGACACCTTCGAAGTTCGCACTCGCGCTCGTGCGACTTCGAGAGTTGGCATGCAGGTCGCGGAGTCTCGGTTTTGTTCTCCTCTGCATTGTGTAACTAACAGACATTGATGGGGCATCTCATGGATGTTCACATCCAGCGTCGTCTCGCACTTCACATGGTATCCATGAGCGATCCTCCCCCACTTGTTGTTCACGGCAAAGACGAGGGATTTACTGTATTGCTTTCGTCTGCGCTGAGGAGGGTATCGGGGCGCGTGCACCGTTCTGGGAGACTGGGACGAGACGCACTTGAGGGATTGGATTGATAAGGTCAGGAGGAGGGACTGGTTTTTTGAACTTGTTCTAATTTCGATGGGCATTCTAGTGTTTATATTATCGCAGGTCCTGGTCTAGATCAAGCCCGATAGCTGCAAGCGGAAACATGCCAGCGGAACAAGACCGAGCTCCAAACGCCGTATTCTGCGGAAAACTCACAAATCAACGGCAATTGAACGAATCGTTATCGCTGACTAATCCAGCGTGAAACCCAATATTTGCAGGAAATCCGAATCTTTCGGGATAATAAGATAATCAACGAAAATTCAGTATTTAAACGTCAGCTGCCCGACCAGGTTCGGTACGAATCATTCGCCACCCATGGCAATCTCAAATAATTCCAACGCTCCTCTCGTCGCAGTCGTGGGCGCCACTGGCGTTCAAGGCGGGAGTGTTATCAAGGCGCTCCTCGACTCTAGCAAACCGTATCGCATTCGAGCTTTCACTCGAGATCCGAAGAAAACTGCTGCTCAGACGCTGGATGCACAAGGCGTGCAGGTTGTCAGTCTTTCCATTGTGCTGGGGAATGAGAAGGACGTTGTGAACGCTTTCACGGGTGCTGATGTCGTTTTTGTGCGTTGCTCTGCGTCGAAATACTTCACGAATCAAACTCACCTTCTGCGAATAGCTCGTCACGAACTTCTTCGAGCACCTGGATGCAGACAGAGTAAGATGCATACTATCTTCCCCAGTCAAACACTTATCTATCCTCACTTTCCCCAGGAAACTGCAGAAGGCAAAATGATGATCGACGCTGCCAAATCCGCTGGCGTCACCCGCATCATATGGTCCGGTCTGCCCAATTGCGCGAAAATTAGCAACGGCAAATACACCCACGCAGTGCATTTCGACGGGAAATCCGTCGTATCCGAATACGGTCGACAATGCGGAGTTCCCTTCGTCGACGTGCAGTGCGGGTATTACGCGAACGATATGTTGAGCCCTAAGCGCAGTCCCATTCAGCGTAAGGAGGATGGTTCATTCGCGATGATCGTACCGGTGGACCCGGGAACGGTGTTGCCCGTTATCGATGCGGTGGGGGATTATGGGCTGTATGTTCGTCAGGTTATCGAGGCGTCGATTTTCCCGAATGGAGAGGAGTTCAGGACGGGAGAATATTTGACGTTGAGAGGGATTGCAGCGCAGGTCTCTCAGGGTGCGTCTGAAAATGTTTGGTTTCTTCATTTGTTGCGGACTGATGAAGGGTAGCTACTGGCAAGCGAATTGTCGTTGAGCAGATCCCATTGGAGATGTTCAGGGAAGCAATCGCGACGAAGATGCCCCCGCATATTGTGCTCGATTTTTGCGACGTTTGGAAATGCACAGAGGAATTCGGATGTCAGTTCTTCATCTCCCTCATCTACTCAACAAAGTCCTGACTCATGTTGTCGCTCCAGTTTACGGCGGAAAGTCGATCTCTGGACTCGAGGCAGAACGTCAACCCGTGACGTTGAAAGCATTTGCGGCGGCCGCGGACTGGAGTCAGGTTCTTGCGTGAAGTTGAAGTTTCGGTTGAGTATATGAGCTTCATATCAATAGAGATCGTATGTCGAGACAATTGTGCAGGGTCGTGCAGACTGGTATTGTTTTCCGAACGGTTCCAATGCATGTGAGAATAGAGCGTTACTTCAGGTAGAGCTACTCTTCATTCAGCGTTTCGAAGTGAGAAAAAAGCCGCCCACGCAGCCTGACAATATATGATGCATTGCATTAACCTTTTTGCCTTTTAAAATTGTTAGAATTCCGCTTTGAGCCTTTGACAAGTTCCACTTTCTCTGGTCAAGGGTGGAATCAGAATCCATCAGGTTGAGAGTCCGGCACATCAGCTCATTCAGAGACGAGCCACTTGGAGGTAAGTAGAGACTGTAGAGTCCGCTGCGAGCGACGTCACGCCGTCGACGTGGTGGGTGTGTGGAGAGCAGGTATCAGTAGATCATTCCCACACTGAAAGTGGTTGTTTGTTCACGGTTAATTCGGCCCCTCTCGGCAGTTTGTTGTGGAATCATTGATCGAGCCTTCTTGTCCTTTGCCATCACCCGGTTTTTGCAGAATCTGTCTCCTGTGTCCATAAACCCAGTCCTTCTTTCCTCAACCACCCAGATTATCACTCTATGTCTGGTGGTGCCTCCCCAGACCCCCTTCCATCACTCAATTCCGCCTCTGGCGATGTTCCTGGCCCTCCCTTTGACTCAGTCGATGCCGATGTTATCTTTCGCACCGCCGACAGAGTCGAATTTCGTCTTCACCGGACCGTTCTCTCTCTCATATCCCCCGTGTTCCGCGCCATGTTCAGCCTTCCCCAGCCCCAGACCTCGCCAGCCATACCCATTGTAGATGTCAGCGAGGCTTCACACATATTTGACAAGGCCATGCGGTTCATTTACCCCGGAGCGTGCACTACTATCGAGTCTCCAAGCGATCTATGGGATATTTTGAATGTCCTCATTCATAAATACGACGTTCATTACATTGTCCCCGCCGCCAGGGAACAGCTCCGCAAGTTTCTCCACGACGAGCCTCTTGCGGTCTTCATTGTTGCCTACACCTTCGAATGGAAAGATTTATCGATCGAAGCCGCTAAGCAGACCTTAAAGCTCCCTCTACGCTCTGTCACCAGTCTTGCCCCCAAGGAACTCGCGCATTTTCCCGCCGCCGTGTATCACAACCTTCTTCGTTATCATTATCTATGCGGAGCTGCGGCCAAAAACGAGGCAGATGATCTGACACGTTTGCCCTTTCCCAACGAATACGTCTGGTTCAGCTGCATGGATTGCGATCGTGCTTCGTTGGGCTGGTACCTTGCTGATGGCATAGCGCACAATGTGCGCAAATGGTTTGGCGAATACCTGGACAAAGTTCCTTTGTTAGTTATGGAATGCCCCAGCATGGATATCACTTGTCATATCTCAATTCAAGACGCTTTAAAGGGAGCCTCCGGCTGCGAGACTTGCCGCGCAAAAGCTTTTGAGCAGTTTCCCAAATGGGTCAAAACTTCCCTGAAACCTCGGATTGAGGCGGCTGTCAAGAAAGTGAGTGTGATTTTGTCACGGTTGTGCTGTCTGTTCTCATTGGCGGTAGGTAGAGATTATACTCTGACCCGTCCCGGATCTGGGTACTGGAATCCCTGTCGAGTCTCCTGTCACCGATCCTGACTTCGGTAATAAGGCTCGTGATGTACTTGACCATAGCTATTCGTCGCATTCCACAGCGTCGTTCAAATACACAAAAATCGGCGTTTTGCTCGAATAGATCAACATACTTTCGCTCTTCGAGAATCACTGCGTGCACAGATGAACTACTCATCCGAGTCGCTTTTTCTCTAAGCTTCGCAAATCCGTCGCTTGTAGGATGATCCAAGCGTACAGACTGAATCACACCCACGATCAAGTTGGCAGTGAGCACGGTCATGACGCAGAAATTTGCCTCTGGTTTGCGCATGAATAAAACTAACCGCATTTCCTTCACTGTAAAACTTCAAATTAGCTTCCCAGGAGGTTCTGATCACGAAGATAGATGCTAACCGAATTCAATCGGCAACGCTGTATGTGGCTCTCCGAAGCAACAGTCCGATTTCGACAAGCTTGACACAGATTAGGCGGACTAACCATGATCAATTGAATGAGCTGAATGCGAAATCGAATGTTTCTGCGGGACGGGGTATCGAGACACAGCAAGAGCTGATGTTGAGAGACGACAGCCAACTGACTGCTTCACATCCTCCGCGATCCAAACCGATCCCTTAAACCTGAATGTGGACGACTAGGCTGGAGAGCCCTACTTCAGAAATTCAACGAGTAAGACGTGCCAGGACGTGCCGCACGTTGAAGGTCCAGAACTCGCGAACACCAAAACACCATCAAAGATCCAGACCAGTATAGGGGCTTTTCGCCGCTCGCTTTCATGCCGATTGGTGCAGCTTCTGAGTCGTATGATGTCGGAATTGTGGAGACGCCATAACAAACTAGATTATGTTCAAATGTCTGCAGATCTGCATGTTCTCTATTGAAGAAGTTTCCATCTATCTGATTTTGGCCGGATAAGAAATGAATCCAGGCTCAACTTTCTTCCGCGTCCGCATAAACGCAGCTTAGTTGTAACGAGATGAAACAGATCTAGAACAATGCGGGAGGCACAAGAGGCGCTGAATCGAATTTCAGCTATCAAGTGCGTGATCATTGGTAGTATTTAACCCAACAATGGTAACCCAAGCAAACCACAGCGAGTGAGTAGTATGATGCGGATTGGAAGCTGGGGGTATACGCGATAAAGGGTGGATGAGTAGGTAAGTGCTTGCAATGGATGCTGTACAGTGCATTGGTGACAATTGACGATGAGGTTAAAATAACAATGGGTGGATGGGGTGCGGAAAGCAATAGATAGCTGAAATAACGTATGTAACACGAATGCAAAAGTGGGAGGGGGTTAAGGAAGGGAAGTCATATGCTGCGCGGGATGCCTGGGTGACCGCGGCCGATGGAACCGTCTTCCATGGTTATTGTTCGAGTTTTCCTGCCGGATAATCTCGGAAAGCTCGTCGGAGCTGCGGTCGACGCGCCGCTCGACGGCGATTTCGAGCTGCGTAGGTAAGACGCGCGGGTTGATCTTGAATGCGGGGCGGTAGGCGGAGCTCGGTGACTGGAAGTGGGATTCGGGAGTCAGTACGAACGAGAAACAGAAGATGATTCAGAATGAATGGAGTATATACGCACCGACATATTCAGCGACGTGGCGGGCCCATACGATGTCACAGCACCATACGGATACGTCTGCGTATACGGCACCGTGAAATCGTCGCCAGTCAGCACAGGTTGCAAGCCCTGCTCCCACCCACTCGACATCGCCTTATTCGAATTCGAATTCCATCTCATCTCGCGGAGCCCTCTCCGCGTGTTCAACGAGATGAGCAGCGAGTTCGCATAGAGCTTGCCGATGGCGAAGTGGAGGCCTAGGAAGACGAGGTTGTATGGCATGGTGAGCCACTGAAAGGTCATCAGCTCCGTGATTACATGGGATGGATAGATGGGATGGATACTCACAGCGATCAGGGAGGCCGTGGTGGTGACGCTGGACGTCAGGGGAAATAAGATGATTGTCAGTTGCCAGTTTCTTCAGCGCGAATATACTTACCAAGTCAAGAATCCGTTCTCGAGCGTGTAGATCGTGAGGGTGTTGACGACGCGGGTCATCCTACGCCAGCAACCAGTTTAAGAGAAAGTGGTTCTTAGGGAGGAGAATTGAGGAGCGTACGGGCTATCTGACGTCCGCCGACGCATCTTCTGCAGGAAATAGCAGAGCCAGCCGGTGATGATAATGTCGACCGAGGCCGAGAGCGATAGGCCGGTAGTGAAGACCCACTTTCGGTTGAGGAAGATTCGATTCAATCATGAGATGAAACCCGATGGGAAGGAAGAACGCACCCCGGGATAGTGCTCGGTGAATGCATCGTATCGGTGTAGATGAATCCTAGGATGGATAAAGAACCTTGATTAGATGGATAGATACGGAAGAGCAAAAACAGCGCGTACATTTCACCACACGACACCGTGGCAGCGACTATATAGTATAGAATGAGATTGCGTTCGTTCGAACAGGAGGTAGGGTGAGAGCTCACAGAGCCGAAGGAACGCTAATAAGACCTATATGGCGGGTTATGAACAAGAGAGAAAGACGAGGAGGCAAGTAGACGTACAATGGGAGCGGTAATCCACCAGTTCTTCCCGCTCGCTGCAGAGGGTGGAGTCAGATAGTTGCGACATTGACGTTGTAGAGGGCGAAGAAGGGAGGGAAGGAAGAGAGAGAGAGGGAGAGACGTACAATGGTATATTTTATGAGCAAAGTACCAGTGTACTATCATCGTTGTAATTGCCTAGAACCGGAAAGGGCTGTGAGCTGCATGGCTTATGAAGGCATGTAGAGAGGCAGAAGAGACACACCGTCGTCACTACAGTGAGCTACAAAGGTCGAATCAAAATTTGAATGAATCCTACAAGGGAAGAGACGAGGACATACAGCAATAGACCTGAGCCATGGATGTTAGGTTAGGAATTTGAAGGATGAGCAAATCACGACGCACGATGGGATGTAGTTTATTCGGGTGCTATGAAAGGGACGGCTTTGGGATTAGAGACGGGAGGCGGAGGTGGTTATCGAGACGCACGTATCGCCGAAATGATTGATAAAATAGTCAAAGAGAGACGTGATGACCAACGAGGAATGCATGAGATCCATGACCCTACATTGAGTCTTTCAGAGAAATTGGCATTGCACAGCGAAGGCCCAAAACGCACCATATGATGAGGACCTTCCAAGGAAAATCAGTAGGCTGTATGAACGAGAGAGCGCAGCAGACGCACCGTGGCCCTGCGTGTCCACATCTCGTTAGGATATAGCTTGAAGAAAATGATACATTGTACAGCGAGAATTCCGCTCAGGCTAGTGAAACGAGGAACAAAATTCAGAGCAGCCAAGGATGAAACGAGGAAAGAACGTACATGAGACCGACAGACCCCCCGATGAGCAGCGGACCGAGCGTAGTAGTGACATTTACCGCCATAAACGACGACGACCAACGCGGGGGGGATGGAGGGAGGAAGGCGCGCTGCGCTCTTGGCGTCGTGTCGCTTAAAAGACCCCAGCTGATTGATGTAGGATGGAGGATCTCCGTACCTTAGTACATTTGCGGACGGATTGTCACACGCTGGAATTCGTTTGCCGAGGTTGGCCGCCACGGTTAAATTGTAATTGATTGAGGTAAGAAATCTCGAGGTTAGAAGGGTGATATTAAATCGAAGGTCGCGTTGAGACTTCCGAGTGTTGTCCGAACGCCACAACACGTTCGCAACATCCACGTCGTTAGGCCTCTCACTGGCCTCTCCCACTCAAGGCAACAGTTCAAGGCCAGGTGATAATGGGCTGCCGGCCTTGCCGATATTCTTCCATCTGTGCAGCGCATCAGTGGCGCATCAGCACGTCTCCAATTTATTCCGTCCGGGAGACACGGCCGACGTTCACGGTCCTGCCATGCAACAACCTGCCAAGTACGCTGTCTTTCAAGGTGATAGAGCGCACATCATCTACCACTTGTGGCCATTTTCCAAAGTCAGAGTGAAGTCTGTTTGACTTTTTGGAGAATATTAGCTAGATGTAATTCCGACGTTTCCGAATGGAAAATCGATAAATGAAATAGGCCATGCGGTGTCAAAGCGGAAACCGAGTGCTCGGAAAAACAATATTTGATCGGACGTCTGCCCCGGTGATACTGACGTCGCGCGCCTTAATTGAATTGCGAGCAATCTTTGTCCGACGTCGTGTTCAAAAACTGGTAAGGATTGAATCAGAAAGAGATGAATTGCTTGGTGGTCCTCACTGGGAGGAGAGCCATAGGTCGAGGCTAGAAGACACATCACATTCAGATGATCTTGGTTTTGAGAATTAAGTACTGTGATTTACTTACAAAGATTCGCGCATGAAACTACACGGGAAAACGGGTTCAATGTTCGCTAGAAATTGACCGGCGAGTGCGCAAACAGCATTATTGAACACGGCACAGCAGTAGCGCGCTTGAACAAACGGTGAAAAACGTGTCTTTGCCTCCACTCGACCAATTTTTTAGTTCTCGAGCCGATATTTACCGTGACTCCTATCCACCCAAGCTCGATAGAGATCTCATGTGTGTTAACCCTTCTGCGTAAGAAAGAACAGCTAAGCCGAATTCACTGATAAACAAGCGTTGGTAAGTTAACTAGGCGAAGTCGCAAAACCCACGAGGTATTGGTTTCAGTTCAGATACTGTACCTTCACTCTGATAAAACTCCCGTCGATTGCTGCAATGTAAATTAGAGTCGAGGTTGATTGGAAGGTAAAACAAGACGTCTGAGACGTACCCTCCGTCCAACGGTTCCCACCCAACGAGTTAA
The DNA here is from genome assembly GCA_037176885.1 of Favolaschia claudopus. NCBI lineage: Eukaryota > Fungi > Basidiomycota > Agaricomycetes > Agaricales > Mycenaceae > Favolaschia > Favolaschia claudopus. Next base: position 1,588,219 of record JAWWNJ010000043.1, on the reverse strand, counting down.
GACTATGTAGTATCCCCATGACTCAGTGAAGACCCAACTTCACGCAGACAATGCCTCGACTCGAGACCTGTAAGATTGAAGTGTGTAATTCAGAGAGTGCCGAGTGTCGCGTAAGAGGATTGAAAAGAGCTCAAATGACGTAGAATAGCGAGGCAACCCCGTCAGTGAAAGAGCGTGTTAAGCGAATTTTGGTTTCCTTTCACATTGACTGCTTTGATTGGTAGCGGGCGTACTCCGAGTCGGTGGGTTCGCGTAGGTCAAAGCGGAAAGAATCCCCTCGACAACTCGCGCCGAATGCAGGTACTGGAGTCTAAATGAATCACTTCCCTGCGATTACCATTCAGCCTACGTTCCCCAACAGAAAGAAAAAGGCCGATCTTCACGTCCGCTCCTTAACTCATTCAAGCGCAAGCTAAACCCAACAGAGTGAACGAAACTGACCATATAATACAATCCACTGCTTCCCTCGCCTCGACAATGAGCCAATTAATTCCATCTACACTTGTGAAAGCGACGATCGAGCCGATAGCTTCGGTGGTATCAGTTGACGGTGACGAGGAGACGGTGGAGAACAAGATATCGTCAGGATGCATCAGAATATGGCGAGGGCACAAAGCGCGCGATAGTCAACGAATTCCAGGCGCGAATGAGGTAGCCGGAATACCTCCATGCCGGCAGCCGGGATCCGTTACAGGAAATACTCGCTGAATGCTGCTGAGCAAGAAATAGCTCATCATGTAGACGAGATCGGAAACGAGTTATGAAGATACGAAATGAGACTGCGGGAAAGACACAATGCTTTTGCGGGACGTGGATGACTTGGAACATGAGAGTTCATATCGTTCGAGCAATGAGACGGGCGAGCGCAGGGGATAGTATGATAGATACAGCGAAAGACTTAATGAAGAGGCAAATCCACAGTTCTTGGATGTCAAGAAGATGAAAGACGAGAAAGAGGAGCTGGCTCGAGACAGCGAGGATCGGGACGATAACTTGAGCGCTTCCGGCGCTGTCGACTTGCTGTCGACGAAGAATGGCGGTGGTAGTCAGAAGCAAGAAATTTATGTCACATGTGACATCCTTGTCGCCCCGGAGTTTTCTCTTCGCGGCCGTACTCAAGTTGTTCCGTATGAGCCCTGGCTTCGGAGACTTTCCGAAGCTATTCGTGAGATGCGGGTTTCATCGTAGGGACTGATCATTTTTCCATTATTTTTGTCAATTGGGTAAAGAAAAGCTGATCATCATGGCTGCGGCCGATACCGAGCAGAGGCCGGGGTGGGATAGGGAAAGAGGAGAAAGTATGTAGATTACGGCGGCAGTGTTTGACGATACTGCAGAACACGGGAGGGAGCAAGAGGGAGGCTAGCGAAAGTATGGCTCGGGAAATTCGCCGGTATCCCCATTTGGAACAAAAGCGCACAGACCATCGACAACAGCGGCGCAGGCAGCTTGACATATGTCGGGTCGAAATTCAGATATAAGCAGCGGAGAGGGTAGGCACATTCATTCCGGAAGCGGTGAGATGCTGCCCGCAGTGATGGAGAAGAAAAACCATCGGGAGTGTCCGCACCCCCAAGGCCAATGTACGGAGTCGATGCAGCGAGGAAGAGGGCGTGAGGGAGCGCTGATGACGGAGGCGGGCAAGCACTTCCTCAGAACCTCACAACTCCCATCGGGGCGCCCCATGGTCTCAGCTCGCATTGCGGTTTTGGGCCAGCCCACGCAGGCGGGTGACGGGGAAGAGAACGAGTACCATTTGGATGACCTTCGAAGCGAGAATGGACGTAGGCGGGCAGATTAGGCAGGGCGGATGGAGACGAGCATGACGAAGATCACGGTAATATACATCCTCCTCGACGACGACGGGCGGAGCATGGTATGCGGAAGCAGACCTTCTGCTATCGTGTTGCTAGCGGAGCGCCTACGCGGCGGAGCAGTGTGTCGGCTGCAGCCATATCATAGGGGCGGAGGAGGCGCCTCGGGCGCGCAGACAACTACAGAGCGTATTATTCCCTCTTCCGACGAACCAAGTGGCGATGATAGTACCCTCTCGTCAAGCAGAACACGCCCTCGCTCCCGACCTATCGTCGGACTGCGGATGTCTCAGTGAACGATCCGATATGCGGCGGGGACGCATGATCGGTCGCGGCAGGAGTGTGGACCAGTCGGAGTACGTGGAGAAAGGATGATGCGTGAGGGCAGACGGTCCAAGCGAGGGAAGAACAGTAGCACGGCTGCGACAAAGTCGTGGATGCTGCGGAGGAGCCTCGGAAACCCGCAGATACCTGTACGGCGGCTCGGATCGCTCATCCACAACATGAGCAAAGATGATAGTGTACTCGCCTTGAAGAACACCTCCTCGCTCGCGACCTATCCTTCCCCTGCGCAGGCGGACTGCGGAGCTCTGAATGCGCGATCCGACCTACGGGCTGCCTGGTGCGTAAGCAAAGGTGGGAGAGGGCTGGGAGACCAGAATTGCTTGTCGCGTTGACGGGCATTGTAGACCACTCGCAGCAAGCGGAGGAAAGAATGATGAGTCCGGGCGGGCGGGTACTCGAGCCTCGCATCGAGGGGGCCGCTAAACATCTGCGGGAACGTCAGCCAGCGGCCCGCAGGGAACAACGACAAGTACGTACCGCACACCTATGGAATCCCCTCCCTTGCGCCTCGTATATCGCGACGCCCGCACTTGGTTCTCTATAGACGCCCTCCTCACGCGAAGTCATCGTCGTACAATCGAGCGGAGGTCTAGTGTGTCGTGACGCAGACGACGAAGAAGACCTCAGACAGGAGAAAGAGATGCCTGGCGGTGGTGGCGACGGAATGGGCAGGCGTCCAAGCATTCGCGGGGTTGGTGCCTTGGCTGCGGGAGACGATGGGCGGCGCTACAGAACGATTGGAATAATACGAATACGGTGGCGGCCGGACCCATTAACGCGCGACCAGCGGCGGTGACGTGGCCTTCCTCTGCCCTCAGTACAAGCACTAACGTCTAGCGGAATCGTCAGCCAGAGCCACACGACGACGACGATATCATGCCACTAACCGATAAGCAAGCCTTCCTCTCTCACTCGACCTCTCCTTCGCCTGCGAGCGCCGCTTTCGAATCAGTCTTCGCTACAGTACAGAGATGGTATTGAGATGTGAAGTTGTCGCAGAGCGCGCTAAGCCGTCCTTTTGGGCGGCAGCAAAGCGACGAGAAGAAAAAAGCCAGACGCAGCCAAGGCATATGGCATCCAGGAACCTGAGGAAGACTATCAGGCGCGATGACGAAGAAGACATATTCACCGACCCACTCACATTCTCCCAATATCCCAGCACCACTCCCTTGACCCCGGTGGACCTCTCCTTCTCCGTCCACTTACCACACCTTTTCCCGCCCATTTAACCTCTCGTTCGCAGTCGAGAGTATTCTCGCGATGCGGGCGGCGACGATGACGATGATCACGCAAAAAAGAGCGCGTACATCGTCTCTATCGATTCTATATCCTGCTACGGGTCAGTCGAAGCACAGATTAACGGACCTCAACTGCGGTAACTCACCAAGCTCCCTTGTATCGAGATTCACGTTTGTGCTCTCTGCACCCTCGCCTCTACTTCTCCTTCTTCCGCTCCATGAAGAGACGTCCTATATCGATACGAGAGGGCCGAACTCGTTTCTCAGCAACCATAGCCGTCAAGCACAGGGATCACGGAGGAGAAAACGAAGAAGGCGTTGTACTGGAGAAGAGGAGGTAGCATGAGTGAATAGAAACAAAAAAAAAAGGAAAGCGTATGAGGAGGAAAAGGGATCAAAAAAAAGTAGGAACACGAGCCTGAAAACGAAGAAGCATATTCGGTCTTACCTGACAACATATGTCCCTCATAGTTCATACGTAGCCCATACCACAAGCAATTTTGTGCTCGAGCTTCTCGTCTTCAAGTTGTCGGAATGATTCATATCTTTCACCCTGGCATTCGAAAAGGAGAGATTCTGTTCGTGGGCATGTAAACGAAGTAAAGAGGACGCTTCGATGATCCCAATTCGCAAGATCCTGGGCCAGCCAGTCAACCAAACGGTTAGGTGGTGAGAGTTCGGTGCCAAGAGTTAGAGTTAGCCGGTGTGACATGTGACTGTCATTCCGTATGTGACTGATATTGGACTGATACGGCCGGCAACGTGCCCGATGGCCCCGACATACTTAAGTACCTCTCAGCCACAACCACGACGACAAGTCAAGCCTGAGATGCAAACGATCCAGATAGACCAGATCTACGGTATGACCTCCATATTGCTAATCCCCCCCAATCCTCAAAGTCTACTTTCTTTAGGGGGTATAAGCAATTCTGCCAGTGGTAGAGTTAGTGGGGTGGGTGAAGGTCCTCGATTTCACGTCCCAGGTATAACCTCTATATTACGCAACTCTCCACAAACCTCGAAGTCTGCTTTTTTAGGAGGTACAGATTCAGAAGATGTAGTTTTCAACCCCCAGAGGGATCTTCGCGTTACTGATGGTATGTGGGTTATAACGGAGAAAGGAAGCTCGCATGGCTGAAACAGCTCGAGAAATCTATCTGGGTCCAGATGGGGAGCTCCGATTCATCCCGGATGTTCAAGTAATCGACTCTCCCTTGGCTGCAGTTCCACGTTCGAACTCATTGCAAATCTCTGCATCTGGTACGCTAGAGCCGATACATCTAGGGCGACCCTATTCCTCGTCTACTGCACCTGCACCATCTTCTTTTTCTTCCACTCCACGCATTCCATCATCTGGCGATCCCATTCACGATTTCATGGTGTTGTGGAAGGCTCGTGCATCTATGACTTCCCGGGATAGGTTTGCCGAACAAGATTCCCGCTACGAAGATTCCGAAGCTCAAATGGCCTTGTGCCTGAAGAATATTATTGCCTCACGGGAGACCAGGCATGCTGCGCTGCGGCTTCAAAGAGAAAACACACAAGCATTTCTCGACGCTGTGCAACACGTATGTGACTCATTTTGATTCCTAGATTGCCAAACCAAAACAGTTCCAGGTTCTGAATCGTGGTACCTTACCAAACGCGGCATACGCCAACATTGCTTGCAAATTAATGCAGCGAATTTCTGAAGCGCACGATCAACTCCCGATGTCGCTCTTCATCAGCGGGGTGCACGATCCCGATCAATATCCTACGTTTTCCGGCGGATTTGCAGACGTATATCGTGCATCTTACAATGGGAAACGCGTCGCTCTGAAACGTATCCGGACATTCACCTCAGAATTGACGAATCTAAGGCGTATGGTGAGGTAATCGACTTGGCTTTGTTCAGTTCGCTCAACTTTGTTACCGAACAGAAATTCTGCCGAGAAGCACTGGTCTGGCAGGGTTTGCATCATCCATTTATTCTCCCTTTCCTTGGTATCGACCGGCATTCATTTCCCTCTTCGTTTTGCATGGTATCCCCTTGGATGAAGCACGGAACAATTCTCAAGTTTCTCGCCGACTGCGGAAGAACAGACATCCATCGACTGGCGAGTTTGATTTATTTCCGGTAAAGTACTCAAAATACCTGACCCCTGTCGTTGTAGACCCTCGAAATCGCACAAGGCCTTCATTATCTTCATTCGATGAATATCGTGCATGGAGATTTGAAAGGCTGCAATATTCTTGTCACCGATGACGCTCATGCATGTCTCTCCGACTTTGGTCTGGCGACGATAATCCATGAGAGAGATCCATATATGACAAGCACCGTCATGATCCCTGGCGCGGATCGTCCGGGTAGCTCGCGATGGACTGCTCCTGAATTATTCGTCCCGGAGCAATTTGGATGCGACAAGTTCGTCAAGACCCGTGCCAGTGATGTATATGCATTTGCGTATGTGTGCATTGAAGTGAGTCTTTCCCCGTTCTCTGAGCGTCATGCGGATTGTTCTGATCATGATTTCGCTCCTCAGCTGGAAACCGGTAAAGTGCCGTTCGCCGAGCTCACAGAAATCCAAGTCATGTTCAATATTATTCGTGGTATTCGGCCTGAGCGGCCTGAAACAATGGCGGATAGGATGTACGAGCTAGTCACTGAGGCTTGGGCCGCAGATTTCCGTGATCGCCCTGATACAATGAGAATCACTCGTTTGTTGGAGGAATTACCAGCGAACGAGTCTCGGTGCCTGGTCCCTCGTAGACAGAGGTTCGATATGTTCAGGGTCGGGTCCGAGGCCCACGATTCGACAGACTCGGAGTCTGAATCCGTCTCCGAGTCTGTCAAATCGGACTCAGAGTCGGTCCAATCGAGGGCACTGACGGATTCAGACCATACGGACCCGGAGGAGGTGGAGTTTTAGACTGCTCCCGAAGAAGCTTCTGTCATTTGCCTGTATTGAGATGTCGATATTCTCGTGTCATGCTACCGTAGCAATTTTGTTCAAGTCGGACGCATCCGAAGCTACTTGTGAAATTCGGTTTTCAAGGTCATTTTTCGATTGTTTTAGTCATTGTCACACAGGTAAGTAAAAACCCATCATCACGGCTGTGGCCGATACCCAGCAGAGGTTCGGGTGGGATAGATATAGCGGAGAAGGTAGATTATGGTGCCGGTGTGAAACGATACTGCAGAAAACAGGAGGGACGCAAGCAAAGGTAGGTGCTGGGGAAATTCGCCGGTATCCCCATTTGGAACGAAAGCAGCATCGACGACGACGGGGTCGGCAGATTCACATGGGCGGGGCCAGTATTGCAGTATAAGCAGCGGATACAGTACAGACACTGTCTCCGGCGGCGACGAGAGACCGCTTGCAGCGAATGGCAAGATAAATCGTGGGGAGTGTACGGTACGGTATCTTGGCAAGGAATCTCTTCTGTCCTCGTACGCAATACACGACTCAGCGGACAGACGAGCACGAGCGACGACCACCACCTGACGCACACCACCCGTGACCGAAGAGGATGATAGAGGATAGAGGCGTAAGTATCGGTATTTGAAGAGACTCGGCCAGCGCCAGTCTGTCGCATGGATATCGGCAGCAGCAGGAATAAGAAGGGCGACAAGATGACGGGCACGAGTGGCTACAGCTCGGAATTGAGGCACGAGCCGTTTGGACGTGGCGATCGAAGGGTGATGAGAGTGGAAAGATTCTAGCCTACACCGAAGTAGGCAAAACTCGCGTGCGCCATCGCATCCACGCCGTCGAGTACGCAGTGCGATGTACACGGCTCTTGTCTTCGTTCGTGCAGAGCGAGCGCGTTGGGGAGAAAGACGCGAGGAGCGAGGGTGGCGGCTAGGTGCTGAGGACGGAGGCGAGCGAGCGTGTCCTCGCATGACTTCCCAAGTCCCAATGCATCACAACAAGCTTTCCTCCATGTCGGACCGCCTAATCTCTGCCCATGAAGCTCGCACAGAGAGACTCTAGCAAGCGACGACGCATCCCCCCAGCGAGACGTAAGAGACCCGGACCGAGTCGTGGATATATGTATGAGGAAGGGGAGAATACGGCCGTCGCGATACACCGGCGAGGCAACGAGGGTCAGCCGGGGAGGCGAGCGTCGATAATGCTGGGATTGCGACGGGACGGCGTGAATGGTAAGGGTAGTGAGAATTTCCTCGCATGCCCTCCCCAGTCCGACGCATCACGGCAAGCTTTCTCAGGCGTCTGGCCCTCTATTCTCTGCTCGCATTGAGCGACTATACCAATTGACGCAGTATCCCGCAGCGAGACGAAAGGAAGGTCAAGCCCGGTCGTAGATGCATCGGGACGAGCTGGGAATACCAGGTCGCGATACATCGTTGGATGGGGAGGCTAACGGCGATAACGCTGGGATGGCGACGAGGTAGGCATGAACGGTAAGGGTATGCGGGAAGCAATCGTGCTGCTGTGGAGCTGTCTGGACAAGCATACGTGTCGACTGCGGCGAGGTCGTAGGCGATGAGGAGCCTGCAAAACCTGCAAGCAGCAGCATCGCATATGAGGATCGCTTGGTCTCTCGGAGCGAGCCCACTCGTCTAGAACACCTCCCTCACTCCCGGCCTATCTTTCGTAGGCGGACTGCGGAGGTCTCGGCGTACGGTCTGGGATGCGACGTGGACGTAGGGAAAGTCAGAGAGGCCAGCGTTAACGGGGAAGGGAGACCGGTCGGACTGAGCAAAGAAAGGATGAGGGGTGGGGTCGGTCGAACTCTCGCTCCCGACTAATCCTTCCCATGCGGGGGCGCCTTGCGGAACCCGTAGTGTACGCGCTGGCATGCAACGGGGACGCAGGACCGGTCGGGGCGGGACTGGACCAATCCGATTGAGTATGCGGAGAAACGAGAACAGGCGGGCGGGGGTGTACGCCACACTCGAAGTCGAGCCCACACTAAAGACCAGCGGGAACGTCAGCCAGCACCCGGCGACGAGCATATAGGAAAGTAAGGACATACCGCATACGTGTGAATACCCTCTTTTCCCCCCTTCCTCCTCGTATCCTTCGCCCTCTGTACTTGATCTTACTACGTCATTGACCACACTCTTGAGGTCTTCGCTCTTGAAGCCGTCGTCGTGAGTCCAAAGTGACGCAGACGATGAGGAGCGTCCAGTCCCCGCGGGGTCAACGCCTCGTCCTGCAGCGGAAGATGATGGGCGGCGTGACACCACGATTGCAGTGATACGGCCACGATGACGGCGGGACCCATCAACGCAAGACCGGCGAAGGAGGGGTCAAACGAAGGGTCCGGAAATCGCGGTGTACGACCATGGCACGAGCACTAACGTCCACCGTGCTCGTCAGCCAGAGCTGTACGATGACGATACGTTGCCACTAACCCATAGTCAAGCATTCTCGCCCCTCCCCCCGTACCTCTCCTTCACCCACCGACCCCTCTTCCGGATTGATCTTCGACACGATACAGAGACCACGGTGAGATGTGGATGCTACTAGCTAGTGAAGTCGTCATTGAGAGACCACAAGACCGCCGTCATCGTCGGCGGCAACGTGACGACGAGGAGAATAAAAGCCAGGCAGTGCCAAGGCGTATCGCTTCCGTGAACCCCCAGCTAGTGAAGACCATCGGGATCAGCAAACCTGGAAGAGGATGGCGATATTCACTGACCTACTCGCACACCTCGCCTGTCCTTACCTCCTCCTCTTCCTCTTCCTCCCCGAATCCGCCTCTGACTCGCGCCCACACGCGGCCTCTCCTTCTTCTTCCTCTCACCCTGCGTTCTCCCACCCATTCCACCTCTCACTCGCAGCTGAGAGCATCCTCACGAAAACGGCGAAGCCGCTGTCATCGTTGGTGAAGCACCAAAACGACCAGGAGGAGAAGAAGAACCAGGCGAAGTCAAGAGATGTCATGTAATGGACCTGGTGAGGACCATTAGGCTCAGTAAAGGTAAAGGAAGACGGCATTCAGTGCACTGACCCACTCGTACACTCTCACTGCCACTCTATCGCCTCGCCTGTCCTTCTCCTAAACCACCTCCTCCACTCGCACTCGCACTCTACTTCTCCTTCTTCCCGTCCCGCCTGCTCCCGCCCGTTCGACCTCTAGCTTGCAGCCGAGAGCATACGATGCGGCAGATGCCGATGATCACGAAGAAAAAAGCGCATACAGCGTCCCTATGTCCTTTCACGCATGAGCCCAAGGACAGGGGAACAGACATCGCTGGCGCTGACTCACGGCAATATCCCGTCTATCCAGATTCATAGCACTCGCTCTCTGACACGAGGTGGCCAAAGTGGTTTTCCAGCAGTCGCAGTTGTCAAGTGCGGAGATGTCGAAGGAGCGAGCAGGCAAGGCAGTGTACTGTCCAAGAACCAAGGAGCGCGAGTGAACTTGAATGGAAAATGAGAAATGAAGGAAATGAGCTGAAAAATGGGGAACCGTACTAACCCTTAACTACTCGATCACACGTCTCCTTCATAGTCCATATTCTGGGGCTAGCAATCCCTTCTCAACTTCCTCCTCCGTCCTGTGCTTGAACGTCTCATCGAATCGCCGTGATTCCAGACAGATCTCCTTCGCCGTGCGTTGTGCCACTTGTGGTGAGAGTTCGGTGAGAGTTGGTTAGCCGGTGTGACGTGTGACTGTCACTCATCTTGTTCTTGTTCTTGACATCCACGATCCTGAACGACGGCTCACCAGCGGTTTATTAATCACGGAATATATTCTCCCTCTGTCTTGGGTCTAGCTCTGCAACCGACTCAGTCTTGCTTGCTCCGTCTCGGCGCATGACACGAGCACATTCGATTACTGTATCGATGGAATTTAAATCTGCCCGACAAGTCGCTCGACGACGCGACGAACGATTCCCTGAACCAGAAAAGACGTACTTGCATTGCTTGGCCTCTCCCAAAAAAAAACGTCCTCCCAACTTGAAGCCGAGCCAAACGTTGATTATTTATAGTATGCCATCTTTACAGCCTTACAGCTTCGTTGCTTCCTCAAGACACGCGGCGCGTGCATTGCTCTGCCCACATTAACTTGCCTCTCACCCCCCATAGCGACACACAATCCTTTCCTCCCAAAACCATGTCCTGGCTGAATATTATATCCGCTGCCGCCAAAGCCACGCAAGATATCGCCTCGCATCTCCAGCACACTGAGCCCGCACGCTTCGATGCAAACTCAGGAGCTGGGATTCTGCAGCATTGTATTACTGAAGGAATTGCTCTGAGCAGCATTTTGATTCCATTCGTCGAGACTGCGATGGGCAAGTCAGCCGCCGACGCCGAACCTGAATCGGTACGACTCCAAAATCTCTGAATCAAGGTCCATGCCCGCTAAAGGCGATTGCCTAGCCAGTTTCCCGGGGGCAAGAAGCGACTTGGGTCGTCATCGAGGCTATTGTCAAGGTACGCGAGTCACAAATAAATATCACGTCGCCTGACTGGTAACTTCTGGGAGGCTCTACAAAACATGGAAGATAAGGTCGCATTCGAGCACTTTCTTCGTGGCCTAGATATTCGTCACGGAACAGACATATCTGTTCAACTACAGTCTGTTCTCAGTGCAGTCTGTGGCGAGTGTTTGGATGTTCTCGGCGATGCACAGAGGACGGTTGAGCACAAGCAACGCATCAGAGGTATCCACGCCAAATCGGAATGTATTTCTGACTCAAATATGACCTTCTCAAGGTTATATCGCGCTTTTCCTTCGCGCTCTTCAACAAATGTCCAGGCATCGAGATTTGAAGTCTCTATTCACCAATGAAGAGCTCCAAGCCGCATCCGATCGCCTGGTAACACTCACCAACATGGACCCTCAAACGAGTCTAGCTATATCGGAAACAAGCCTTATTCAAGAACGAGCCCTGGACGGCCCGCGCGCGCATCTGGATGAGCTTCTGACTTTGTGGGAAGACCGGGGTCCTCACGCTCACATAGCGTGGCACTTAACACGAATTCTCGATTCCACAGACGCACGGCATGCTGCATTGCGTCTTCCGAGCGAGAAGGTGCAAACATTCCTGGATGCTGTTCAACATGTATGTTTCTCTGCGGTATCTACTGGTTACAGTATCCACACAAACCGCATTCTTCTTTTAGGTGTTGAACTGCGGCTCACTGCCGAGGCCGGTGTACAATAACATGGCTCGAACTTTGCTGCAGAAAATTTGTGCAGCCCATGATCAACTTCCGAAATCGCTCTTCGTTCACGACATATACGATAAGGAGTCAGATCCCACGTTTCATGGAGGGTTTGCCGACATATATCGAGCAGCTTACCGCGGTAGACCCGTTGCTTTCAAACGCATCCGCAAATTCTCGGACCAATTGGAAAAACAGATACGGTCGGTGAGTTGAATAATTCCATCAATGAGGATTACCGAGAACATATGCCTTGGTTCAGAAACTTTGTCGTGAAGCATTTTTGTGGCAAGGCTTGAGTGATCCTTTCATACTCCCCTTCCACGGCATCGATCATAAATCTTTTCCTTCATCGTTCTGCCTGATCTCCCCTTGGATGAAAAACGGGACGATTACAAGCTACTTGGCCTTCCACGGGAAGGCTGACATTCACAGACTGGTAAGTTTGACATGGAATTATGCAGCGTACCACTCACTCAATTTAATTCATCCAAGACCGTCCAAATCGCAAAAGGACTTGATTATTTACATTCGATGAATGTTGTGCATGGTGATTTAAAGGGAGCCAATATCCTCATTACAGACGATGACAATGCCTGCCTTTCTGACTTCGGATTGGCAACTATGATCGAGGAGGACGATCCGCAGATTACTAAAATCACCTCCAGCTCGAACCATGCGGGCAGTGTTCGATGGTGGGCGCCCGAACTTATCAAACCGACGGAATTCGGCTGTGAAAGGTTCGTCAGGACACGAGAAACGGATGTATATGCCTTCGCGTGCGTTTGTGTTGAGGTAGGTGTACATTTGCGCCGATTTCTCGAATGAACATTGTAAAATGGGCTGACTGATACTCTATGTTGTCATAATGTAGCTCGAAACTGGTAGACCTCCGTTTGCGGATGTAACCGACGCCCAAGCCATGCTGAACACACTGGATGGATCGCGCCCTGAGCGGCCAAATTCCATGTCAGACCCGATCTGGAATGTGGTTCATGTTGCATGGGCTGAAGAGCGTCGAGCTCGACCTGACACACGAAAGATCATCTTGTCACTCGGAGACTGTGAGGTGGAAGCGAGCTAGGGCGAGAAACAGGCCAACAATAGGACCGTAGAATCGGGAGGGGTACTCTATTGGACGTGCAACGACACAACAAGCCGCAATTCCAGGTGTTACAGTAGAACTCGGATGAAATTTGCCTTATAATTTTCGCCTCAATTTTGTCTTCCATTCCAGAGTTTCACGGCTTCAATCTTAAGATTTAGCTCTTATAGCCAAACTCAGGCTTCAACACCATTGATCCCGGACCTCGATGTGTACAACCTGAAGTTGAAATTACCGCTCACTGGAAGCGTCGAATTTAGGTTGTTTTTCGTTTGTTTTTCGTGCAAAATGGGCCGCAACGATTCCAATTGAAGTAAATCAAAAAAATTCATGAGAATCGCTACGGGAACCACAGCGATGAGATAGATTTATGCACTCCTCTTGGCATTGCATTCCTCACAATCCAATTCCGGCACAAATGAGCCGAAAAGCCGATCATAACAAGAGCAATGAAAAACACTGCCACCGCCCCTCTTGTCGTCTGCGTTCATCTTCCACACAATTTTATATCTTGGGGCTAGCAAATTACCTCAATCAGTACTGCGAAGTACTTGGACTAATGTCTGAATGCATCTCAGTCTGCTGCCATCTTGCGACACCGTGACGACTATTCAAGCCTGGATTTTTCTCGAATTCAAGTATCGACGCGAAACGTTTCCCGATTGTCATAATTTATTGCATGGAGTCTGACTTCGTAGGGCGAAAATTTGGTCTGAATTCGCGGGCTTGAGCATACGACTTGGGCCTCTTCCCTCACAAAGTGGCGACTATCACTTCTAGACTCGCTCCCGCGTGAGATCATCATGATGATGACTGCCTGTGGACGCTCTTCTTGCAAATTGCTGCTCGCCATCTAATTTGAAATTCAATAATCCTTATGCGCATTGTGGACACCCTGCTTGCCGATTGAAAGTGGTTATCCTGTGTCACTCGCGACCAGTAATCGGTATCCCGCGGGCTTGCGATCAACCTCCGAAACCCGACAAGTTCGACACGATTTGCACCAGTATACCTGCATGTTGTGACAAGCCTGTGTATGCACCGATCCATGTTTCCCGCCAGTGCAATGGACTGACATTCACGCCTTTTCTTTGCCTGCACCATTCAGTCTTTCGTGAACGCTCTAACACTGAAAAGTGAGTGTCATACTTGCTTTTATCTTAACGAGCAACCTCATTCGCAAAATATCTCTAACTCGCTCTTATTACTTGACTTGCAGAAGCTACCACCCAGAATGGCGCAATTGCGGTTACAGAATTGGTCTAATTCCCTTCTTTTACGGCACCTGCGGGCTGTGTCCTTCCGACGCTGGCAGTGCAACTAGGCAAGTCATTTGTACTCACTGTCGCTCTCCTTCTCCCCCCCACAATGCCTCCCCGCATCAGAGCATCCCGCCCTTATACGGTTCCTGAACTCCTCGAGCGCGCTCAAATCGAGGCTTCCAAACCCCAGCCCAGCGATCTGTCTCTTCTGGACCTGGTTCGCACAGCCCAGCAAGATTTCCACGACGCCAGGAGCCTCGGAGCGCCGTTTCTCGACGCAAGTGGTGCAGAAGTAATAGTCACGACACAGATTGGAAAAGATTTGGAGCGGTCTTTTCTTGCGTTCTGGCGCGCGGCAGGCTTGATATTTGATAAAATACCGGCGAATGCGGATTACAGCACGGATGTGTTGAGTTTCGAGGAGAAGACACGTCTTAGGGAGGTATGTGTTCCGAAGCTTTGCATCTCCGACTGTCGAAATTTACTATGAAGAAAGAATGGTCATAACGCTCTACAAGAAATTGGACGCTTGAAGCCTGTGATTACAAAGATATACGAGCGCTACGCTCGTGGCGAAGCGGATCCAGAAGCTGTACCAGTCTACCCGGATACTTCAACAAGGTGAACTCTTCAATAAAGATCCAGCATCTCTTCAAAGTTTATTCATCGATAAGGGATGTAGACGCCAAAGACGCAAAGATTTATCGGAACGGGAAGAGGAAGCTCGTATGGCTGAAACAGCGAGAGAATGGCGTGATGCCTGGGACGCATATAGTGCGCGAGAGACGATGACGCCTTCCAGCCCCACAGATCAGCTCTTGCCGGACGTAGACACGATCGACGCTCCTCCTGCTGCAGTAACACGGTCGGACTCTTTGCAAACTGTCGTCGCATCCACATACGCAGACCCACCGGCAATACGAGACCGAGTATCGCGACCATATTCTGTTGGACTTAGCAACTAACCACTTACCCAGGAGTTGGCATTTCGTTGGGATCAACCACTAGTCCAACTAACCGGTTAGTTGGACTAGTGGTTGATTCCAACGAAATGCCAACTCCGTTTTTTCGGATTGGGCTGGAGGAGGACTCGGGTTCGATCCTGGGACCGAGCGGGGCTTTCAACCTGGCTGCCGCCATATTCGAAACGGGCCACACAGACTCACATGGAATTGGGCAACACTAGCCTTTAACCGGCCAGCGGGCTGGCAACAGAGTTGCAGCAGCGCGGATGTTTGAATCTCCGGAAACGGAGTTGGCATTTTGTTGGAATCAACCGGTTAGTTGGACTAGTGGTTGATTCCAACAGTGAGACCCGGAAATAATGTCCATGGCGGGCTGAAGACCCCCACTACCAAGCGCCGGTAAGGCAGTTCTAATCCAGTCAATCCCAGGGCGAGGGCCGGCCCGACCGTAGCGGTGGCTAAATGGCGACCGCCGGGGCTCGAACTCGTGCTCACTCGCGCCACCTCATAGGGTTGGTGTTTTGTTGGACTTAGCAACTAACCACTTACCCATGCGCTTGGGTAAGTGGTTAGTTGCTAAGTCCAACATATTCTTCGCCTGCTGCTCCTAAACCATCTTCTTCCACTCCACGCATGTTGGCGTCTGGGGATTCCAGTCCCTCACTACACCTTCGCAATTTCATGTCCTTATGGGAGGATCGTGGATCTTTAACTTCACAGGATAGTTTTTCCGAGCAAGATACCCGCCACGAAGATTCTGAAGCTCAAATGGCTTTGTGCCTCAAGAACATCCTTGACTCGCGCGAGACGAGGCATGCCGCGTTGCGACTTCAAGGCGAAAACGCACAAGCATTTCTCGACGCTGTTCAACATGTATGTGCCTCATTTACATCCTTGAATCGCGAGCAAAGTGATAATTGTTGCAGATATTACACTGCGGTTCATTGCCAAATGCCACCTCCGCCAACACTGCGCGTAAATTAATGCAGCGAATCTCTGAGGCGCAAGATCAACTCCCCACCTCGCTCTTTATCAACGGAGTACACGATCCCGACGAGCATCCCACTTTCGGAGGCGGATTCGGGGACGTATATTGTGCATTTTATGACGGGAAACGCGTCGCTCTCAAACGCATACGGACATTCACCGCAGAGTTAAGGAATCCAAAGCGTATGGTAAGTTGATTGATCTGTTGTTGCTTCAAGTGAGCTGAACCTCATCACCGTAACCACCAGAAATTCTGCCGAGAAGCACTAGTCTGGCAGGGTTTGCGACATCCAAATATTCTTCCTTTCCTTGGTATCGACCGGCATTCCTTCCCCTCTTCGTTTTGCATGGTATCCCCTTGGATGAAGCACGGGACAATCCTCAAATTTCTCGCCGATCGCGGAAGAATAGACATCCATCGGCTGGCGAGTTTGATTGATTCTCGTAAAGTACTCAAAGTTCCTAATCCCTGTCGTTATAGACCCTCGAAATCGCACAAGGCCTCCATTACCTTCATTCCATGAATATCGTGCATGGAGATTTGAAAGGCGGCAATATTCTTGTCACCGACGACGGCCATGCATGTCTCTCCGACTTCGGTCTGGCGACGACAATCCAGGACGGAGATCCACAAATCACGAGCACCGCCATAGCCTCTGGCTCAAATCATGCTGGCAGCTTGCGATGGACTGCTCCTGAATTACTGGTCCCGGAGCAGTTTGGATGTGAGAGGTTCCTCAAGACCCGCGCTACCGATGTGTATGCATTTGCGTGTGTGTGCATTGAAGTAGGTCTTTCTCTTGCTTTGTTGTACAATATTCTGATCATGAAATCCGCTCTTCAGTTGGAAACCGGTAAGGTGCCGTTCGCCGAGGTCACAGAAATTCAAGCCATGTTCAATATTCTGCGTGGCATTCGGCCTGAACAGCCTGACACGATGTCGGATACGATGTACGATCTAGTCACTGAGGCTTGGGCCGAAGACTTCCGTGATCGCCCCAACACGCGGACGGTAATTCGTTTGTTGGAGGAAGAATAGAACGCTGCCACAGATATACCCTCGCTGTACATGTATTGAGATCGTCTATATTTTACCCTAATGATTATGATTAATATTTCACTGGTCGAAACTGACTTACAGGCCATAAGATTGGCCATACGAAAATGAGACATTAATTCAAGGGAGGAAGCATCATGAACAACGGGAAGGGGATTGGATATTGAATACCGACAGAGGAACAACAAATTTAGTATTTGTCGTCGGTGAAAAAGCTCATGGTGCATTGAGAGACACGGCGCATACTAAATCACCAACTAATCTACTGGTGGGTGCCATCTACAGTCCATATAGCAGATCACAACTGCGAATACGGAGCGAACATGCGAATACAACGCGGCTGCGGCCGCTTCCACCGATCATCCCTCGGTTTCGGATCCGTCATCTTATCCCAGAAAAACGGCCAAGTGGGAAGATAGCACATTTCCTGAGTGCACACACATTCGCGTGAGAATTCGACCTCGGAGAACAACATAGGATAAATTTAATCACCTCTGGCCCACACGCGGGGCGACACTTCACCCAGACTCCCCAATCGAGCCACGACATAAGATGGGAATGTTCGTCCCGCCAGCCTGCGATGAGACCCTCTGTCAGTGTCGTGTTATCTTCGCGAGGAATCAGCCGATCAACCCCAGCGTGCACGCCCGCGACCCACATCCGCACCACGACACGACAAATCTCGCGACTCGTCTCGTCAAACGCCAGAAGCAAGAGTCTCTCCGAGTGTGTAAGCCGCGCCCGCAGGGCACTACTCCGATGAATGTACTCGGTATGCTTCGTTGCGCATCCCTTCCACACCGGCAGCGCCCATGAATCATCCAGATAAGGCGGCGAAGGTCTCGCGGTGAAGAGAATGTAGGGCGTCAACATGATGCGAAGCTGCGCTTGAACCTTCGCTACTCGATCGAGGGTATCGTGCGTCGTCGTGGTATTGAGAAGATATTCCACTAGCTCGAGTCGCTGAGCGTACCGGTCGAGAAGAACGCGATAGAGCGTTCTCCAGTCGACCCCGCTTCCCTTCGCATTGTCAAAATCGTCTGCCAATACCCCCGCAAGACGCTCCTTCACAGCTTCCAGATCGCTGGCAGAAATGCCGTCCACTTTATGCTCCCAGCGCTCAACCACTGCGGCACTAAAGACGGGACAAGACTCGTGTCATAGAACGAAACGAATCTCGTGAGGTCGAGCTGGATTCGCGTATCGCCAGGATAGTGATCCCTCCATGTTCCCGCTTGAACGGCGGAAAACATCATGATATCGACTGCGGGGAATGGGCTGTTGTCGGATCCGCCACGACCGGGGATGTTTGCTGAATGGAATGACGAGGCTGGATTATGTCGCAACTGAGGAGGCGCAACGTGGCGGGACCGCCACGCTGTGAGATAATCCGCCGAGACGACCTCGAGACCTTGGGAGAAGTCGCAAATCATGACGGACGGAGAAGACTTACAAGTCCATCTCCATGCTTAAAAACCGCGATTAGCCGTGGTGAAATGAGCAAAGCAAAGGTTACATACCGAACGAACCCATCTATCCCGAAGCCCTTACCCCACTCACACAGACCATCCAACCTCGCGCGCTCATCCAACCAACGCGCCGGATCGACCCTCCCCCAAATCAAAAGATCCTGCGCATCCATCGTCCCCCCATCCGGCATATCCGCAGCGCTCGACCCATCAAAATAAACGACCTTCAACGGCCGAGTCGCAGCCAAAGTAAGCTGCCAGCATCCACCGATAGTCCCATTCTTCTCCTTGCCGTCTTGACAAAACGGGAACGAATGCTCCGGGTCCACTGACGTCCACTCGCCCTTCGGCGGCAAATTCGGGTCAGCGCACCCGTGATACAGGAGGGTCCCGATGGGTATTGTGCCGGGGACGATGCTGTGACCTGCCGCAAGAAAGAGAACGCGAGCATTATTATGTAGTCGGTTAGAATAAGAGGTACAGTCGTTCCTTCGAGGGTGCGTACCATTCCTATATCGAATATGTGGCCAATGTTGAAGCAATGAGTTCACTGAGTCGAAGATAAGATGACCAGTAGCGTTGGCATTCGGACGGACTCTCAAATCGGTCCAATTGAATTCTGGTAATTTGGAAGCTTCGAGGGGGTCTGAAAAAGCGTGTAGAGGAATCTGGCTGGCATACGTCGCGCCATGAAGAGAAGTTATGATGAGTCCAACCAAGAGCACGCGCATTCTTGTGCTCGTGGTGGACGTCGGAGGTAAGTGGGAACGCAGTGATTTGTCATCGAAGCCTCGGCATTGGACCCGATTGGCTCGGTATATTTGGCGGGAGCAAACAACTGATGTTGAGGTTGGAATTAAATTAGAAAGCAATTGGAAAGCAACACAAAAACGAGGAAGAATACGAATGATGGAAGCTACAGTTGCGCTTTGAGTAGAGTATCAAATCAACCTAATCGATGACACTACTCAACTTTGATTCACAAGCTGGATCAATTTAGAATTGAACGATGAAATAACTTCAAAGCAAAGTTATAGCGGAGAAACAATCATTGCGGCATTGCCCCGCTACATCGTCTCAAACCGCTGCCTCAAATTTCTCAGCTGATATTCTACAGAAATCAAACCTCATCAGCCTCCCCATTCTCGCAACAACAAAAGAGAAAAAAACCCACCAACAAGCGGACACCCAACAGCATAGACCCCCATCGGCACCATTCCCGCCCTCACCTCCGCCACTAACTTCATCTCTTCTTCCTCTTCCCTCCCCACCCTCCCCGCCTCCGCCCTCACCCTCATCCTCACCCTCCCCACCTCATCCATCAACACCCCACACGCCGCCCCACACAGCGCCCCCACCACCGGATGCATCGCACCCCTTGCCCCAACCCCCGCATCCCCCAGCACGTCCAACACCCCCCGCGCCGCAAACACGCACTTCTTCCTCGCCTCCTCGTCGCACGCGCCGGGGGAGTCGTGTAACGGAATCGCCGCACCGTGCGTAAGTGCGAGTGTCGCGCTGTCGGCGTACGAGAACGCGTAGACCAGTGGGGGGAGAGATTCCCAGAATGCGGTGATGCGTCGGTCGAGCCAGGTGTATGATATTTGGTAGGCGGTGAGTTCTGGTGCGTTCAGAGCTTCATTGATACGTCAATGAGAGGGATGGAGTATGATGTATGATGCCCGAAGAGAATAAAAGCGTACGTACCGGGAGACCACGACGCGCTAAGCCGCATCGCTCGATACAACAAAAACGACGCCTTCGCATGGAGGGTTGAAATCTGATTCCTCTGTTGCAACGTAGGATCCTCGACGCAAGTCAAAAACCGCCGAATAGTTTCCTGCCCCCGATACTCCGCACGCAGTCCTCCCCGCTCGTATTCCTCGATCTCAAACGGCCACGGCGTATCAATCCCCATACCCGGAGATCCGAGCAGGCAAAATGCCGCCGACGAGCTGGCGGCGTTGGCAGCGAAGATGAGATGATTCTGTAGACACACCACCGTCCAAAACGCGCGTATCCGCTCGCCTTCCTCGATACCATCCGCCGGTGCCGCTGGATACACTTCTTCCCCGAGCAATAGCGGGACGCCGAGGAGCGGCGGGCTTGCGGGGCGGGAAGATCGAATTTTATGTAGCTGATATCCGAGCGCCAGCGTCGCTGCGCCATTCAGATGAAACTCCGCTTCAAGAAACTGATTATTTCGGAGGAGGTACGTGGATAGGAGAACCTGGGCTTGAATCGTCTGCAGGAGATGCGTGGGATTGGATATGCATATCTCGTTAGCGGTGATGTGGCGTTGTGCGCGTTTGAGGAAGTATGGTGCGGAGGGGAGGATGTGCGGCGATTGCGATAAGTGGGCGCCCCAGAGATACGCGGCGTAGATGAGCGCGGGGGATGGCCTCCGCTCGTCGCCCAGATGGAAGGGGGGGAGAACGGATTCTTTGAAACGGATTGGGTGGAGGAAGAATCCGAATTGCGTGGCGTGAGGGAGGAAATATTGTAAGCTACCGTTGGCTTTGCGGTGAGTTATCTTTCGAGATGAAGCATTGACGGGTACGTACAGTGCAATTATCATCACTCGCGGGGGCTCCTTCTCCGGCTTTTCGGAATATTCACCGTAGGGTGGAAGCGACAAAGCGTTGGATGCGGGTGAGGATTGGGAGGTGGAAGCAAAGGCGGAAAGGGTAGGTGAAATGTCGTTGGAAGAGGGTTCACTGAAAGGAGAGCTTCTGGCGGAAGGTGATGTACGTCCCCAGTATTGAGATCCGCTGGAATAGATTGACGAGTCAGATCCGCCTTGTAGTTCGTCGAGACGCGACTGAAGCAGAAAGACCAGACTCTCGAGTTCTTGAGTTCGGGATTGCGAGTCATTGAATTCACATGTGCAAGCTCAGTCGTGACGAGCTTGCGAGTGCGGCTTAGTGTTTTCCTGGCTTGGCTTGGCCCGAAAGCCATGGCTTTGGCCTGGCTTGATCTGGCTTTGGCCCAGGATTTTTGAAGCCAGAGCCATGGGCCAGCGAAGCCAGGGCCAAGCCGAAAGCCGCTGGCTCGGGCCATGGCTTTGAAGAAAAAATTCCCATGCCTTATTTGGGTTAATGTGAAGGTAATTTTGCCTTGTAATGCAGCAGAAATGTAGTACTTACCATCCGATCACTCACAGAAGCCATCGTCGTTGCTGTTTGCCGCACTTTTCCGTCTTCGACAACTTACAGCACTTTCCTAATTCGGAAGTAGAGGTTGGTTGGAGGTCGGTAGGTCGTCAAAATTTGGATGTTGTTTGAGGGATTGGTAGTCGGTGATGATATTGAACCATGTGGAGGTAAGTCCTTCTAAAATAGGTCCACTGTATAGTGAATTTGAGCTCACTACATCCTGAAGTTCAAGCCATGGCTCACCTGGCTTGGCTTGGCCCGGAAAATTTTAAGCCAGAAGCCAGAGCCAGACAAAGCCAGAAAAATGGCTTGGCCTGGCTTGCTCAAGCCGTGGCTTGGCTTGGCTGGCTTCTGGCTTTGAGCCAGGGCCGGCAAAACACTAGTGCGGCTGAGTGAAAGGCAAGGTAGTGACGTAAGAGTGGACTTGTCATTGACAGCTGATCCCCGATGACAGCTGTCATTATCTTTTCTTCCTCCCGCTCTCGCGTCCGCTGCGGCGTCGACAGCGCATCGTCCTCCCTCGCGCTATCCCCGGTGTTTTTGTCAAGACATCTGGACCCCTTTGGTCTTCTCTCACAGCCCATCTCTTCTCCGACCCTTGACTTCATGTCGGGCACGTCTTGACTTCACGTCAGACATCGTACTACTTGGTGCGGGATGGGACCGACCTCTGGACGCTTTCCTATCACATTCTATCTTGGCACTGACTGAAATCCCTCCATTTATTTGCCTTCATCTGCTGTCTTCCCTTTGTCTCTTGCATGGCGACCCCTTCAAGACCTAATCATCAGCAACTACGAGTTCTTCGTCAAGACGCACGGGTACATCGGCGGGTAACGTGTTAGCAGAGCGCGGAGAGCTATTGCGATGGTGTGTTACTCAGTCATTCTCTTCCTTTATTTGTCCTCCTTCACTCGTTGGACCACTACGGCGACGCTTCTGGCACTCCAATGTTGTACATTAGAGTCCTGGAATGAGGTCGTTGCGGTGCGTTTTATTTAATCTTCTATTGGGCTTCTTGTGTACGAAATCTGTTTTCATTCGCGCGACACTCGTCCGCCGTTGTAGACAGGCTTTACCCCTTACTCTCAATTCTTTCCGCTACTATCATTACTTTTATTCTCAATTATTCGCCGGTGCAGGTGTGCCCGTTATTGACGGTGTGCACCTCACGGACCGCTCTCCATTTTCGGAGCACAGACGTGCTCGTTAACGACTGCCCGCATCTCATTCAAAGATCTATACTCTATCACCTTCAGTGCAGAGTCGTTCGTTTTCGACGGCGCACCCTGCGATATAATCTATCATTTATTCTCAGATGTGTTCGTTTTCGTCACAGCCTCTCATTGACCTATCCACTACCCTCCGACAGCGGAGATACGTTCGTCTTCGACGACGATCTCGCTGAACGATCTATCCTCGGTGAAGTTGTGCGGTCCTTGACTGCGCAATGTAGCCTCTATCTCGGTGAAGTCGCGTTCGTCCTTGACAGCGCGATGGACCCTCTATCCCGGCGAAGTTGTGCGGTCCTTGACTGCGCAATGTAGCCTCTATCTCGGTGAAGTTGTGCGGTTTTTGACTGTGCAACGGAGCTTCTATCTTCGGTGAAGTTGTGTTCGTCCTTGACGCCGCAATGGATCCTCTATCCCGGTGAGGTTGTGTTCGTCCTTGACGGCGCAATCAAGCCTCTATCTTCGGTGAAGTTGCGTTTCGCCTTTCGACGGCGCGACTGATCCTCTATCTCGGCGAAGTTGCGTTCGTTCTTGACGGCGCGACCTAGCCTCTATCTTCGGTGAAGTTGTGTTTGTCCTTGACAGCACAATGTAGCCTCTATCCCGGTGAAGCTGCGTTCGTTCTTGACGGCGCGAGTTAGCCTCTATCTTTGGTGAAGTTGTGCTTGTTTTCGACGACGCAACCTAGCCTCTATCCCTCTATCCTCGGTGAAATTGTGTATCTATCGACGGCGCAACGGACTCTCTATCTTCTGTGAAGTTGTGTCCATCCTTGACGGTTCAATGGACCCTCTATTCTCTGACGGTGCAGATGCGTTGGCTTTCAGCGACGATCTCACTCGAAGATCTATCTTCCATCCTCGGCGGTGTAGATGCGTTCTTCTTTGACGACGATCTCATTCGACATTCTATCCTGTGCCTCGGCACTCTATCATTCATCGCGGGACGCCGCCCATCTATCCATGCATGACGATGCCCCCCATACTCGTGCCTCGGCACTCTATCATCCATCGCGGGACGCCGCTCATCTATCCATGCATGACGATGCAACCTATCCTTGTGCTTTGGCACTCTATCATTCATCGCGGGACGCCGCTCATCTATCCATGCATGACGATGCACCCTATCCTCGTGCTTCGGCACTCTATCATCCATTGCGGGACGCCGTTCATCTATCCATGCATGACGATGCACCCTATCCTCGTGCTTCGGCACTCTATCATCCATTGCGGGACGCCGTTCATCTATCCATGCATGACGATGCACCCTATCCTCGTGCTTCGGCACTCTATCCTTCATCGCGGGACGCCGCCCATCTATCCATGCATGACGATGCACTCCATCTCCCTGCATTCTCTATCTTCTACCTCCCATCATACCAATCATGTAACATCTTTGCCGGTACAGCCGCACTTACAATCGAGCACGTCCATCCATCAATATTACCCTTATCCTCCTCATCATACAACATCTCTATCGCATCCTCTCTTCATTCCTATGCACCATACGGTCCTTATTCATACAGAAATCCATTTCAATGCCTCGTCTTCTCCTCTCCTATCATCTTCTTCGTCTCGACTCTCCACGAGGGCCATATACAATCATTCATCATAACCTTCATACACCATCCACATCCCATCTCACCGATCCCCCCTCATCATCCTTTCGTGGCTCCTGACTAGGGCCCGCGATGCTTTCCTCCTCATCTTTCGCTCACAGCCTCACACTACACATCCACGTCAGCACTGGACGACTCTGGCACAAGCTCGGCCGAGGACTCTGCACAGCCGACCAACATTGAATGTGGTGCGTCTTTACTCACCAGTTGCTCATTTTCTCTTTCTCCTTTTTCTTCAATCCCAATCTTCGCGATTAAGGGCCACTCGCCGGAGCCATATTTCGTCGTAACGCCACATTTCGTTCATTTCTGCTCTTATTTTCTCAACGGTTCGAGGCTAATGTACGGGCTCAACGGAGATGACTCCGTCGAGACCGTGATATTTGGGTTGCTGGCCCAGGCTGCGCTCAACGCGTCGTTTAGATGCCGACCTTCGGGGCGCCATTTGATTCTCCGCAATTTCTTTTCTTCCTCAGCGGCTTCGCAAGGTCTCAGCGGAGACTTTTTCATCGAGGCAGTTAGGGATTATTGGGGCTATGTTGCTTTCGGCTCATCTCCGGTGTCCGGCTTCTCCAGGACGAAATTGCTCATTGATTTTCTGGTTTCCTTCCGTTCAACTCTGGAGCGGGTCGCAGGTATTGCGCCGACCTAGCGTTGATTTTATACTCAAAATAGTCGAGTTGACGGGATTTCTTGCGCTACGCGCATAGTTTGCCATGTCCTGTTTCGGGAGGATCACTTTGCGCGTGATTTTTCCTGATCTCTCTCCTCCAATCCTCCTGTGGCTTGATGATACTATTCCGCTCCCTACGACGATGATACCTTATTATTGGAATCTTTTCCAAGATGCTGGGCTGCTCAATCGTTTCACACCGCACGATTCTGGCGGGATGCGCTACTCGTCATTTCTCTCTATGTTTCCAATTTCGCGACTACGGGTCGAAGGAGTTGCCCCTATCGAGCCGGGATGTGGAGTGACGCCGTATTCAGGCGCACCTCATTTCATTTCTCTTGATCTCCATTTCCTTGCGAATCATCAGCCTGACAGAGTCACCGGTCAAGATTTTAGATTGCTATGCCTAGCTTTCTGCGCGACCGCGTATCTGGCCGCTTCCCATGCTCTTTCTTTCAACCTCCGATCCTTTCTAGACTCTCAGCTAGACGGTGCTACCTTTGTCACTATGGTCAGGTCGCCGAATGGCACTGCATGCAACTGCATCTTGTTCAATTCTTATGTACTCGATTACTTCCGTACTGTTAGGGAGTTGATGGAGTTCTTTCGTCGAGGCGAGACTGATTGACTGCAGCGCTGCTCCGCCGCGCGATGCTGCATTGGACCGCATTTATCTGGTCCCTTCATGCCTCCATTTTTTGCCAACAGCGAGTTCGACGGATTTACCGACGAGACGGCCATCTACACTATCGAGCTGATCACGAGTTCTGATTTTCGGGCTTCATTTCTGTCTCTGTTGCATGCTTTCTCTCACACTGTTGTACTCTGGCCTAGCGCTCTACAACTGCGGAGTCTTGACCCCGCTATGTTGCCAGTGCTCACGCACTCGTCAGAACGACATGTCGACATCATCCGATCTTAGTTCTGTTGACCGTCGGATCTGGTCCAGGGCTTGACCTCCGTTACGATCCGCTTTCACTGTTCGTCTGACGTCTCCTTATTATTCTTTTCCTTCATCGTGGTCCCGAGAAACACGCTCAGCCCTTGCACCAGAAATATCGGGCCATAAAAAGATTCCTCACGTCATGATATTTACTCTCGTCCTCTCACACATACGCTCATCGCCTTTCATCCGCTCTTTAACCAAGCATTCACCGCTAACCATACGCAATCATCATATCTTCATTTCTCGTTTTCTCTAGGCACCAATCCTTCAACATTAACGTCCATCTCATTCCTTTGATCTCCCGCGATCATACACTCACTTCATTTCAAGTCTACCTAGTCCTATTTCAATCACTCTCCTGTTGCGGAACATCTGTTTCTGCACTACCTCATATCTTTCTCCTTCGACTTCGTGATTATCCGGCAATTCACTCTTACTGTCTATTCAACTCGGTTTACGCCTCCATTTCGACTACACCACAACTCGTGGTACACTCGCCAACCATGTCTATAATCTGTCAGCAATCAGTTCGACATTTCGCGTCCGTTCAACTCGCTCAATTGCCCTCGACATCCTGATGTGGCGCACTGCTTCTCTCTGTTGTCTTCCTGTGCCTCTGGGGACTTCTGGATATACCTCGGAGACTGAGTCTCTTCTGTTCTCGACAGCGGCTGGAATCGCATAAGATCTGCATCTTCTCACCTCCCATGAACCGTCATCGGCTGCGCACATCGCAGATATTTTGGGACATGGATCAGCCTCATCGCTTCTATCAAACCTCGCGCTGGCCGTAATTCACGCCTCTTTGATCTCCCGATTCCTTTGCGAACCTAGCCGGACCTCTCATCTCGTGGGGGGAAGGTTCTCTACTAGGGAATATGCAACTCCGCATCAACGAGCCGCTACTGTCATAAACTCGCTGCGATGGTAATTAATCGGTGCTACTGCATCGATATATATATTTCCTTTCTTTCGGTCCATTGATCATCTACAGCTGCATATTCTAGTGCTGCCTTTCCAATCTTCTTTCTTTCTTTTTCTCTTTCTCCATTCTCTCAGCTCTAGTTGGGACCTCGTGTCGTTTCTCGCCCTCGCGCGAGTCTTCGACTCTTAGAGCTTCGCTCCATTGGGTCGCTCTGGGTCTCATTCCGACCCTCGGTGTCCTTTGCGTACGGTTTGGCCGTGCCTGCAGCCCACGCGGAGCGCCGGAGACGAAAGATCGCTCCCGGCCCCAGCCGCGTCGGCCAGGGCGGCCATTCCCCGCACACACCCAAAAAATCCTGTCGCCTTCATCACCTTCTCAAATCCGATGATTACGTTGACCTACCTTGCCGTCGTCTTTCGGGATGCGTATACAAGGACCACAAATTGGATGCTATCGTGGTAGTCCGAGGTAAGCTTCGATACGTGAGGACTCTAGAGGGCATGACCTACGACTCCGTCACATCTCTGCGATCCCCACTAGTCAGATTCGAGCGAAAGACGAAAAATCAAAGCGACTTGCTATTTTCAAATGTCTACAAAAGTTTGAAGCTTTAGGTTCAGCAAAGGAAGACCTCGAACGACCACCAGCGACGCACCTGCAGTTTAGGCAAGCTTTGCCTCTTTTCAAAGGCGGGCGACGTTCCGTTTTGTCGGTGGCCATGACCATGAGAAGTCGCGGAGGTTGACTGTGATATTGATGGGAGACGGATCCTGGTTCGAAGGACGTTGCATATATACGTTTTTATCATCCCAAGCGCCGCCAGAAACCAGATTCTGGCAAAAGTCGGTGAAGGTGGTGGAAAAGAAGCAACGGCTCACGTGAAGGACAAATACCACCAAATCCGGCACCGATGCCGATTGGCCGATCGGAAACAAAAAACCAGCGAACCTCGAGTAAAAGTCGATCATCGCGCCTCCCGCCAGCGACAAAGGTACGCGAGGTATTCCGCAGTACAAGTCGTTTGAAGAACACTCGAATTGCTCGCTACCGGCTGTGTGCACGTCGTCGCTAAGCAGCATTGCCCAAATCACTGATCAATGATCGACGGGCAAACATGTACAAAATTGAACCAAAATCGACAACATCGTAGATTATAAGCTAGTTTCCGGCACAAATCTCACAAGGGCACGGATGCACTCGGCGTCCAGACTTTGTCCTGGTAGTAGGTATACGCGTCTTCGAGGAGTAAAAATTTCCGCGTTGTCGGGCTTTATAACTCACAGTAAGAATCTTCGCTAGCTCCAGTGATTCTATTCAGATTGCCTTACTATAGAAAAGTCCTCTTTTCCGTCATGAGAGGCAAATCTTTTATTATAGTTTTATCCCTACGGGTACCTTCGGCATCGGACCTCCGCATTAGTAAATTCTTGGTAAGTTGAACTTTCGAACGCCACAGCGGTACTGTAGGCGCTCGTTATCAAACCAGAATGCGATATATATGTCAGTAGTCACAGGGAAGACAGATCTAAGGTTACTCATGAACCTGTCTGGATAGAGCGCAGGTGGAAGTAATTGGTACTCACCTCAAAAATACCGAGTGCTTCGCGCATTGAGTACTTTTCTTTCTTTCTTTTTGTGGTTGGAATTTCGGGACCAGAGCAGAACGGCTCAAGGTCTCTACGGCGTCCGATGTATGAAATGAAACAATCTTAAAGTCTTTGAAGCAGGGTCCGCCCCATGTCAGAACTTGTGCTTGCCGACATCACCAACAAGCCGGATGTTCGAAACTTCGAATTATTTTGCGCGGCCTTGCTGTTACTTAAACCGTTGCAAAAGTCACAACAAGAATCAATCGGGAGCAATCCTTGAACCAAGTTGAACGCCTACAACTCAAGTCAGTAAACCACCTTTCAGAACCCACAAATCTCGAATCGCCGAGAAATGATCCCACGACACCGACAAGAGTCCGTATTCTGCGGCACGGCACCCCGAGATCAAAACTCAACTTCGGCTACCCCACCAAGAATTTTGCCGATCCCAATGAGTTCGATTTCATCTAGATCTAGAGTACAAGAACAGTCCACCAAACAGATCGATCCCGGCCACATCCAAGCCCTCGCCCTCCCTCCCTCCAACTTGAACTTCATCTCATACCTTTCCCCCGGCGGCTGCGGCGTCGTCGGACCCACCAACCGTCCCGGATGATCAAAATTAAACACAATCAACGCAAGCGCGACCATCGCCCCGTCAAGCCAATTAAAGTATGTCTCGTTCACCATGAAGGCGCTGTGCCATCCAGAGGCTAGTTCGATGATTCGGTAGATAGATCTGTGCGTTGTAAAATTACCAAGAATTTTTTAGGAAGAGTCAAATTGGAGTGAGGGATAGTGAGCGTAAGTCGAAGAGGAAAGGAACGCGACGCACCGAATGAAAAGGACGACAGTAGCAAACGAAACAGCGAATATCATGCGTTTGGTTTTGAACTCTAGAGGCAGGCGCACGATGCTCTGTCCTCGTTTGACCGGAAGATCTCGAGCGTAACGGACGAAGAAATCCACAGCCAGACCACAATACGTTATCAGCGCCGCTGTGAAAGGCGCCATCATTTAGGCATTTAGCTATCTAGAGCAATTCTTGTCGTACCTAACTGAAAGACGATCCCGGCGAGCATGATATGTGCGCCCTGTGAAGATCAAAATCGATTCATTGAGTTGTCCGACCCAATCATGTAGTATCTCAACATACGAGTTTCGTGCGCTCAGCGGTAGTAGCCCCCGCAGCGATCGATCCTCCGGCGGCTTGCGATAGAAGCGCAATAATATCCTGCGCGCCATGGGAAAGGAATATCAGCCAAATAACCCCATCGCGGGTTAAAATAATACATACGCAGGACAAGAAAATAGCCGTGTCTGAAGCGGCCGCAAATAATAAATGACTGGACCAAAGAGGAATAAAAGCAACTCACACAACTGAGGCGGAAGCCACGAATACACCGCCCCCAGCTTAATCACAATCCACCCAAGAAGGATGAAATTGACCGCGATAAGCGGCGTAGGTGACACCACGAGGGAGACGATTCTATATAAATTCAACTTCAATATAATATCACATTGATAGAAGATGAACGAGACTTACTGAATCATAAACGCCTTATGCTGCAGAGGCGAGTAGCCGCTCCACAGTCGTCCCGCCCACCCGATTACTTCGCCGAGTCCACAGAGACACGCGGTGGGGAAGAGCCACCACATTCGGTAGTGGATCGCTTGTGCGATATGGAGCACTGTTAATTAGAATCCATAGAAGTCAAGGAAAGAGTTAGAGTGTAGACAGAAGAGGGCCATGTGGAAGGAAGGTACGCACCAGTGCTAAGCCCGAACACGACGATGAACACAATCGCGACGTATTTATGTGGGATATATCCGTATTCCGTCATCTCGGGGGAGAAAGTCGGAGGATGGCCGGCTGCAGCGTTTACACTCAATCCAAAAAGTTTTTGGGGGAAGGAGTATGAGAGGCGCTCACGATTAATCGTTGGGTCAGACATGATTGATTGAAACCTTGCAGAAGTTGAGACGAAGAGAAAAGTAAAAGCAATGAGAATCGTCGTCCAAGCCCCAGGTTTTATTACCAAGCGCAGCTGCTGCGCACGAACTACTAGAAGGGTGGGCAACAGCAGGTATCAGAGCGTTGCCCTATTTCAAGCAGAAAGGATGAGTCATTAGAGCATCGTAAGCGAGTGCCGTTCAGCCGGGGGCCGGAGGAGTCATCGGAATCTCGTCAGCTTGCCAAAAGCAAGTGTATCGAGTCTTCCACAGATTGAGAGAGAAACGGTGCAGTTTTGTTCGGCCGTGAAACAAGCAGGTCGTCGAAGCAGAGTCGGATTGAGTATTTTCCGAAATATTGATCAAAATGGTGATATCAGAAATCGATACATCTGTGCACAAATAATTTTCAACTTAGCGGCAGCACAACAGTTCTTGGAGAAGACACCATACCCTACACATCAAACCCTACCATCCCCCTCCCCCTCCCCCCTTCCTCACCGCACCGCATCCCACACCCAACCCTCCAAAAACACCCAAGCATCCAATCCCACTCGTCACCGCAACCAACCCCGCCATGGCCACAACAACCCCCAAAACAACTCGATTCACCTTCACCTTCTCACACCTTCTCGTCCCCCGCCTCACGTGTTTGGCTTTATATCACGGTTTGAACGCATACGCATATGCATCCACACCCAAAACGAATATCGAAACCAAAACCGCCCACTGCAGCGCCGCGCGTGGGATCGCAAGCAGCGCGGCGGTGACCGTCAAGTCGAGGGGTGTTGGTGGGGATTTGTGTGAGGTGGCGAGGAGTTTGAGGTTGAGGTTGACGAAGTAGAGATACTCGCGCTGGATATCGACGATAAAGGGAAGATTAGGCATTAAGTTAGATGTTAGACTCAAAGAAAGAAAGAAAGAAATTTAAAAACTCACAGCATCCTCGCGATCGACCTCCGTCTTTTCGCGGTGTTGCCATACGTGGTGTAGACCGATGATGAGGCTCGTCAAGGCGAAAAGGGAGGAGATGATGGAGGGGGTGCGTTGGAGGGTGGTGAGGGTCTGTTTTGGGTTAGTATTTATTTTCTAGGAACAAAGCTTGGTGCTAAGTAGAAAGCGTAAAGCGTACTTGGATACCCAGAAAAGCGACATTGACACTGCAACAGAATTCAAGCATGTTTGAGTAGACTCCAATTTCTCTATTAATCGATGGATCGACATACGATAGGATTACGGCGGCGACGAGGTTGGATTCTACATGAATGAATCAGTTCATGTAGCGGATGATCGTGAATGCGACATATAATAATAGAGGTGAATCTCAACACGCACCTCCCCACTCCGCCAACAAACTGCTCACCATCGCCCGAAATGCCGGCAACTTAATACCACCGTTCTTGCTTACAACACTGCGCAGTTGCACTCGATACTTCCGATGATTTGCCAGAAGCATCAACCCGATTAAGAGATCCCACATTCGCAATGTCGCCTGGGTGGGAGTAATAGTACTAGTAATCGACGGGTGTTGCGCTAGCTGATTCCGAGAACGCGCGGTGGAGACAGAGAACATCACTTCTCCCATGTGATAGACCAACGCTGGGACGAGGTCGCCGGTGGTTGTGGTGGTGGTTGTGGTGGATGTTTCGGATGACGACTGAGCTCGATTAGGGAGGCGGCGGAGCGGGAGTGTGAAAGCTGTAGATTCAATAAGTAAGACCATTCAAATCTGGCATAAGGGGGAGGGCTTATATACATACCTTTCAGATACTGATATACCTCCCAAATGCGCTTCAGTTGTCGCTCGTCGAAGGGAAGTTCCGTAAAGTGTTTCTCGTCTGTATAGTAGAGCGTCACAAGATAAGATAAGACGCCGGCGGGATCCCTGGACTAGTACTACGAACCATTCATTATGAGCGTCATCGCGTCGATGAATTCCTGCTCCAATGCTGGCGGCAGCCGGGCACGATGTTTTGCGAATTCCCAGAAATAATCCCACGATTGGGAGCGGTGCAGCGTGCGGAGTTCTAGCGTTAAGGTTATCAAAAGACAGGAAGCAAGAAGCAAGAGTGGTCGGGAAAAAAATGCTGCTTACCGTCATCGTCTCCGCACTTATAAGTCTCACCAAGCTTCCACGACGCAAACGTAATTCTCGTTCGCTCATTATCGACGTTGTAGACGTGCATTTCCGCATCCTCGTCATCAATGTCGTCGAACCAGTTCAAGTATTCTCTGTATTCGTGCATAACACGAGCCCGAGTGGTTTCAAGACTAGCGTCGTCAGTCGTGATCAGCTTTCCGTCGTCGGAAGTCCAATACACGATCCCCGTAAAATTTGTGTGTTTCTTCCAATCGTGAGGCCAGCTGATGCAGAGATTTGATTTGAGTCAGCAGAGGAGAGGAGAGGAGAGGAGAGGAGAGGAGAGGGAAGATTGACACTCGCCTGATGTTCGGTTCATACGCACTCCAAGACCAAACTGAGCGACTTTCATTTGTATCGGCGACCGACGCGGAGGACATACGTAGAAGAGGATCTGGATAGAGCGATTGGTGGAAGTGACTGGTTTATAGCTACCTCTCATTGAGACCAGAGAACAAGGTAACCAAGGAGCTAGCAGCGAGACGTTGTACTGAGTGTGGAATTAGAGCATCGGTATTGCGGCCACAGGTCAGCAGTACGAGGGCTGTAGGCACATATGGGAGCTCGTGTGTCCCGAGTAGTACTAAAGATGTCAGTCGTTGCTAAGAGAAAACAAGGCGTGCTTGCATGGGCTCGTAACCGGGTCGAGGACAAGGGAGAAAAGAACAAGGGACTGTGGGAACAATGTGACGCACTCGCCCAGCAGATCACATGATGTGACTCTTCTGACTCAGACCACCACCTCCAGCCACCTTCTCGCGCGATTCTGCTGTTTCTCCCTTCATCCGGGTCAAAATGCTGTATTCGCTCGACGGTGACGTCGACCTCATTCTGCTCCTCGTCGCTCGTAATGGATAATTAAGACCCTTTGCGTGTCAACGACTCAAGAATCCGGACTCGCGAATTCTGACCCGAATTCTCAGCTCAGAATCTCAGTGAGGAGCATTTGAACGTTCTAAAGAGATCTCCATTCCTGCCCAGTTCTCCCGGCGGCGGCGACTGACGACAATATCCGCCTATTTTCCGCCGTTCTACTTCGGCTTTGGATCTATCGCGGTTCCACGCTTCTGGAATCCCAACCCGCTACAGAATCACTTTACGTACGAGTTGCGCCGCTGCGATACGCCAGTCAGGCTTTTGTTCCGGCTCAGCTTTCAGCCCTCCATGGGTTTGCCCACGATAAATGGACGATGGATGCTAGCGACCTTCACGCAACTTAACGAAGCGTCCGCCACTCCAGTAAGCTCGTAGCTTTGATGTGGCTGGTATCTGGTATCCTCTGGCGTCGGAATGATCATGACTCCCATTGTTCCATTGCACTTGGTATTGAGGTGCGTTTACCACGGTTGCATTGGATAATGCCCCGGCTCATCCATTACCGAAAGTAGGAAACGCATGACGCTGATATCGAACGCACCTGGAGCTGTATATCCCAACGTAAGTAATCCAGCCCTTTCTCTTCCGCGCTCTTGAGCTCCATAAATATTACAATAGGTCCCCTGAAACAGTTCCCACCAACGCCCTAATTTTCAGATAACCTCCCGCTAGAGACTCCCTCAAACTTTTCCATTTACCGCCACTCATCAAACCCTTTCATTTCGTATTTATGATTCCACCCTCCGCGGACTTCTAGGCGACGGGCACGCATATCGCAGGTTATTTTCGATTCAATCGACCTCGTTTTCCACCTCTACTAGTGCAACACGCGGCGGGACAGTCAATTCGGTTCGCGATCTTCTTCTTTGCCTGCAGGGTAGGATACATACATACTAATGGAAGCCAGCCTGAGCATTCAATGGATTCGGCCTGTGCTTCGCCGCCGCCACTCGCGGTGTGCTTTCTATAAAGACGAGTGCAAGTAAGTCAATTCACAGCCCCTCTGCTCACTCTCTCGCTATGCCCTCTTTCTTCGCTGCTCCTCAAAAACCGAGCAAATGCCCGTCACGACCATCGATCTCGTTGCTTCGACTTTTCAACGATCTGTACAAGTCGTCTCCCCCTCCACCTGCATCGAAGAACCTCAAAACCCACAATGGCAACCGCTTCTCAAAGCTCGGGTCTTTGTTCGTTATTCAAGAGCCCGTACGCGTCGAACCTTTCGCCCCGGCTCGCAGAGGTAATTAATGCTCAATTTTTCTTTTGCTTTTTCGCAACCACTAATTGCATTACAGAGTCTTCAGATTCTCATAATTTGCACTCCGAAGCGGGCTCTTCGAGGCAAAGTTTAGACTACTCGTCGTCGTCAGACTCTGAACCTTCTACACCCGTTCTGGCCACCACCACCCCGCTACGCTCGGCTCTCAAACGATCGCCCACGAAAAAGCGCGCAACGGAGCCTCGGCTAAGCGGCACACGAGGTACGTCGCCTCCACTTTTTCATTCGTACGTCGTATCGAACAAACCCCAGATCTCCACGTGTCCTTCGCCATCCCACCTCATCCCCCAACCGACCCCACCTCGTTCAGCTTACATCCTCTCTTCGCATACATCCGCCCCACCAACCACGCGCCTATCTCCTGCGACATCCTCTACCCGCCCTCCTCACACACCATCCTCGACCGCTCCACCCGCTCTCCCATTTCGTACGAAACGCTCTTGGAACCCGCTACGCAGCCCCCGCTATACTCGCAGCTCGTTTTGAAGAGCGAGTTGTTCCCCTGGGACATCGTCGTCCATCCCAACGCCGCGGGCACTCTCCCTTCGTCGAAGCGACGTCACTTCAGCCGCAACCATACCCGCCGACGCCCGATCAGCAACCTCGACGTCCTGTTCGCGCTTCACGAATCTCTGTCGGAAAAGGTGACAGAAGAAGAGTGGGTGCGGTTGGGGAGGAATTCTCGTATGCAACGCAGGCTCTCGCGTGTCTATGAGGAGAGGTGCGCGAAGTTGGGCGCCGGGTGGGATGATGGGATTCGAAGGGTGGATTGGTTGGATGGGAGGACAAGGGTTGTTGGAATGGAGCAGGTCGTGTTGTTGAGGGACCGGAAGGGGAGCGTCCCGAACACTCCGACCGCTATGCTCGTTTTCAAGTCTCCACTAGATTCGTGACTCGTTCGGATGTAGAAGATAATTAGTGTCCAAGGACTTGACGGCAGTCAGTTACACGTCTGTAGTATGGACTGAATCTTAACTCATAGCGAAATTCACGTGGCCAATGATTAATCTGAGAGAAAGCTAGACGAAGTTATAGGCGGCTCACCCGCCAACAACAGAGAAGCAATCTATCGACAGTATGAGGCAGTCTTGGTCTGAAATGAACCTCACTCTCGTCAGTGTGATTGAGCTTAAGCTTATTTAACAGTTTTTACCTTCGGTACCTTGTAAGTCGTGCCGCGAAACGCGGGTTACTTGTTGAGTTACCTTCCATGTGCTTCATAGCATGCGCGGTCACCGGAACTCTGTGTAACGCGAGAATCAAGCCAATGTCATACGCAAAAAATATGGACTCACAGTACTCGGAAGAATCAAACACAGCGAAATTACAAAGATTTCGCAGATGCGCTTGAATGAGAGGTCGTTATCCGTGTACAGTTCGAAGCTCAACAGAATCAGCGTCGACTACTGATGGACAGGCGCACGCTTTTGCCCCAGGTACAAGGCAGAATCGATGTTGATAACGTCAAGTCAGAAAAGCTTCAGCGTAGCGTCGTCACCGGAGTTGACCTCGAGGGCAGACAGTTCATGTGTGGTGAACGGCGAAGCATCAAATAATGAAGGTCGACTCTCGAGAGCTAAGGTCTCTCGCCATTTTTCTGAATAAAGGTTTTAGTAAACGACGACGAACGTGTTACAGGATCATTGAAACGGACTTACCAATGCCTTCATTGACGACTGGGTTGGAGTCAATACCCAGGCACACACAGAGAATTGTTGTATTACAGGAGAGATGTTGAATTGCGCCCGTCAACGAGGTAAAGCAGTGGAACAGCGGACAGGGAAACGAGAGGATGATGGCCCATGGGAAGTGGTCTGAGTCGGAAGGGTCACATCACGTGACTTGTGTTCCGTCAGCTGTGTCACATTGTTCCCACAGTCCCTTGTTCTTTTCTCCCTTGTCCTCGACCCAAGCCTCGACCCGTTTACGAGCCCATGCAAGCACGCCTTGTTTTCTCTTAGCAACGAATGACATTCTTAGTACTACCTGGGACACACGAGCTCCCATATGTGTCCACAGCCCTCGTACTGCTGACAGGTGGCCGCAATGCCGATGCTCAAATTCCACACTTAGTACAACGTCTCGCTGCTGAGCGAATAGCTCCTTGGTTACCTTGTTCTCTCGTCTCAAT
Source organism: Favolaschia claudopus (assembly GCA_037176885.1). NCBI lineage: Eukaryota > Fungi > Basidiomycota > Agaricomycetes > Agaricales > Mycenaceae > Favolaschia > Favolaschia claudopus. The sequence continues at coordinate 1,551,331 of JAWWNJ010000043.1, read as the reverse complement.
GAGAGAAAGCTACTATAACTCAGTTGCTTCCCGCAAACGCTCTATCCACATCCTCTTCTATGTCCTCCGCGTCGGTCGCCGATACAAATGAAAGTCGCTCAGTTTGGTCTTGGAGTGCGTATGAACCGAATATCAGGCGAGTATATATCAATCTTCCCTCTCTTCTCTTCTGCTTACTCAAATATCTGCATCAGCTGGCCCCACGATTGGAAGAAACATACAAATTTCACGGGGATCGTGTATTGGACTTCCGACGACGGAAAGCTTATCACGACTGACGACGCCAGCGAGGAAACCATTCGGGCGCTTGTTATTCACGAATACAGACAATATTTGGACTGGTTCGACGACATCGATGACGAGGATGCGGAAATGCACGTCTACAACGTCGATAATATGCGAACGAGAATTACGTTTGCGTCGTGGAAGCTTGGGGAGACGTACAAGTGCGGAGACGATGGTAAGCAGCATTCCATGCCAAACACTCTTGTTTCCTGTCTTTCGATACCTTAACGCTAGAACTCCGCACTCTGCACCGCTCCCAATCATGGGATTATTTCTGGGAATTCGCAAAACATCGCGCCCGGCTTCCTCCAGCATTGGAACAGGAATTCATCGATGCGATGACGCTTGTAATGAATGGTTCGTAGTCGTCCAGGCATCCCGCCCGCGTCTTATCTTATCTTGTGACGCTCCACTATACAGACGAGAAACACTTTACGGAACTCCCCTTCGACGAACGACAACTGACGCGCATTTGGGAGGTGTATCGGTATCTGAAAGGTATGTATATATGGCCTTCCTCTCACGCCTAACCGTGTTTATTATTAAATGTACAGTTTTCACACTCCCGCTACGCCGCCGCCCTCGAGCTCAGTCGTCATCTAAGACAGCCGCCACCCCCACCACCACCACAGGCGACCTCGTCCCAGCGTTGGTTTATCATATGGGACAAGTGATGTTCGCCGTCTCCACCGCGCGCGCTCGGACTCGAATAGCGCAGCAACCGATTAATATTATTAGTGCTCCCACCCAGGCTTGGGACACGCGAATGTGGGATATCTTAATCGGGTTGATCCTTCTGGCAAACCATCGGAAGTATCGAGTGCGATTGCGCAGTGTTGTAAGCGGCGGCGGCGGTGGGGGTATCAAGCTGCCGGCGTTTCGGGCGATGGTGAGCAGTTTGTTGGCGGAGTGGGGAGGTAAGTGATCAGAGGGTTATCTGCATTCGTCCGTTGTCCCATGATTATCTATCTCAGAGTCCAACCTCGTCGCCGCCGTAATCCTATCGTATGTCGATCCGTCGACCAAAGAAATTGGAGTCTACTCAAACATGTTGCAGGGTCAATGTCGCTTTTCTGGGTATCCAAGTACGCTTTACTTTACACTGTCCAAGCTTTGTTTCTAGAGCAAACTACTTAAACCAAAGACAGAATCTCACCAACCTCCAACGCACCGCCTCCATCATCTCCTCGCTCTTCGCCTTGATGAGCCTCATTATCGGTCTGCACCACGTATGGCAACACCGCGAAAAGACGGAGGTCGATCGCGAGGATGCTGTTTGTCTTTCTTTCTTTCTTTCTTCTCATCTAACATGACACCTAATAATACTCCTTTTATCGGGATATCCAGCGCGAGTATCTCTACTTCTTCAACCTCAAACTCAAACTGCTCGGCGGCTCACACATGTGCAAAGCCCCGCCGACCCCACTCGACTTGACGTTCACCGCCGCCCTGCTTGCCGTGCCACGCGCGGCGTTGCAGTGGGCGGTTCTGGTTTTGGTATTCGCTTTGAGTGTGGGGGCGTATGCGTTTAAGCATGAGGTGTGACAAGTAAAATGTTTGGGTATTTTTGGAGGATTAGACGTGCGGTGAGGAAGGGGGACGGTGGAATTTAATGCGTAGGTACGGTGCCTTCTAGACCAACCGTTTGCCATTAATCCGAGTTTATTTATCCACAGATATATCAATTTCTGAGATCACCTTTTTGAACAAATCCTTGGAATTTGGAAATGCTCGATACTCTGGTTTAACGATCTATTCAACCAGTCTTGTTCCACAGCTGAACACCGACTCCGTTGTTTCTCTCTCAACCTTTGCAAAACTCGATGGCCTTGGCAAGCTGACGAAATTATGATGACTCCTCCGGCCCCCGGCTGAACGGCACTCCCTTACGAGGGCTCAATGACTCATCCATCCATCCTGAAATAGGGCAAAACCGCCGTTTGCGCTCTGATACCTGCTGTTGCCCATCCTTCCAGCGCTTTGTGCGCAGCTACTGCGCTTGGTAATAAAAACGTGAGTCTCCGACGACGATTCTCATTGTTTTTACTTTTCTCTTCGTCGCAAAATCTGCAAGTTTCAATCAATCATGTCTGACCCAACTATTAATCGTGAGCACTCTCATACTCTTCCTTGCAAAAACTTTTTGGATTACTTAATTGTAAATGCCACAGCCGGTCATCCTCCGACTTTCTCCCCCGAGATGACGGAATACGGATATATTCCACATAAATACGTCGCGATTGTGTTCATTGTGGTGTTCGGCCTTAGCACTTGTGCGTTGCATTTTTCTGTCTAGACTCCACTTCCGATTTCGTTTGTTGACTATGGTTCATTTCTATTATTAGTGCTTCATATCGCACAAGCGATCCACTACCGAATGTGGTGGCTCCTCCCCACCGCGTGTCTTTGCGGACTGGGAGAAGTCATTGGGTGGGCGGGACGACTGTGGAGTGGCTACTCGCCTCTGCAGCATAAGGCGTTTATGATTCAGTGAGTGTGAATTAGATTCTATCAATCTGACACTGACGTTGGGAACAGAATCGTCTCGCTCGTGGTTTCGCCTACGCCGCTCATCGCGGTCAATTTTGTCCTTCTTGGGTGGATTGTGATTAAGCTGGGGGCGATATATTCCTGGCTTCCGCCTCAGTTGTGTGAGTTGCTTTTATTTCTTTTTTCTCTAGTCCAGGCGTTTACTATTTGCGGCGGAGTCAGACACGGCTATTTTCTTGTCCTGCGTATGTATTGATTCAACTCTGCCCACGACGGGGTTGATTGGCTGATATCGCCATGGTGCGCAGGATATTATTGCGTTGCTCTCGCAAGCCGCGGGCGGATCGATCGCGGCGGGGGCTACTACCGCTGCGCGCACGCAACTTGTATGTATAACCTACTACGTCGGATAACTGAATGAATTTTCTGCTTTCCAGGGCGCACATATCATGCTCGCCGGGATCGTGTTTCAATTAGGTACGACAACAATTGCTCTAGGTAGCTAACTTCCTGAATGATGGCGCCTTTCACAGCGGCGCTGATCACGTATTGCGGCCTCGCTGTGGATTTCTTCGTCCGCTATGCTCGAGATCTTCCCGTCAAGCGAGGACAGAGCATCGTGCGCCTGCCTCTAGAGTTCAAAACCAAACGCATGATATTCGCTGTTGCTTTTGCTACTGTCGTCCTTTTCATTCGGTGCGTACAATCGTTTCTTCTTACATACGATCACTCCAATCTAATTTGACACTTTCTTTCTTGGTAATTAATTACAATATGCAGATCCATCTACCGAATTATCGAACTCGCCTCGGGATGGCACAGTGCCTTCATGGTGAACGAGACGTATTTCAATTGGCTTGACGGGGCGATGGTCGCTCTGGCGTTGATTGTGTTCAATCTTGATCATCCGGGACGGTTATTGGGTCCGAGGAGGCCACTGCCGCCGGGGGAGAGGTATGAGATGAAGTTGGCGGAATCGGAGGGGAGGGAGAGTGATGCTTGATAGCGAGGGCTTGGATCTGCCGGTATCGATATGTATGGTAGACAGTTCTTGTACTCTAGATGAAATCCAAGTGATTGTCAAGTACTGTCGGGGGCCGTGCCGTGGGATACCGATGGCCGTCGGCGTCGCTGGCTCATTTCTCAGCGATTCGAGATTTGTGGGTCCTGAAAGGTGGCTTACTGACTTGAGTTGTAGGCGTTCATCTTGGTTCAAGGGGTCCCGATCAATTCTTGTTGTGAGATCTTGGGTGACAGCAAGGCTGCGCAAAAATAATTTGAACATCCGGCTTGTTGATGATTTGGGGGTAATACTGGGGCATAATTATGTCCAATTTCGATGAAAAAACACACAACCTAGCACAGAAAACACACAGCTTACACAAAAAAAAGTACACAGGTGTGTGCATGGGCCGCAAAAATACACACCCCACAAAAAATGCACACCTTTGAAGGTTACTAAAAACGCACAAGTTCAAGGTTCGTCACATTGCCGATGTACTGGCTCTTGCCGGAGTGATGGCCTGGGCAAGTTTGTGATGTGCCTTTGATCTTTGCAGTTATAAGTAATTCCTCGAAGATGTATGGCTTACATTGAGAGAGTAGACTTTTGGTTTTTGAAACTCAATATCTTATGGCCTGGCCAGCCAAATACAACGAAGAAGCAATCTTCAAATACCACGAAGTACCTACTTACTCGTTTTTTTACAGATCAGGTGGTATTATTCATGCAGAGCTGTTGGAAGCGTTCTGTAGCCAAAGTGAAAGTATCATTATGGTCCAAAATGAACCTGGTAGTGCTCACTTCAAGCTCACTTGGAGCACTGAGTGTTAGCGGATTTGTGATGCCGGAGATATTCTTTTGATCCGTGTGATCCGTTAGCGATTTGACTTGCATGATTTTGAACGCCAACTGCTACCTGTGTGTGTTTCTGCAAGACATGGGGCTGCGTCCTTTTTTTCCTGCACAAAGAGGTGTGTGTTTTTGCTGCAACTTCGGCAGCTGTGTATTTTTATTCTGATTTGCACTTGACCTGTGAGAATTTTCACAAAGCTGGGCGCAAAATAATTATGCCCCAGTATTACAGCCATATGATGATGTCGGCAGCACAAGTTCTGACATGGGCCGACCCTGCTTCAAAGAATTTGAAAGTGATTCATTCCATACATCTAGCCCTTCTGCTCTGGTCCTGAGATTCCAACCAAAGAAAGAATGAAAAGTACTCAATGCGCGAAGCACTAGTGCTCGGTATTTTGGAAATGAGTAATTACTTACACCTGCGCTCTATTCGGGCAGGTTCATGGGGGATTTTAGATCTGTGTTTCCTATGACTGCTGACATACATATCGCATTTTGACCTGATGACGAGCACCTAAGTATGTAGTACCACCGTGGCGTTCGAAAGTTCAACTTACCGAGAATCGACTAAGGCGGAGGTCCGATGCCGAAGGTACCCGTAGGAATAAAACCATAAAAAAAGACTTGCCTCTCATGATGGTCAAGAGGACTTGTCTATAGCAAGGCAATCTGAATAGAATCGCTGGAGCTAGCGAAGATTCTTACTGTGAGTTATAAAGCCCGACAACGCGGAAATTTTCAATCCTCGAAGACGCGTATACCTACTGCCAGGACAAATTCGGGACGCCGAGTGCATCCGTGTCCTTGTGAGATTTGGGTAGAAAAGTTAAAACTAACCTATTATCTACGATGTTGTCCATTTTGGTTCAATTTTTGGTTTTGCCGTCGATCATTGATCAGTGATTTGGGCAATTGCTGCCTAGTGACGACGTGCACACAGCCGGTAGCGAGCCATTCGAGTGTTCTTCAAACGACTTGTACTGCGGAATACCTCGCGTACCTTTGTCGCTGGCGGGAGGCGCGATGATCTACTTTTACTCGAGGTCCGCTGGTTTTTGGTTTCCGATCGGCCAATCGGCATCGGTGCCGGATTTGATGGTGCTTGGCCTTCACGTGAGCCGTTGCTTCTTTTCCACCACCTTCTGGGAGTGGGCAGCGATGGACATCAGATGGGCTGATGGGAGCCTTCACAGCCACATCAAATGCCGCCGCACTCCTCCTCACGACCCCTACGACGTCTACTGTGCTCTAGGACCCTAGGCTCGCAAAATCTGGGCGCCGAATATAGTCTAAACTATCACTAGATCCTACATATACTGCAAATAAGCGAATTTTATGATTATTCCTCCATCTCTACATCTTCCTCGTCTCGTACATCATCCGCAACTACAAGAGCAACCTCCGCAACACTTGCTGGCACCCCAGACTGTGCTACAGATTGGCCATTAGCCACATACCACCCATATGCATCTTGCAGCGCCGCTAGCTTGTCAGCTTTACGAGGATATTTGCTGTTAGACAACATATTTGGCACTCCACGAGCACGATACGCATTGAGTTGCTCGTGGATGAGGGGTATCGTGAGTCCTGGCATCTCGGACGGAGAGACAAGCCTGCGAGCGAGGTTCTCTTGTAGATCCTGAGCAGCTTTCCGGGCCTTTGCGAGGATTTTAGCCTTCTGCATCTCTGCTGTCCGCTTACGGAAATCGACGATTTGAGCCCGTTTCTTCGCTTCCTCGCCGCTCGCATCGACCCTTCGAGCTTCCCGCATAACATAAGCGTGGTCTTCCGCCGTGAACACCGCGTCCATGAAATCTTGTGTCTCGTTTCGCCGATACATCGCCAACGCGTTGTACTGATGCAGCGTAAGAAGTGGTTTCCCTCGAACGGCCACCCGGTAAGCTCCTAAAGCACCCTCGTTAGCATCGTTTGTTGACGGCATCCATGCCAGCTGCTTCTCCGTCGCTGAACATTGGTCAATTAAACCACCTGGAGCGAATTCGGATGAGAACCGTGTCCAAGTCGTCAAAGCACCACGGAAAAAAGCGACGGTGATTTCTTTGATATGAGGAAGGGTCGGAACGAGATCAAAAACTGCTTTCATAGCAGCAGGATCAGCCCACTCGAGTCCATCGAGAGTCGCCGCCTCATACGAAGCATCGGAACCGAAAATCAGGTCCGGATTTTCGATGATACCTTCAATATGTTCCCGAACCTCACGGTGCAGCGGCCCCAAGTCGAGGATGTTTGTATTTTCGGTTCCGGGACCACGTACTTGGCGAAGATATGGGTGAGTGATGGTCATCTTGTAAATGACCATTGCCGCCAGTTCCGTTTGGGTCGCGACATCGTTTAAAGCATCCCGCAGGTTTTTTTCGATGTTGGTGAGTGACGGATTTTGTTTCGACCATTGGATGAGGTCCATCATCTCGCGGTATTGGGGGAGGTAGGTCAGGAGCTCAGCAGCAGCGTCGCCGTGGCTCCCGAACCGAATGTTGCTGGTATCCGGGAATCGAGAGTGCTGTTTACCGAGAGTTTGGGTCATAAAATCTACATGGCGGTCGGCCTGTCCCTTTTTGTCGTCTTTGTTGTTGAAAATTGCACCGGCCAGTGCCGCTGTCTTGACGCCGCCACGAGTAGAGTTCTCGAATGCACGAAGCTGGTCTTCTGAGAGTTCTGCATCTTTCGGACGCGCGGGATCCAGCAGATTTTGAAGAAGTGCCGCGTTATCCTTGTTTGCGAGAAGAATCGGCCCCGGAAGACCCAATTTCGTCCACTCAGCCATCATCTCGATGTTTCCCCCTCGGAAACTGTTGAGATCCTTGTGCATGCAACACCCCGCCCACACGAAAAGGTCCAACGTCCGCCGGTCCTCGGGAGTTAACTCGTTGTACGCTTCCCTTCCCAGGACTGTCACGATATCTTCCATCATCTGTTTATCCCTCTTCGCCTGCTCTCCCATCGACAACGCCTCCCAGCCTGCCTTCCCCCCAGCCGCCACAATCTTCTTCGCATTCCAAGCCCCCAAGTACTCAACGAGCTCCATGTAGGACTTGCCGAGCAGGGCCTCCTCGCCCAAATCTTGAATTGCAGCCTCGTGTTTCGCGTCACCCATCCCGCGTGCTGTACTTTTCTCTGGCGCGCCATGGTCACCGTGCATACCCTTCAGCACTCGCAGAAAGTCTCGGCAAGTGTATTGGCGACGCGAACGCTGCCCGAGCGGGCTGCGATTAAAAACCCACATATTATCCTCCATGAGTTTCTTCCATCCGTTCACAGATTCGGCGCTCGAATGGTCAAAGGTTTTGTCGACTCCAAGAAAACGGACTTTTGGCTTCGATGCTGGGTCAACAGTAAGAATTCCCGACCCGTAATCTGGGACACGAAGGTTCATATGCTTTGATTCAATGTTTATTCCGCGATTGGATGTGCTATCAGCACTGATTGTAACCCCTACTTGCTATTTAGTCGCCGCTCTTTCACTAGATTTCGGACGTACCTTGCGATTGGGACAGCTCATACACAGCCTGCATTTTTGCAGCGATTCCTCCCTCCTCAATGGCTCTCCCGACGGTGCGCCGACTCATTTCTCGATTGATTCGGACTCCGAATATGTCGCCGATGCGCGCCATCAGAGGCCCGACCTTCCCGCGAGCGCAACCACCATCCACCATGACCCTCGCAAGCTGCCTAATCTTCGCTGTGTAGATCCCTTTCTCCGTAACGCGCCGCATCGACGAATTCTTCTTCGCACGTTCTATTTTTCTTCCCAAACTTTCGACACCCCGCCGAAGACGCTGTTTCAAGGACTTGACCTGGTGGCGGAGATCCTCGATTGTACTCTTGGAAGTGCTGGCTTGATTACGACCATCGATCACCATTTTTTCGACTATTCCATCGAGCTGGGTGAGTCTTTGTGAAGCAATCTGAGCTGTCCGCTTTGAGGCAATATCCGACACTTTAGATGCTGAAATCTCTGCCTCGAGTGCCTTCTCGCGCGTCCGTGAGTGTCTGAACCGTCGCTGAAGCTTCTGATACTCGTGTTTCCAGTCCTTGGTCCTCCCAATAGGTTTCGGGGGAGGTAAGGTAGTCGGAGGAGGGGCAGGGATATTTTCTTTGTTTGCGACCTCTTTCTTGCGAACGAACGTGTCAAACTGAGCCTTTCGACCAGCGGATACCCTCCCGGGCTTGTACCCGGGGTTCTTCTTGCCCATACGATGATATTCTTGCAGGTATGTGTCGACTTTGGAGGAATGGAGAAAATAGGCTCAAGTCGGCCCTAGATACTGCCACAGGCTTCAAAACAGCATGTAAGCTCTTCTATTGTGTGTTTGAATCATTGCTAATGGGTCCCGCACCTTCAATAGCCCTCAGAAAAATATCTTTGCCGTTTTCGACGCGCGTAAAGGGTGACTCGACGCGTTATGTCACGCGATGTCACGCTTTTCGTAACAGGAAAGTAACGCGTCCTTTTTAAAAAGTTTTCCCATTTCCACACGTCTCTGGCTGTTAAAGTCCAAGTTGTGAAAAATAATATGCACCTAAAACCAGGTTTTGGCCGAAGGAATTGTTTAGAACTGAATTTTAAGTATTACATTGTGCTTGTAACTTTCGCGGCACTCAACGCTTTCAAAATCTGTTCGGCCAAAACCTCGGCCGGTCAAATTCAAGTGATTTGGCTTCTTACGATTCTCGGCACCCCGGCCGTAAGGGCTGCAAAACTTCTCGGCGTGTCGGCCTAGTCATTTGGCAGGGAGGCATTATCAATCAACATGTACAAAGAGATCACTGATCGCTCGATCGCTGCCCACTCCCACACCTTCACCGACTTTTGCCAGGATCTGGTTTCCGAAGCGCTAGGAATGATAAAAACGTATATATGCAACCTCCTTCGACGCAGAATCTGCCTCCCATCAATATCACAGTCAACCGCCGCGACTTTTCATGGTCATGGCCACCGACAAAATGGATCGTCGTCCACCATTGAAAAGAGGCAAAGCTTGCCTAAACTGCAGGTGCGTCGCTGGTGTTCGTTCACGGATTCCTTTCCTGGAACTAACTCTTCTGTAGACATTTGAAAATTGCAAGTCGCTTTGATTTTTCGTCTTTCGCTTGAATCTGACTAGTGGGGCTTCCAGAGATGTGACGGAGTCGTAGGTCATGCCCTCTAGAGTCCTCACGTATCAAAGCTGACCTCGCGCTATGTACCACGATAGCACCCAATTTGCGGCCCTTGTATACGCATCCCCAAAGACGACGCATGTGAATTCAATGACTCGCAATCCCGGACTCAAGAACTCGAGAGCCTGGTCTTTCGGCTTCAATCGCGTCTCGACGAACTACAAGGCGGATCCGACCCGTTAACCTATTCTGGCGGATATCAATACCGGGGACGTACATCACCTTCGGCCAGAAGCTCTCCTTTCAGTGAACCCTCCTCCAACGACATCTCACCTACCCTTTCCGCCTTTGCTTCCACCTCCCAATCTTCACCGGGATCCAACCCTTCGTTGCTTCCACCCTACGGTGAATATTCCGATAAGCCGGAGAAGGAGCCACCGCGAGCGATGATAATTGCACTGTGCGTCCTCTGTCAATGCTTCATCTCGAAAGATACATATACTCACCGCAATGGCGTCGGTAGCTTGCAATATTTCCTCCCCCACGCCACGCAATTCGGATTCTTCCTCCACCCAATACGTTTCAAAGAATCTGTTCTACTCCCCTTCCATCTGGGCGACGATCGCCGGCCATCCCCCGCGCTCATCTACGCCGCGTATCTCTGGGGCGCCCACTTATCGCAATTGCCGCACATCCTCCCTTCCGCCCCATACTTCCTCAAACGCGCACAACGGCACATCACCGCTGAAATATGCATATCCAATCCCACGCATCTCCTCCAGACGATTCAAGCCCAGGTTCTCCTATCCACTTACCTCCTCCGAAATAATCAGTTTCTGGAAGCCGAGTTCTATCTGAACGGCGCGGCGACCCTTGCGCTCGGATACCAGCTGCATAAAATTCGATCTTCGCGCCCCGCAAGCCCTCCGCTCCTCGGTGTCCCGCTATTGCTCGGGGAAGGGGAAGTGTATCCAGCGCTGCCGGCGGATGCTATCGAAGAAGGCGAGCGGATACGGGCGTTCTGGACGCTGGTGTGCATGCAAAATCATCTCATGTTCGCTGCCGGCGCCAGCTCGTCCGCGGCGTTTTGCTTGCTCGAGTCTCCGGGTATGGGGATCGATACGCCGTGGCCGTTTGAGATCGAGGAATACGAGCGGGGAGCGCTGCGTCCTGAGTATCGGGGGCAGGAAACCATTCGGCGGTTTTTGACTTCCGTCGAGGATCCTACGTTGCAACAGAAGAATCAGCCTATTCCGACGCTGCATGCGAAGGCGTCGGTTTTGTTGTATCGAGCGATGCGGCTTAGCGCGTCGTGGTCCCCCGGTACGCTTTATTTTGTTCGGTATCATATATCATACTCCATCCCTCTCACTGACGAATCCCACGAAGCTCTAACCGCACAAGAACTCTCCGCTTACCAGATATCATACACCTGGCTCGACCGACGCATCACCGCATTCTGGCAATCCCTCCCCCCCGTCTACGCGTTCTACGCCGACAGTGGCTCCGCACGCACACTCGTACTTACGCACGCGCTCATCGCGTCTGCGGCGATTAGGTTACACGATTCACCTGGTGCGTGCGACAGGGAGGCGAGGAGGAAGTGTGTGTTTGCGGCGAAGGAGGTGTTGGACGTGTTGGGGGATGCGGGGGTTGGGGCAAGGGGTGCGATGCATCCGGTGGGAGGGGCGCTGTGTGGGGTGGCGTGTGGGGTGTTGATGGGTGAGGTGAGGAGGGTGAGGGTGAGGGCGGGGAGGCAAGAGGAGTTGATGAAGCTGGTGGGGGAGGTGAGGAAGGGGATGGTGACGATGGGGGGTTATGCTGTTGGGTCTCCGCTTGTTGGTGGGTTTTTTCTTTCTTTCTTTCTTTTGGTGTTGCGAGAATGGGGGGGCTGATGAAATTCGATTCCCGTAGAATATCAGCTGAGGACTTTGAGGCAGCGATTTGAGACGATGTAGCGGGTAAACGATTGTTCAATTTACTCTGTATTTTTGCTTTGAGTGCGTCAACTTCATCGTTTCCTAAATTCTTCCTGCTTGTGAATCAAAGTTGAGGAGTTTTATCGATTAGGTTAATTTTAACCTCGACTTAGAGCGCAACTGTAACTCCCATACATTCGTATTCTTCCTTGAAGTTTTCGCGTTGCTCTCCAATTGCTTCCTAATTTAATTCCAATCATCGTTTCCTAAATTCTTCCTGCTTGTGAATCAAAGTTGAGGAGTTTTATCGATTAGGTTAATTTTAACCTCGACTTAGAGCGCAACTGTAACTCCCATACATTCGTATTCTTCCTTGAAGTTTTCGCGTTGCTCTCCAATTGCTTCCTAATTTAATTCCAACCTCGACATCAGTTGTTTGCTCCCGCCAAGGCTGATGGGGAGCTTAGACTTACTTCTGAAATAGGCTTCACACCGCGGCAGCGCGAGAAAAAGGAGAAAAAGCCTTTTGAAACCAACAGGCGATGTGTCCCGTGGTACTTCAGATGGCAACTGATGGCGGAGTTCGAATGCACCTTTGCTCTCGACACTGACACCACTTCGTCGCCCATTCTTCGTCTTTGTGTCTGATTCGTCCTTTTGCGGAAGTTCATCGCAGCTTAGATTCGATTGGCTCTCCAGCCGACTTTAATCAATCCCCGTCGCCCACGAACATGACTCCTGATTCCTGTATCGAAATCGGGTCTCAAAACTTATCCCGATCGACATCCCAACGAGGTGAGCGTAGATGCCCATCCACTCATCACTTACACATTAGACAAACATTAATACAGCATAAACTAAGCCCACCTCGCGACTATCGCGAATTTGGACGCTGAGCCCCTCGATCATACATCCCTCCGTACAACTCCTCCCACTCCTCCGCCCCATAATCACGCTCCGGAATCTCCCAAATCTCGCTTTGCGTCTCCCACTGTTCGCTCTGTACATCCCACACGTCACTCCCCTCAACCTCCCACTCCTCCTCCGACCGTTCACTCCGATTATCGCTGATCGACTCCAAATCGAGGATCCGCTGGATGGCTTTGTGCTTCTTGGAAAGTTTTCCAGCTTTGCCTTAAACACGCGCGGTGGTCAGTCAGCCAAGGGAATTTCTTGGAAAGAGAAGTTGAAAACGCACCTCGTTGTTTCGCCGGCCGCGCAATATCCATCAAGGAAACTACCATAGGCTCGTTATACTCCCGTCGTTTCTCCTCGTCGCCCGCCTCATCAGCGATTGGCTCCCAAACCGCCACCTCCGCATTTGGATCCGTCGGCGTCGAGTCATCTCCGTCTATCTGCCGCCTACACACAAACGAATCCCCATTCCACTGCACCCCATCCATCCTCCCGAAATTTCGCCTCGTGCTACTGCCCACGGGTTTCTCAAACTTCTTCCCCTCCTCTTCATCTCTGGCCTTATCTGCGAGGATGGCTGCTTTGAAAGAAAGACCCTTGCTGGCGGCTTGTGCGCGGAATGCCTGCCGGTCGAGGTTAGATGCAGTAATTTCCGCGGGTAGGAATAGGGCAGATGAGATGAGATGAAATGAAGGAAGGAAGGAAGGGCACTTGCCTTGCGCACGACTTTGGGTGAATGCGGTGAGACGTCTGATCGAGTCATTTTATCAAATGGGCAGTGAGTGGTACGCTCGTTGTAGATGGTGGCTTTGTGTGCTGACGCCAGGGCGGAAGGCTTTATATAGCCGCTCGGGTACGCGAGTCATCTTCTGCACAGCTGTCCGCCGTACCGACGTTCCCGAACCATCGAGGTGATTCTTGTTGACTCACCCGCCCAATGCTGTGTCGGCATTTACACGGCGGGTTGGCCGATATCAAAGATGATCGGCTAGCGGGGCTCAGAACGTGCCGTGGTGATTCTGCCTGGTATCGGAACGTGCCGCTCACTCACCACACGGCATCCGTATTTACTCACAAATTTGCAGTGCCTCAATGCTCGAGTACAATGTGGGCTCTGCGTTACTTTAATTCACAAACTCATTTTTGGGACTCCTGCTTTCGCAATGTAACAACTCGGAACCACGAAATCCACATTGAATTGAATTTGATGTCGGGACTTGGGCACAAACGTCCGTGATCCGCTAGGTAGCATCAGTGGCAGTATCGCGCTTGGTTATTGACCACCACCAGGTCCACCTGGCACCTTGCCACGTCTTGTGGGTTCGGTCAAAGTCTGGTGGCCTATGGAGACGCTAAGTTGAGACCTGTTACTGCATCGTCTTCTAGTCCGTTCTCGTCGGCTCCTGCGTCCTTCGGGGAAGTCGATGCTTCAGCCTCAATCCGGCGTACTTATAAGCTAGAAACTGCTTGGAAGCAGCCCACTTCCAGGCAAAACATCTAACCTTGCATATGGGCCTGTCACCTCAGCCCGTCCCAACTGAAACAAATCGCCGCTCTGGCAACTGGCCGTTACTGACACCGAATCGCCGCCCCCGGAATGGCGATCAGTTAATTCCTACTCCGTCTCTCCGCGTTTCGATAACTGTAACTCCTTGCTTCCTCTTGGCACCTCCAATTCATCCATACCTTTGCCAAGACATTGAGCATTGCGTATAAAAGCCCGCCACGATCCCTCACGTTCATTATTCGACCCCACTCTTTTTTTCGTTTTTTGTCTGTCGTTGAACGGCGCTCGGATCTGGCTATCTTTTTTTGCTTCTTTTTTCGTACTTCCACTCTTTCATAACACCATGTTTTATTCTGTCTTATTCGTTCTTCCTTTTTTGTCTGGTATTCATGCTCTGAATGACTGGAGTGTGCGTTTTCTCCTAGCTTTTCTTCTACATTGTTTGACCTGAGATTTCCTCAGGTTCCCTGCATCAACGGCGAATGCTCTTATGGTGCATTGAACTCCTCTGTATTTTCCCCCCTCTTGACATGTCTTGCAGATCTTCCGTCATCCGATAAGCCCGAGACCGGTTCAGGAACACTCAAGATCGTACGCCTCACATCTTCACTCTCTCTTTCTGCTCTCATCATATCAATTAGTGGGGCTCCGACACCGCCATCACCGACATAACCAAAGCCGCCCACTGGCAAATCCTGGGCTGCGACCCCAATGCTCTCTCCCAAGACATCCGTCTCGTATGCATGAACGACCCAGACGATTCCTCCTCCAACTGCGAGCATCTCTACAAAGACATCGGCGCTGTGAATAAGATTGTGCGGTTGCCCGAGAATGTGAGTACCAAGTATTTCCTATTCTATGTGTCACCGTATCCGTTCTGTTTTCGGATGCCCGTCGCATGCGTGCTAACCAAATATCTAGTGCGGTGCGAGCGCCTTCGCGCGGATCTCCCGTTCCTGGGTCCCGGACGATCAATCCATCCCCGCCTCCGTCCGGCGCGGCCTCGTCCGTCGCGATGGGGTGCAACCCGTCGTCAAAGCTCTCGCGCTTGACACGGATTTCGATAAGGTTGAGTGGTCGAGGTGCGTCTCTTTCCCTCTCTTCATCTCCCTCCCTTCTTTTTCTTATCTTTTCTCCTTACTTCCCCTCAAACTCAACTTGATTGATTGTTTCTCTCCGACTTGAATCACAACAGAACCGGCAAAGTGAACTTCGCGATCAACGCCGCCAACATCCCCGGCTCGTCCACCGACTTCCGTATCCCGCCCTCCCGGCGCTGGGCTTCCCGCCGCGGGGAGCGCGAACACGAACGTGATCGTCGAAATATTTTTGGGGATTTGGGTAAGGCAATCGACAAGGGGATCGATAAAGCCAAGGAGGGATTGGGGAAGGCGGCGGACAAGGTTGGACAGGTCATTGATGGTGCGTGCATGGATATTGTATCTGAGGTGATCCTGATGCGTGTACGTCGTATGTAGGTGGACTCAAGAAGGTCGGCGAGATCGGGGACAAGGTGGAGGAGAAGGTTAAAGGTGGGTTTTATATATTTCTTCTGTTTCTCTTTCCTTCGCTCGTTTCATTCGTGGCTGATGCGAGAGTGTATTCAGACGCCGTCGATGATGTCAAAGGCAAATTCCTTCGTTGCTCGAATTCACTCCACTGGCCTAACTCACCCTCATTTCATCAGCTGCGGGCAAGGTTGCCGGGACTGTCGTCAAAGGTTGCTCCCTCCCTTTTCTTCGTCCTTCTGTTTACTCATCATTGACACCTCTCAGCCGTCGCAGAAAACTCCCTCGATTCCGACAACACCTTCACCATCCAGCCCATCAACGAAAACAAGCACGCAGAGCTCTTCAACGATCGCATCGACTGTGCAGGCGTCTCCGCGTCCCTCCAGGTGGATCTGGATGGCACGGCCAACGCTCAAGCGAGCTTGAGGATCGTTACGGCGGGAACTATTGTTCCGTTCAATGTGAGTTGGCTCGCATTTTTGATTTGATTTTCAGAGTTTGTTGCGACGATATGTTTTTTGCAGGTCACGTCTTTCAAAGCGATCGCTGGGTTGAATGGTGAGATTGACGGGAAGTTGTCGTTGAATGCGGAAGTTACTGTGCGTGTTTTGTCTTGTCTATCTCTATACCCTATTAAGTGAATCTAACGCTTTCGGCATAGGGACACGTCGATTCGGGCAATGTTCGCCTTTTGGAGATCGGTATTCCAGGTGAGTTCATTGGCCTTGTATTCTTCGTTTCACACTTTCATTCAACTTCACATTTGATAACGAATAAATAACTTACTGTATTTCATGTTGTTCAGGCTTCGATTTCAAGGGCATTTTGACCGTTGGGCCTTCATTCACTCTCGATGGTCAAATCTCCGGCGATGTCGACATTATTATGGATGCCAGTCTCGGGATGAACCTCAAAGTGAATAATGCGCAGCTGACCTTCCCAAGAGATGAGAAGAGCCAGCCGGTTTCCAGTGCCTTTACTATCGGGGATACGCGTGAGTCTGGATTGTTTCAGGTAAATTGGTATGCGCACTGATGGCTGAGTTTCTTTGGCATAGCTATCACGATGAACGCGGATGCGGGGGTGTCTGCTACGGGTGTGGTATGTTGATTTGCGTTTTCCTTTCATCCACACTTATTGAATCACTTTCGTTTCGCTATTAGATCACAGCACATTTGATCCCTGGGATCAATCTCGGAGTCTCTGCCCTCGCGAACAAGGTTGACGTGAAGATTGATTTGACGGTGGATGCACACGCATCGCTGAGAATGAATCTCGATGCGTCGGTTTCGGCGACCAAGACCATTGGTGCAAGGCAGGAAGAGGGTGAAGGTGAGGAGCCGGAAGAGCAGGACGCAGCTGTCGAGGGGCAGGATGTAACCGAGGAAGCTTCCGAAGATGCCTCCGTCGACGATGAGCCGTTGACTGAGGGTGACACTGCGACCGACGGCACCCAAGATACGGACAGTGATGCCGAAACTGCCGAAGCCGATGTTGTTGGTGATTCGGAGGGAGAGACGGTGGTAAACCTACATCCCAGTCCTGACGTTTCGTTCACAATCCTCATTGACATCCTACTGACAGGCTGGCACGACGGACGAAACCTCTGATATCCCCGAGCCCGCACCACAAGCTGCTTCGGGAGTGACTACGACGTTCGGTGGCTGCATTAATATCGATGGCGGAGTTACTGTGAATGTTGGTGCTCAGGGGGATTTCTTCGGTGAGTGTGGTTCAATATTTCTCATCCGAAGCTTATTTGTCCTGTGTGAATGAAGGTCTCTTCCCCGGCGGCGCACAATCCACGCTGTTCAACAAGGATTTCAAGATCTTCACTGTATGCCATTATTTCTTGTTTCCGGCGATTTATTGTTGCTAATCAATCGTCTGTAGAAATGCTTCGGTGACCAAGCCCAGGCGAGTTTCTTCTTTTTCTCTCTCTCGTCCCCAGTATTAGTCACTGATCATACTTATATTGCACACCAGGCGTCCAAACGCGCAGTCCGAACAGCCTCGCTCGAGCGCCGCGCGCTTACCTGCCCGCTCGGCGGATCTGGCAAGAAACAATCCGTCACCAACAATACCGTCAAGTCGTCGGAGTGAGTGCTTGGCTGAACTCCGGAGTGGGAAAATACTCACTCCTTATCTGCCACAGCATCAAACTCTAAGCCAGGAGCAACTGCCAGGATTTTCTATTCCAATTCTATACCCTTTTCTAAGTTTTCTTTACCGTATGTATGAGTATTGTTCAAATAATTTGAGGTCAGCTCGATATTTAAGCCTAATTCTCATCATGTGTGCACCAAGGCCTTGCGAAAAGCAAAATCCGTTGATTTTTCTTTCAACGTCGCTTGAGTTCAACTTCAGTTGAAAAGTTTGACTGTGTTGCGGCCGAAGCCGACCGAAGCCGACCAAGTTGTGACGGTTGTGACCATGCCGTCATCGGGCAATCAAGGCCACCTCTGTCGTCCTTCATCTTGCTCGCCATTCCCCAGCTTCCCCCCGTCGTATTGGGCTCATGGAGTTTATCCTCACTCCCGAACATATAGTTGAAGATCCTCCGCTCAGTTTTGTCCGTACCAATGGCCTTGAATCCGACGACCAATCTGGGGAACCTGTGGCCAGCTCCGCTATTGCATCGGAAACGGCAGGCTTATATGCACCGAAAATTCTTGTGGATCTCGGTTGGAATATGAAGGAAAATGGAATAGAGACTCCTCCCACTCTGTCGCCGACTGTGCGCACCATCTCCGCCCAAGTCGTGCTTGTCTGACCTGACTGGTATAAAAAGAGCATTTCCGACGCCTCAAGAGTACATGTTGTCTCGATCGGTGCAGTTCATCTACAGCCGTCTTCCTCAAAACCCGGGTCGAGCGCCGAGTTCCACCCTATACCTGGTAAGTGTACGAAATTGTCTTAGTCTTCCGAATTTCTAAAGCGTATCAGTGGAACTCGATTATCAGGAGGAGGAAGAGTCAGAAGAGGATGAACGACTCTCAAAATTGGCGCAATGGCCATCCCCGTCCTCTCCTGATCACGGGTCAAGTGAGTGTCGAATTGTATCGACCTGAATCCGCTGAATCGACTGTTTCCCATTAGCTACCACGACGGGCCACCAAAGCTCCGGTGAGTGAACACAGTTTGGCTTGTCATTCCATGTAGATGGAATCTTTGCAGTCATACCTGAGAAACGGAACTCTCCCGATCTCCCGTCTGAAAATGGTAAAGCTTTCGCGCTTCTTTTTCGAGTCCTCGTCTCACCTCTTGTGACTCAGAAGTCAAGTCTTGGAAAAAACGGCGAATTCAGGGCGCCATTTTCAATGTTCCCTCGACGTCTCATCGCGCCAGGTACACCTTTCCCTTCGGCGTGCCTCTCCCCGCGATGCTCCAAGACGGTGACATCTACGAGTTCGAGGTTCCCGACTTCGATGCAATAGACGATGAAGTCGAGGAGACACCGCCTCCTCCACCTCGTCCTCGCGTCGCTAAACCCAAAGCTGCTAAACCTCAGCTTACGGCCGTACCAAAGTTCACCCCGTTTCCTATCACATCCTCTCATTCTGCTCTCCCGACCTCGACGAACTCGCAACCTCCCACCGAACCACAGGCCGCCGCGCAAATGTCCCAATTCAGTGTTAACATGACCCCAGAGACTAACTGGTTTCCCTATTTTTACGTCCCACCCGATCAACAACGAATGTACTCTGGGCAACAGTCATTAGACTTGACCGGGCGCGTCGTTTCTGCTCCCTTGCCGGCTGCCCCTGTTGCGCCGACCTCCATCTATTATCAATGGACTTCCTCGGCCAACTCTGCGACAACGGTGCAGGGCTGGCGGCCGTCTACTGGCCCGCCTGCAAAGAAAGCGAAGGGGAAGACGCAGCCTCAACAAAATCCGCCGCAGCCGATTCCGATTCCGATTCTACCACCGACAGAGGAACAAGGGTATTATCGAGATCATACGTCCGCCGATAAAACTGTGGCGACGCCGACGGGAGGATATTATCGCGAACGGTCCAAAGTCGATAAACAACCTCGAAAGAAAACGTTCATCGCGAGCTCTTCTCACGTTCCCACTCCCATTGCTCCAATCGCAGTACCACAAATCCAGCTCGCCGCCAATGCTCGTTCTCACTCCCACGCCCAGTCATCATCCAAATCCCCTCGCCGTCCCTTAACCGCCTTCGGCGTCCCCATCCCTCCTTTCCTATTCGAAACCACCTCCGCACCGCAAGAATACCGCATCCCAGATTTCCTGCAATTTATCGCGGCGTACGAGCACCGCGGGGCGAGACATACGCGGACGAGGATTAATGATGCGTTTGGGGTGCGGTTGCCGGAGATGTTGATTGGGTATCAGGGGGATGAGATGGTGGAGGAGTTTGTGTTGCCTGCTGAGGTGTTGGAGGTGGAGGGCGACTCGGAAGAGGAGAAGGAGGAGGAAGATTAAGCGATTTTTTTTGGTAGGCGGGTGAGTCGCCAAGTACACATTTATTACTTAACCTACGCTTTTCCTAAGATGAATCGCTCTCTGTTTCAAGTCGTCACAAGCAGCACCGCTCTCCTTCTTCTCGACAATGTTTTCTTCGAACGTTTTTCGGATGGGGGCGGATAGCCGGCCCGGGATGGCGGAACGGCCCGAGGTGTGACTTCGTGACTGTAACGCCTTCACCGATCTCTCTCCCTTTCTCCAATCTGCGTCAACGCACACCGACTGCCTCATCTTCCCCGACGCATCGTCCGTTGGGGACCAAACAAGTTTTTGACGGCTTGTCCTACTGTTTCCTCGCAACGCTGCCAGGAATTCTTTGTATGTCATCGGGGCGGACTCGCTTGGGCCACTTGGCCGGCCTCAGGCTTACACTTCGGGACTTGTTCGTTAGAGTTGGTCTTCAGAGTTGGTCTTCCACCGTTTTACGTTCGAGTTGGGCTTGCTTTTTAGCCCGCTACTGCAAGCTATTTAAAGCTCTTAAAATTCCAAGACGCAACTCTTGTTCGTGGTGCGATCTTCGCATTTTTCCCTTCGTCGTCATTCGACAAAGATTGCCTCCCATATCGCCGTAAAGTCCCTACGCTCTGCTACTCGATCTTCAATCTCAACAGTTCCGAGGCTAAAAGTCGATTCTCTGATCCTGGATAACTGTCGTCCAAATTTGGACCACACAGCGCCTGGCTTTCAAGCATCCGAATGGTCACAGACCGACAATTACGAAGCGTTACATTGTCCTGGCAATTTCTGACAATCACTTTGAAGGTACGCAATTGCTGGCCATCGTCATTCCAGATTTGGGAATGCCACCGTACAAAACCGTCCAAGCCAAAGCGCAGTCAACAATGTACAATGGCGCTGGGTGGGTGGCATCCGAGGTATAAAAGCCGGATCTATTTTCACTATTTCCTCACTTTAATTCCCT
Organism: Favolaschia claudopus; assembly: GCA_037176885.1. Classification (NCBI taxonomy): domain Eukaryota; kingdom Fungi; phylum Basidiomycota; class Agaricomycetes; order Agaricales; family Mycenaceae; genus Favolaschia; species Favolaschia claudopus. The sequence continues at coordinate 1,530,311 of JAWWNJ010000043.1, read as the reverse complement.
CCGTTTCCTTCTTTCTTCTCCCCTGTAATTCTTGTAACTACTGTATTGTGCGTCGACCTCCATCTCTTCTTCCCTACCCCCGATTAACCATCCCTTCAGAGTATGACAGAATACGCACCCTCACCTCGTCGTGTCGAGCAGTGTCTCCCGGGTAACAAGTCCAGTAAACGATGGAGCGGGTCTCAGGCGTCGCCTCAATCAGCCTCCAAGCATCGTTCGCGCTCCAACAAAGGCACCCCCAAGCCCCAGCGCGTTTCTCCGGTGCCTTTGGCCAACACGACCCCTCCCCGTGCGTTCTATGCCACCGGAGCGTACAACATCTCGCCGTCACCTTCCGACCTGCCACCGCCTTCCGCGTTCTTCACATCTCAAGGGACCCCAGCGCTGGCCTATCCTCCGTCTTTCCCGGGCACGCCGTTGCAGTTCCCCTCCCGCAACATCCCTGTTCCCCTCATGCAGCCCGTCCCCATGTTCGCCAAGGCGGTGCCGCCGACGTCTGCGTCAGCCACTTCGCGGTACGATTTCCCGGCTCCGCTGGCGAGAGCTCTGAGTGTGCAGCCCATTTTGCCGTACGACAACCACGCGCCAGAGGCTCATCCCACTGCTTCCCCTTCCCGTCCCCACAAGAAGCATCGTGCTTCGAACGCAGAGCCTGGGCATCACCGTTCGTCAAACCGGTTGGACGCTTTCCAGTTGGCAGGCAATGGCGTCGAGGTGGCTAAGTCGGGTTCGAGTTCGCGTCGCGCGAGAGGTTAATATGCTCGTGCGTGACTTGGTGAGTGTCCTTTTGAGCTTCGTATTCCCCCCCTGTTCTCTCCCCAGTTTCCTTTCTTGTTTCCTGCGTGCGATCTGGTTGCTTATCCCGTTCGTAGCATCTGACACCGGGGAACTGCCATCGACATCTCTATCTTCCCTATCCACTCAACATCCATCACTCAGGCCGATTCAACTCTGGCCATTCACACTCATTAACGCATCTATGACTCCTCATCTTGGGTTCTGGCTTGCTCCAGAACACATCCACACACTCCCTGTATCTCTGTGACCGCCTCTCTCTCTCTCTCTTCAATATCTCTCTCTCTTAATCTATTTGTACTTGATGTTCACCTGCATCTGGCAGGTAGTAACTAAGTATACCGTATAGTATTTATGTGGCTACTATAGACCGTATCTATGCATTACCTAGATGGTTCTATGCTCCTATATCACTATATATTGAAAATCTCTGCTTTGAATTCGTGACCTGCCCCTGGCTTTGAATTTGCTTCCTTTGAGCATTTTCGCTCAATACTTAGCGAAAGGCTTCAATTTCTCTTCTCTGTCATAGCGGTGGGATGTTTTCGTGCCGCATAAGCAACCGTGTTTGTTACAGTAAAGTCGATTATCATTGGAACGCTCAGAACTTTCCAAAATCTAAGGAATTTTTTTTGACCTCTACGTATCACTGGAGGTTGCATACGCTGGTATGAGCGCGCTGGATCTGCAATCATACAGGAATTCAACTTCTCCAATTCAACCGTCTGACTCACTAATTCGGCGAATGATTGATTGCCGGGCGAGCGTCACATCTGTCACGAACTGTCACGCCAGCGCAGCTCTTGCTTTCTCCGGCCATGCGGCTTCCCTCAGCGGGCAACTGGGAGACTACTGGCTACAGGGTGCACGCCCTAACATATCGCGTCGCAGAGCTCCTCCAAAATGCCCGCTATACCCTCTCTCGACACCCCCTCCCCCGACCCGTTGTCCTCTTTTTCCAGCTCCTTCTCTGGATCGCTCTCGCTTGCTGGCGGCTTTTCATCCGGTTTGCGCATCCGATTATCTCAATTTCGGTCTTCTACCAAGTCTGGAAATATTGTCAGCAATTCTGGCTTTCCAAATTCAGCGGCGCTTGGGCACCCGCTTTCCCCGTCTCGCGGACGTATTTTGTCATCACTTTGGCGGCGATTCCGATATGGGGAGCTTGTATGGCTGCTCTTATGATGACCTGGCCTATTCTGCGCTGGGTCTGGGGCTTTATTCGGGCCAGGTTGCCTCGCGGAGGCAAATACGAGCCAGTTGCCCTCGATTTAGAGGACCTCGAGTCTTCTGACGATGCGAGATCTGCTCGGCGGAGAAAAGGACGGCAGTCTTCGAGTTCTGCGCCATATAATGTCGTTAAAATGGCGGGATACTGTCTGCTTTGTGCCGCGTATCTATCTGCGGCGCTATTTGGCGTTTATATGCTTCGCACCTACGAGCTCCCTATCGACCACCGCTTCAAGGAGCGTGTTGAGCTCGCCAACCGCGCACCCAAACCGGAGGGATATGGAAATGGAGGTGCGTTTTTATTCTCTATTTCTCGGTGAAAGCTCAAATCACCGTTGCAGAGAAAATTTACATTGCTGCAATGTTCTATAATAACGGGGGCGTACTCCCCTACTGGATCAAAGAAGTGACTAAATTGATCTACTACCTCGGTCCAGTAAGTGTCTTGTACCGTCAGGGCGCTCGGGATATTAAGTGTTTATGCAGGACAATGTTTTCGTCTCCGTCGTCGAGTCGAACAGCTGGGACAACACGGCAGCTCTTCTCGAAGAATTTGACAAAACTCTCGAGAACATGGAAGTCAAGCGTCGAATTCTGACGCACGACTCGTCGATTCCTCGTCCTGAGTCTATGGCGACAGCTCCTCCACGTATCGAGTTCCTTTCCGCTGTGAGGAACCTCGTCATGGAGCCGCTAGTCAAAAATGGTGGCTACACGAGGGTCATATTCAGCAACGACGTGTTCATCGAGGCTGAGTCGATTGTCGAGCTACTCGATACGAAGGGCGGGGATTTCGACATGGCGTGTGGACTTGATCTCGCTTATTGGGGGTGTGTCCTTATTCTTTCTTTCTGAACGCACTTACTGAGGCCGGGAGCCAGGTTATACGACCAATGGGTAATCCGAGACCGCCTCGGCCGCTTCGCATCCACCCTTTGGCCTTACTTCCTCGAAGATACCGGTTTCCGTGCCGTCATGGCGGACGAACCCGCGCCCGTCTTCGCCTGCTGGAACGGCATCATCGCCGTCCGCGCCGACCCCTTTCTCCCTATCTCCCTCCGGACTGGCAAACAACTCTCCACCGCCCCGCTCTCGCGTCCACTCATCCCTACGCACCCCTCATACAACCTTTACCCAAATAACACGACCCCCGCGGAAACACCCCCGGTGCGTTTCCGCGCGTCTGGCCCCGGCGAATGTTTCTCCTCCGAATCGTTCCTGCTTCCGTACGATTTGAGGAGGCAGTTCGACATGCAGAACATATACGTGAATCCGCGGGTTATCAATTCGTATGCATGGGAATGGTATGTTTGGTTTAAGTATGTTACGAGGCATTGGGCGGTCAAGTCGTGGATTGAGAGGGTGGAGAATGGGAATGGGGTGCATCTTGCGAAGATGATATTGGGGGACCCGGCGAGGGTGTGGCAGTATGATGGGGCGGAGTGTCATCCGGTGAGTTGAATCCGTGTTGATTTATGCTTCCTGGACTGGGCTGATGCTTTATAAAAACAGTGGTGATTTAATCGGATTGATCGCTATGTCAGTGTCGGTATCTATTTAGACTTTTTTTGAATGGGATACGGGCGTGGTTGTTCTTAAGTAAAGCTTTGTCAAGCGGTGACGAGTACGATTCCTGATCTATCAATATCATTAATATTGAGGAGAGTAGGGACCCTTCTGGGAACGACATCCGATTCACATTGCCTATGCCTTGTATGTGAAGCCACCGACGACGACGACCTGTCGCTCGTGTCTTCTGTAGGATCACGCCGTGCATGTGGATCTTTGGCTTGTCGCGTCTCTCATGCGCTGCGAATGTTCCGCTTGTCCTGTTCATCCCTCAGACCCTCACCAAAATCCGAATGACATGTGACCGCGTTTAAACTCCATCCAGATCACGGGCGGGCGGTGCTGCTTACTCTTATCTCGCGCGACGCGGTCATCATTCCTCGTTGCCTCCTCTCCGCCCGCCATCTCAGCTGCGGATTGCTCATCTTGACCCGTGCTACGAACTTATATAAATCCGCCAAGTTCATGATAACCTTCAGTAACTGAATCGAAAGCACACCAATGCCCGGTAAGCAACTCGAAGTCCCTCTACCTTGCCTCCACCTCTGTCCGACCACCGTTCTAAGTCCTCACAGCTTCCGACATCGCCATTTTTGCCTCTGGCTGCTTCTGGGGCACGGAACATATCTTCGTCAAACACTTCCCGCCAGAGAAAGGCGTGCTCGCCACACGTGTCGGATTCACTGGCGGCTCCGCCGACTCTGTCAACCCCGACTATCACTCAGTATGCAGTGGCGTGACGCAGCACGCCGAGGCCGTGCGCATCGAGTTCGATCCCAAGGTCGTGGGGTATGCGGATTTGGTGGAATTCTTCTATCGGACGCATGACCCCACAACGCTGAATCGGCAGGGTGGGGACCGGGGCACTCGTCAGTATTCATTCCTTGACATTATTTGCGTACGTCGCTGATATTTAATTTGTGATGTACCCACATAGAATACCGCAGTGCCATTTTTACGACCACGCCGGAGCAAACCGAGATTGCGAAGCGCGTCACGGAGGAGGTGCAGGAGAAGCATTTCACTCCGAAGGTGAGTTGTAGAGCGCTGAATATCGATGTCTCGTTCAGCATTCGCAATCTGTTCTCATTGACATATGATACAGGGCACCAAAATTGTCACCACGATCGACAGTGCAGGGCCTTGGTGGGACGCCGAAACGTACCACCAGATGTATCTCTTCAAGAACCCAAATGGATACCAGTGCCCGACTCACCGTCTGCATTGGTGAATGATTGGACAGGGCGATGAGGCAATAATGAATGATACAATGGATTTTGGCTGCTCGCTTTGTCTTGCTAGATTCTGCTTTCTTGGAATTTTTCGTGGAGAACTTTCATTCTCCTTCTATTTCTGACCTCTGGGAGACAAAACCATGTTCCGACTCCAGCAGTGGTAAGCGCGGTAAGGGTCTGACAACTTTTGCTCCTAGTAATTCTCCAGCCGCAAAACAAAGTTAAATTGAAATCCGGTTGATACAAGTCGGGTATAAAATGGGATATAGCAGATACAGTTACACGTCCAATAGTCCACCTAAAAGTACACCATTTGCCACAAATACAGTGAATGTCCTTTGCTTGTCAGAGTATCAATGAACCATGCGAATAAATAAACCACTTGAAAAACTCAGTCTCTCAAAGATCATCACCGATCAACACCGACTGGTGAAATGTCTCCCGGAAACAACGCTTCGAACGCAGCAGAAATGAGACCAACCAGCCTAGACGTCTTGGCCAGCGGCCCGTTTAGGAGCAGTCCCAGCCCCCGTTCCTTCTCGATAATGATATCATCATTCGCGTAGTATGCGCCAGAATATCTTGCTTCCTGGTCTACGCCAAGGATAGCAAAATAACTCTCCGGAACTTCCCTGCGCACGATATGCAAGAGGAAATCGATGACTCCGGCGTCGAGGAGGGCGGCTCGGTTACTGGGGCTCCATGCGGCGGCTTTGATGAGATGTAAGAAGAAGAGGAGACGGTAGCGCGGGCGGAGGATGTCTTCTGAGGAGGGGGTGGAGGGAGGTGCGGGGGAGGAGCTGGATTCGAAGTTTCTTTGAGACGCACTGCCAGGTGGAGCGGATGGAACGCACCTTTGATTCACCATGTGTTGAATCATGTCGGCAAAGAGCGCAACCTTCTCCTCATATTGGCTGCGAAAGAGAAACACTCGAAATGATTGGTCAAATTCAACACTGAATGCCAACGAGTGAATGAGAGCCTCAGCCGCGACTTCTGGGATTGGTGGGAGGGCGACAACCCGGGGACTTGAAACAAATCAGAACGTGTATATGATTCAATCAGTCCAATGCGACTCACAGATCAAGCACCAAGTATAGATTCGAATTCGATTCGTCGTCCGGAATATCTTGCTCGGAATTCAAGAGCAGACTTCGTTCGCGAGACGTTAAAGGAACAATCTCAGCGGACGCCTTGACGCGAGGCATCACCCAACTTGAGCAGATAGGATGATTTTGAACCACGGAACGAAACTCGGGATATGCGAGGATGTCATGTAGAACTGCATTGCTGACACTAAGCAAGCGTTTGCGATCGGACGGTGCGCCAGGAGAGTCCAAAGCTGAGAGAATGACCGTCGTGTTCAAATTGTTCAAGGAGCGAACCAACATGAGAACGTCGAGCAGACCGACATCGAGAACTGCACGGCAGACAGAGGCTTTCGTGCGGATGAGCTTCGAGATGAAGAGAAGGAGGGGACAAAGGGAGACGTCAGCGGATTTGGAGCGCGAGGAGTAGGCGCTAAGGAGAGGCGAGGACAACACTTTGCTGAGACGTGGATTCCTGTAGAATATGACTTAGTGTTGGCAAAACGTCGAGTGTGAACTTCGTACCACAACGGTGCGAGTTGAATAAGGATTTCCGCGATAAAAAGACGGAGTTCAAGTCTGTCCCACCGAGAGAGGGCCCGGACAAGATATTGTGTTTCGCCCATGCCTATCTGGCCAAGAAGCAATCGAAGAGCCCGCCGATTGATATGCTCGCGATATAGACCTTGTCTTATCATTTATTCATCAGCGCCAGTTTCGAGATACGTAACACGAATTTGCCACGTACCTCGAAAATTCCAGTGCATCCGCGTACATCTCCTCCGCATGCTTCATGCAAACGGCTTTCTCGTCCGGCAGCGGGAAATAATGTGCGATAACGGATAGCTGGCGCGTCATGACGAGTCGGTCGATACCCCGTATCGTGACTCGCCCCAGGGCCTTGATAGCTTTCCCGCTCAAAGCGCCAGGCCCTGGGACGGTACTGGACGACGATCCCGAGCTCGTCTCATACGTATTCGCTCTGGAAGGCGCGGAGAAGACACTCGATGCGGGTGAGCTTGAAAGCACCCGGTCAACGGCGGGCATGGAGAAAGTGGACGAGAACAAAGGCGGAGACGGAGAGCTGGTGGGTCATTAGAGTCCCGGGGCTGTGAGTCGACCAGCATGGTTTTTGTCAGAATCAGAACGCTCGTCCGGCTAGAAATCAGAATACAGCTGTTGACGACTCGAGCGCCGGTGATGACGGGCGCGGTGTGTTTCCTTCTGATGGGCGGAAGTTCGGAAAGCCGAATGATGTAGGTCAAAGCCAAAGCTTCATCTGAAGTGAAGCCCTGAGCTGTTTAATGGCCAACAAAGCCGATTCTCATCGAGAGTCTGAAACATTGGAAAATCTCGATTCTCCAGCATCCAGAGGACCGAGGGATTGTGCCACTGGGACAGAAAAAGGTGCGTGGAGATAGTGCAATAGCTTGATTTATGTGACTAATCACATGAGTTGGTGTTTTGTGGATTTTGAGCGAAATGCGAGGAGGAGACGAGGAGGAAGAAGACAAGCTGCAGAAAAGGCCCGCAGATCAATGATGCCACATCAATATATCATGATCGGCAATATGCGGATTTACATCTTGCTTTCAACTTCCATCTGCGCATGCACAGGATTATGGAGAACTGGGACCAGTCTGTGGTCACCTATAGTTCCACATGCACCTAAATACATGACATGAGCCGATATACTTAATCATAACTTCGAGGAAGAAATTTCTCCTTGGTCCGGCCGTTGATGAGCTCGAGCAGGATATGAAGCTTCCACCAACGCACCCGTCAGGAATCAGCGAAGCTGAAAATCTCCCAAGGCTGCCTCCGTAGTGGTGGGTGGATCTTCTATGTCATTGTCTGTTCTGATCATTGACAAAATGTCGCGATTTCTTTCATCCGTCTCATGAATTCACCCCGGCACCGCGTCAAATCTCCTCACTTCACCTTCCTCCTCAAAATCAATGCACAAGACTGCAACGTGCATGTAGGCGCTGTCATCGATCCCTCGGATCTGTCACCCTGCAATATTCCGTGCCAGTGGGAATACGTCCCCACATCGGGGAATCCCTTAACGGAGAAAATCGACGAGGAGCGCCTCGTTTACTTCTCGGCTCGGCTGCATCAACACAGAAGATGGGTTAGGATCTTCGAGAATTTTTTGCAGACAAAGAATTTGGTTTTTTGTCGGACAAGAACAGATACCTCCTGTATTAAGCAGATAGCCCGAATCAGTTGACAACTATTTGCACCATCTGATCATCACCCACTTTACCCATAGTCACGTTCTGAATACCCTCTTCCGTCTCTCCACGTCACTCTCCTCAATTCGGTCGACCCTGCAATTTCTCTGGCGCTACATGTCTTGAATCCTTCCAACTTTGTCTCGGAGTTTTCCGTCTCCGAGGCGCGGCTGATTGAGTTCGACTGAATCGCCGACTCGCAGCAGTTAGAATCTCCGCCGCTCGATCTGTTCAACAAACTCGACTCTCAAACTACCTTTTCGACATTAAGGGTGCCTGATTGGCGACACCTTCCTATACATATATCCAACAATCCTGGTGTCTCTCCCGTCTCATTCTTCTCCACTATGTCGACCTTCCTCCTTCTTGGTTTTATGGCTCTCGCGGGCGGAAAGCGCGTCGCCGCTCAAGTTCCTGGAGCTACCTACCCACGCCACTACAATCACTATGTGACCTCGCTCAAGACTCTCTCCGATGACGAGACGACATTTCCGGCCGCAACTCTGCGCGTCTACTCCGCGGCCGGTGATGCTCCTCTCCCTGACAACACACTGGCCTATGTCATCGCCAAAGCTTGCGCTCCGGTTGGCCAGCCAGTCGAGCTCGATGCATTCCAAGTTTCCGTTGTCCCGGGAAATCCTAACGACGACAACTACGATGTACGTTACACTTCTACCCTTCTCATCACAGCTGATACCCTACAAAATATCAGGCCCAAGTGCCCGACTGCCCGACCTTCGCCTATGGCTTGGGACATCTTCCGGCTCACCACACTCCACACGTTCACGATGATAACACCAAGACCTTTGTATTGTCCATGGCAGAGTATGTTAACGGCTCTCTGAAGAACTTCGCAATCGAGTGAGTTTTTTTTCTTCATCAGTACTCGATACATTCTTATCCTACACTTCGTACCGCCAGATGCTTGGTTCCCGCAACTCGACGCTGGGCAAATACGCCTATGCCTCGCCCTCAGAGCTGCAGTGGCTTTCTAGGGGTTTGTACCGGCTTCGGGAACTCTGGGCACCTTCAATTTTCTCTCGAGCACATCACGCTCAGTGTTGGACCCCATGTTCTTGCTCAATCCTCTGCTATCTCCGCTAATCCGACCGCCGATCCCGCTGTTGCCACGCCTAAGCGCCGCAAATACATTGCGCTTGGCTCGACGTCGACTCCGGCATCCAATGCATCGCCGTCGGCCCCCAAGACCACGCCGTCTACGCCTGGAAAGCCTGCGACGGCTTCAGTTCAGTAAATTTACATCCCTTCTACTCATTGTATCGTGGCTGATCTCACTTAAGGTCTTCGCTCACCTTCCCTCCCGTAGCGGGGCCATCCAGCGCGTATGAAACTAGGTATTTAGATACATTAATTTCATCCCAGTTCTGATTTTCTTTTGCAATACAGATCAAAAGCACCAAAGCGCAAGGCCTCTGCTAGCCTCAGCCCTCACCTTGATCCCATTTCCGACATTGAGGAGATTGATGACCTGGAGGACGACTCCCCGGTCAAGGGGAAGGGTAAGAAGAAGGCGAAGCAGAACTGAGCCAACCCGGCTTTGGAGGTATCATTCTATGTTTTTTTTTCGTCGTCTCCTTGAGATTGTGAGATTGTGTGTTACTGATGCCACATTTGTACTATTAGCTAGCGAATCGATACGTTTCATAGTGGCTCTTATCTCTCTTATTTGATTTGTGTCTCTTTAAACCAAACTCTGCGCTTGACTTGGTGGGAAAACCCGGTTGATGCATCAAAAAGCAATACGTCACTCCTCCTCTTGCTTTCTCTGTCCACTTCGCTGCCCAGTTTTGGCTCAGTTTCGGCCACATCGTGTCCAACACCTATGAGCAAACTGCGACAGCAATTCAATTTGTGTTCGAGCACCGAGACTCCGTTTTGCGCATGGACAAAGCTTTCTCCATCTCCACCGACCATTCTCCGCCGACTTCTGACCCCGACCCTTGGCTGTCACGCTAGAACCTGATATTCTGGAAGCTTAATAGTGTTCGCAAATCCTCAAGCGCTACATTGTAAACTCTCAGTGTTGTGCAATAAGATTCTGCCTGGCTTTATCCCTTCTTTTTCGTCTCCATCATCGCAAAATTCAGCCTCGTCCGACGACACCTCTACCGCACCTTCACTTTGCCTTGAGTTCAATATCTGTCTTACAGTGAACACACCAATCTCTCACGCTTGGCCGTGGCGCTGAATAATGGGGTCCGAAAATTCACCATGCAGGCAGGTGTATTTCCCTAGCAAGTCTTTCCATCTCTTCGTTGGTTCAATGCTGAATGATACTTTTTTGGTTAGACTGCGCGTTTCTGCGTCCTTTTTTCTCGCGGGAATCTATAAAAATGGCTCATTCCAATCGGTTCAATGTATCACAGCAAATGTCCGCGCATTCCTATTTCCTTTTCTTTCGCCCCTTGGCACGGCGAGGTACATTCCGATGGCTCATGAGAAATGATTCGCGCTGAGTGTTTTTCGTAGCTCAAAGACAATTGAATGTACCCGAGGAAGGACAAGACGTTGTTCACTCCTCATCCGAAGTACGGGAAGAAATTCTAGCAGTGGTCAATTCAGCCTGGGACACTGGCATTGCAGTGGGAATGGCGAACTTACCCGCTCTGATAGCAGTTTGCTTTCCTTTTACGGATCGTAAGCTGTCGCTGAATCTTATTTACCCTAGCCCGGCTCCACACAATACCGACTCGATTCAGAACTTCTCACCATTCGCCATGTTAAGCAAACTTCAATATTGTTGATCTGGATGAAGACTTCTCAATTCAATCTACATCGTAAATTCAAACTTGCCCGTTTTGCGGTTGCATTTTTCATTCCAAGTATCGCGCCGTATCATGTTGTCGACCTGGCGTATTTTCTACTTCGCTTCCAGGACTATTACATCCGTGACTGCGACTACATTCGTTTCAACTTGGTCTCTGTGTCCTACCGTCTTGAGATCGGCGGAACATATGGTCTTCTGCTCTGTGACCAAAATCTTGGGGCTGCATTTGCAAAGGCTACTCTCCGCGCGCACCAAAATCCCGCGGAATTCAAATCTTCACAATACCACCATCCAATCTCCGTCTGGCCACCCGATTCGGACAGTTCAGCAGTTCGAAGCAACGCGAATATAACGGAACTTCTTCTTAAAGTCAAGTAAGTTCCACTTTCTCGCGCAACAGCTGCTAAAATAACATACAAGGCAATTGGCCCGGCTCTGAACTGTATTCCCGGCCTCCGAATTCACTCATTTAATGGCTCCTATGCAACGAAATCCTTCTGCCTCCGTTTCCCAACTCACACTCTCACAAATGCATTTCCTCCACTGTATGTGTTGGCTTATTTTTCGACAAAAAGAATACTGACAATGTCATAGCTCTCCTCCGCCTCTTTTCTTCTGCGTATATGCACATTCGTCGTCTCTTTGGCACCGCTGCGATGGGTTGCGACATCGAGGCACCCAAAGAAGAACCTGTTCACTCCGATCCAATTGATCATCACTCTCTTCCTACTCTTGCCGAACTCGCAATCTATCGGTCTTCTCCAGTATGTTATTCCTTACCACCCTACTTGCGCTCAGTTAATGAACTCTATATACAGATTAGCTTCGTGAAACCCCCCTACAACGAGCACATCTCAGGTGTATTGTATGTTTACAGCCTCATACCCCGCCGTGATATCAACCTGATGATTGGTAAATGTTATCTAGTGTTCCTTCAATGGCAACAAACCTCAATCACCTATTCAAACACCATCCGGAATATCACGAGGCCTTCGAGCCCGGAAGCCTCTCAAGCACTGTTACCGAAGGCTCGGAGGTACGTTCCAACAAATATTTCGTCATATATATCATTGCACTATTGACCAATTATACAAGGGCCCTCCACCGTTGGAAGACGTCGAGTTTGAATTTGACTTCGAATGAACTTCTAGGCCGCCTGTTTATCCCTCTCAGCCGTCTACCTTGCTGCTACCTTCTCATCTGTCTGTTCCGAATTCAGAATACAATATCTCTATGTCTACTACTGTCTGTTTCCTCCTGTATTGACTCGTACTTCTACTACTTGCACCCTGAATACTTTCAAACCTGATCACAAACTCATTCATTCACACAAAACCTGAGAGTCACGACATCGGACTGCAAGTCCCTTTTTAGCGCCCACTATCGAGATAGACGCTGGTATTATCTTTATCTTACTTGGGGCTGGGGGGGCCGTTGCTTTGCGCGACAGAACTCGTACTTTTAGTCTACTCTTCACATTGTTGTTAGAAGATTTATATAAACAACTGTAGGCCACCGTTCCCAAATTGAACAGTTTCCACCGAAAGTGTTGAATAATCAGCTGACCGTGGCCGTGGGAGCGCAAACAAGGCATAACAACGCGTTCACTCTCTTTCTCCTTGCTTTCTCCCGCCACCCTTGCCACCCATCCTCATATCCTGGCGTTGTCTTCGATGACTCAGAAACAAGGCTCAACCCTCTATCTTATACTGTCTCCACCACACCGGAAAGCTGCGCCGCTTGAGAGTACTGGATGGATGTGGGCTGCTGCTCAAAGCGCCCTGCCACCGGTTTTCGCGGGATACTTCGTGTTAGAAAGGACATTTTGGGTTAGGTGGGAGCTTTAGTAGCCGCCAAAGTTGGAGATGTGGGACTGACACGCGGCAATACTTAGAAAGTGAGTCTATTCTACATTGTTTTGTTTCTCTCCTCTCCCTTCACATTCACCCGGAACAATTTCTCGAGCTGTTACCTCTCATTCTTTTGTCTCCTTCCATGCTTCCCCCCAAGCATGTCACCAGCTGAGGCGTCGACGCTGTGTCTGACCATAGGTGCTATGTTTGCGCCTCAGTTGTTGCATGATTGGCAAGGGTATTCCTTTTCATTCTTCTTCTGTTTGCCTTGATCTGCGTGAAACTAAGATTCTGTTTGTCTTGAGCTACGCGATGTAAGGAAAGCAAGAGCGCTGTGGCACATTCGGCTTGAATTGTGTGACAAAAATCGACTCGAACCGCCGGTCCGCGTGAGAAAGTTAGTTACCGGTGATCGCAATTTATCGGGCCGACAGGCTCTTCTTCGCACTCTCTCTCTTCCAGCTCGTCAACATTGTACTGGTGTTCCACCTACCTTAGAAGATACAATACTCAGCCCCTTTCCAGATTCATGGCTACACCAACAAATCTCTGGGAAATTGGCCCAATATCTAACCCACGGCTTGCTTGGGGTGCGAAACGTGGCAACCGCAGTCACTGTTGCTCGACATGCGGCATAGCGCTTCTGACTGGAGAAGATAGCGGGTTTTGTTGCGGTCCGGGAGGGTCAAAATTTGGAGACGTTAAGCCACTTCCTCCCCTCCCCCCTGAATACACGGCATTCATCGAAGATCCCCGAATTTCACACCTATCGCGCGTCTTGAATTTATTGTTTTCATTCGCATCTCTCGAAACAACTCAACCATTTCCTCACATAGATGGTCCCCCCGGATTTTTGGCAATACAGGGTCGAGTCTATCACCGAGTTCGGCCGAATCACGACAACTCGGCAGTACGCTGGTTATTATACGATGGGTTTCTTGAAACAGCACCACCCCATCAGAATGCTAGCTGGTTTGAGTCTATTCCAACTCCCTGGGTTGATGCGTTCAAGCGAGCTCTTCTGCGTGTCAACTCTTTTGCCATAAATCTTCGTTATCTGGGTCAGCTCAATGTGACGAGTTCAGCGACTACTGCACGGCTCATCTTGGAAGACACTGGTGCCTCGGAAATTGCTGCAGTAATGTCCTATTCAAATACTACTCGAGCAGACATCAAATCACGACGCATGATTGTTGTGACCATCGGCGGCGAAAATCAATCTGTATCAACTGTCAGCCGTTACTGGGAACCTCTAGCATACCCTCTACTCTTTCCTCACGGTACTCTGGGATGGGGTGTCGTTGGCACAACACATGATGGTCGACTCGATCCGTCTCTGGATGCGAACAGTGATATTCCGACAACTCAAATGTGGCACTATCGTGCCCGACTACTTCGCGAACCACGGTTTCGCATCTTTGGCCGGCTGGCTAATGAATATATTGTTGACATGTTCAGCCGTGATCTAGAGTCACGACTAACATACATCCGTTCGAACCAACTACGTCTACGCCAGAACGATGCTGCGCTCATGGAAACCTCCGAACTTGAACCAAATGAAAACATCTACCTTCCTGCGTCATTTCTCGGTTCCAAGCGATGGGCTGCCGAGCAAGTCTCGGATTCTTTGGCTATCGCGGCAGCGTATGGAAACCCGACCTTCTTCATCACCATGACGTGCAATCCAGATTGGCCGGAAATTCAGAGTCAATTACGTGAAGGCCAGAATTTTACCGACGTGCCTGTCGTCGTTGTCCGTGTCTTCAAACGCAAGTTATCCCTGTTGATGCAGGCCATCAAAACAATGTTTATTCATGTTGGCCGCCCGCAGTACTGCATTCATTGCGTTGAATTTCAGAAGCGGGGGCTGCCTCACTCGCACATTTTGACAAGATTTCCCGTGGATTCGCTCGATCCATCCGACATCGATAGAATTGTCTCTGCCGAAATCCCCGCTGACGCCGCCGATGCGGAGTTAGTTCGCAAGTTCATGATGCACAATCATCCGCCTCCGACAAGACCCTGCTCAAAATATTGCCAACGGGAATCGGCAGACGGGAAAAGGACCTGCCGGTTCAACTATCCGCACCCGCTACAGGAAACAACAACAATCGATGTCGAGGGTAGAGTTCATTATCGACGCCGTCGTGCAGGAGATGAAATGGTTGTTCCACATTGTCTTCCACTCCTCCGCCTGTTCAAATGTCATATCAACTTCGAAGTCGCGAGCAGCTCCCATATATTTCAGTACCTCTTCAAATATATTCATAAACGTAAGTCAAGCAGCCGGTTTCCCTCCTTATTAACACTCACTCTTCATTAGCTGCTGATAGTGCTCGGTATCGTGTTGCACAGTCGAGTGAAACACGAGTTGATGAGATAGAAGAATTTTGGGACGCACGATATCTGTCAGCGGGCGAGGCGGCGTGGCGCATTATGGGATTTCATGTTAGCAAAAAGGAACCATCAGTCACAGCACTGCCAATTCATCTTCCCGACTCCTCCACCTATCACCAATACCACCGCACGGGGAACCACAGTGTTTTATCCCTCTTGAATCGCTATTTTCTTCGACCTAGCGGCTCATTTATAGCGGCTGACGGTTGCGCCAAGCAGTTTGACAATCTATCATATGCGGAATATTATACGCAGTTCCGTATTGCAAAATATTCGCCGGAGAAGGAGGGTAAACCTAACTACTTCATCGAGCAGGAAAATTCCACCGGCTCACCCCGAATGCATGTCATAATGCGTAATTCATCCCACTCGCATGTCAGCCGCATCCGAAATGTTCGTCCATCTCAAGGAGAGCTATTCTATCTCCGAGCACTCCTCCAAACCCGTCCGTGTCGATCCTTCGAACAGGTTCGTACTGTCGAAACGATCACTCTGCCAACCTTTCAAGAAGCTGCGCTTGAACTCGGGCTTTTTTCGGACACTAACGAGGCTATGTTTGCGATGATGGAAGCTGTTCAATCTCTGCGCACACCGCGCGAGCTCCGCATTCTATTTGTACACCTCTTGGTGAATGAATGTGTACCGGCACCGCTCACACTGTGGAATAGCTTTCAAGAAAGCTTTTCGTATGATTTCGTGCTTCAAAATAACAATGTTCACGAGATTGGGATGAACCTTGCATTATCGGACATCAGCAAGCTGCTCGAGGAATACGGGAAACGACTTTCTGACTTTGGATTACCCGAGGCAACGATCCACACAAGAGAGGTGATGCATGAGCTGTCTCGCTGGGCACCACTTGCATCACAACTCGAACACAGCGCAAACGAAATTGTAACAATATTCAACGATGATCAGCGTTCGATCTACGAGCATATTCTTTCTGCCGTTCTGCAACATCGCGGACTCTGCGCTTTCATCGACGGAAAGGCTGGGCGCGGAAAAACAACTCTCGTGAACGCGCTATGCGACAAGATTAGATCAATGGGAAAAATCGTAATTCCAACAGCTACCGCTGCCTTTGCGGCACAGCTATACCCAGGAGGACGAACAACCCACTCTGCATTCAAGGTAATTTCTCTGTCAGACTGATTCCGCTTCGTGACACTAACAGTCTGGTAAGGTTCCTGTAAATCAGAAGAACGAGATGCTAGAGTCCCCGATTGAACCAGGCGATCCTCGCGGCGAACTTTTACGGGAAGCAGCTCTGATTGTTTGGGATGAAGCTCCCATGGCTAACCGCGCTGTTCTTGCCTGCGTTGAAGAAGTCTGTCGACGGGTGATGGGAAATAACCAAGTTTTTGGTGGAAAGGTTGTGCTTTTGCTCGGAGATTTCCGGCAAACCTGCCCAGTAATTCCTCGAGGTTCGAGAGCACAGGTCGTGGATGCATCAATCAAGTCTTCACCTCTCTTTGATTGCTTTCAGATATTTCGCCTCACTATACCAATCCGAAACGCAGAGGATCCTGAATTCGCCGCATTCGTCGATGGAATAGGTGATGGTGCTGGACCAGATATTACGCTCGACCTTCTCTCTCAAACTTCCTCGGCCAAGGATTTAATATCCTTTGTTTATCCGCAGGACGTAATCGTTGATCCATTAGCATGCCTGTTCCGTGCGATACTAGCCCCAACAAATGTTCAGGTGGACAGTTACAACAAAAACATGCTCGGCATGGTTGACGGCATTAGCCGAACGTATCTTGCGGCCGATAGCTTGGACGAGGTCGAGGATATCGGTCTAGAGGCACCGGATAGCATTCTCGATTATGTAGCAAAGCATACACCATCGGGCCTACCACCTCATTCACTGTTCATCAAGACGAATGCCGTCTTCCGGCTCCTACGGAATTTTTCAGTTGATCGTGGGCTCGTCAAAAATGTGCGGGTCGTGGTAACCAGCATAGGAACCCGCCTGATCACCGTACGGCTATTGCGAGGAATTGCAGGTGCGGTGAGTCGAATCGATGAAGAAGATATCCTTATTCCTCGCATAAACTTCTCTTCTACTCTTTCCTCCGGCCACACACTTTCACGGCGACAATTTCCTCTGGGACCGGCTTATGCAACAACATTCAACAGTTGTCAAGGCCTGACTCTGAATATGCTTGGAGTAGATCTTACCCGACCCGTTTTCTCACATGGACAACTATATACAGCACTTTCGCGAATCCGTCACCGTAGCCATGCCAAAGTCCGTCTGCGTCCGGGAGAAACGACAACTACGAATGTAACATACTCTGAAATATTAGTTTAATTTTGTACAGTATCAAGTCTCTATCGAATGTACTGTACCGTTCTGTAGGGAGGCGACGGTCACGGTCACGGTGGCCCCCGTCGCGTCGCCGCCGTCTGCGCTGGTCACGGTCACGATGGGGTCTGTGGCCGCCCAAAATCGGTGAGATCCTCGCAAAATCGCCTTTTTCAGCGATTTTTTTGCCCAAAATTGGCGACCGTCACGGTCAAAATCCGTCGCGTCGCGTCGCCCCTGTTTGCGACGGGATGTCACGGTCGATCCCCCGTCGCCTCCCTACAGAACGGTACAGTACAGCCGGAGCGTAGCGGAGGCATATCTTGTGTGTTTCAACGATCTCCAGAAAATAAACCGCGAAACTTCGATCGACACTCTCTCTTCTGTGCTCCATTCGCGATGGCAGACTTCTTCTAGCGAGCATCGCCGAAAACAAAACTCTGATCCACCGACAACGCTAGCGCTGAGGCAACGTGCTTCCCCCCCCGGCAAAGAACAAAGCACCACACGCAACAGCAGCACCGCACTTTGTTCGCCTCACTTGACGCCTCAATCAAAGAAGTCGTCTCCCGAACAGGGTATCTCTGCTACAGTGCCAAGCACGCGGATTGTGCGTTTACATCTCGGAGGAACCGGATAAAATCACGGCATTCCACTAACATTTTCTCACCAGATAAACACACATCGTGCGAGCCAAAAGAGGGCTACCTTTGTTGAATTCATTCGGTTATGTTGCTTACGATCGAGCATCCAGCCAATTAAATGTTTGCGGGGAAATCTCCGCCTTGCCGAGAGGAACGTCTCCACCGATTTCATGGTCCAGGGAGATTGCGATAATCAAATCGGTCCAAATTTGGTTTTGGAGGCGCTGATTTGGACTTGTTGGACCGTGAAGGAAACACGATGTTGAGGAGAGTTTTAAATCATGTCTGAATGTCTCGATTATCTCACAACCCGTATGAAAAACATGTTTTATGATTAACGAATGGCACGAGCAGGGGGCCAATTGACCGCTCGAGAGTCGACTGCTTTTAGTGCAGTCGACTCGGTAAATAGACATAAGCACCAACTGGCGCATCAAAGAGTGTGAGGTAGCATATACTGAGGGGAAGTCTTACCCTCAACAGCTACCGCTGAATCAGGATAGATTAAACGTTTGAATCAATGTGAACGATGAGTAGCTCACCTCGAAGCCTTGCGAGCGGTTTTACGCTGTCGCTCCCGCTTGTTGGGGCCAAAAGGGGAGTAAGCGGTAACATCCACCTTCCAAAACCCGCCATGGCCTCGTTGCCTCTCCCCTAGGCGAGCCGCAACTTTGATGAATTTCGTCTTCAAACTCAAAGTGTGCCTAACGCTGCTCTGTACGACGACAAAGGATATTCATTGGATCGAGTTCCCGCCCACAGAGACGAAGTATTACACACACCTCCCATTTCGTGTCCTGAGCTTCACGTCTGCGCCGAAAATAATCAAATCTCTCGACCAAGGCGTCGCGGATTTCGTGAGAGGTGAGTTTCTTCTCCGAACGGAGAGTGGTTCCTCGGATTGCCAACTCAATGAGGATGGGAAGCGATGTCTCCAGTTTGTCTCCCTCCGGCGGGTCGGGGATCGACCACAGATCGAGAGGTTTGTCCGAGGGGATACCCAACAGTTCACGAAGTCGATCTCCGTCGTCTGATGGACAGAGGTCGAGTTGCAGTGCGTTGATGGGTGGGGTTGAAGCAGGGGAGCCAGAGGAGTGAATCAACTGCTATAATGAGCGTTAGTATGTTTTTGTGTCCCAGATGAATTGCAAGCGCGTACGGGATCCACGGTGCCTTGCTCCGTGTGTGGCGCGCCCGTGAGAACGGCATATGAGAACGCGTCCAACTCCAAGTCTTGCTCGGGAAAGTTGGCACGCGCGCGGTCGTTGAAGGGAGAGCGGAAAGGGAGGTCGATGTCATCATCCGATGAAGACGATGTTGAGGAAGGTGAGCTGACGCTAGATGGTGCAGAGATGGGAGAAAGATCTGAGTTGGAATCGGATGAGGAGGGAGATGAAGAGCAGGAAGCAATGTAGCCGTCGTGGAGCAGTTCGTTCAACTCGAGGAACCGCTTTCCAGGTGAAGGCGAATCGTCAATCAGATCCAGCATCCGAAAGGCAGAGGAGCCTGAAGAGTCAGGCACAGGCTTGTTCGTCGCATGAATTCGTCGTCCATAATTTCGTCGTGCGGGCATTGAGTGAACCAGGGAAATGAGGGGCCCAAGGAACGTGGGGGAGGGGCTTGCGAAGTCTCTCAGCGCTTCAACAAGACTCTCGACCACTTATAAGGGACTAGGTCCGTGCGTGAAGAAGCTGTCAGTGGAGACGGGCCGATCTTGCGTGGACGTACATATGCGTTTAGAAGCCGGATAGAAGACATAGAAGACATTAATGAGAACAAGACAATGCGGCCCAAGATCAACGGGGTCCGGAACGATCCAGGAACTCTGCTCCATTCCTATCATTTGTTCTCTGGCTGAAATCTTTTCCTTCGCGACAGGCATAAGCGCTTGCTGAGCGCTAAGAAAGAACAACGAAAAGAAAACAACGGCTTTCGGTTCCAAGTATAACCGAAGAACGGCCACCCCCACGTAGATCAGCAGCACGTTGAGTGTTCACAGGCAACCTGAGAAGAGCAGGGCGAGAGGAGATGAATTACTCCCAATGCTGCATGTACCGTTGTCCGCACACAAAACACGAGGCAGGAGAGCAAGTAAGAGTCACAGATCAGGATGATCTCCGATTTGGGAACTAATAGCACCTCGGTCCTCGCCAGTCGCCAAACGAGGCTGTCAGAAACTACGTCGGCAGTGAGCATACGCGTCCATATGACGACGAGAGGCCCCCGGTCACTGACATATAGGTCTGTAACATCCATAGAGTAAAACAACGTCCAATTTGAGAGGTCTATTTGGCGAACCAGCCATCTGACAGAGGTTTTGACTAGATAGGGCGATGCAGCTCCTCTAAACTAAGCGTTTGCGCGCATTTTCAGAAAAAAATCGTGGTTTTTGAAGCCGCCAGAGCGCCATCAGTGCTGAAAAATAGAGTAAATCAGGCCAAAATTCGGGTTTTCAATGTTACAGACCTATATGTCAGTGACCGGGGGCCTACGACGAGCCGTCAGGAGTACCGGACTACAAGAACTGTGTCCGAGAAGTGATGCCGGGGTGGTGAGATGCCCATGGGCACCTGCCTGACAAATTCGCAGTCTCTACCGAGCCACAAACTAGACTTTCCCGAGCACAGAAAGTCATATGCTCCTCGATGACCGCGCGGATCCACGAGGCGGAAAGGTCTGGCCCAGTGAGAATACAAGAACGACAAACTTGGAGATTTTGTTCCGATTGGACGAGGGTTACATGTGTCCTTGGACCTTCAATGGCAGAAGCGTAGCAACAAAGCAGGGATAGCCACAGAGCCTAGCACCAGACGTATGCGCACACTTGCTGGTGAAGGGAGAGAAGAGAGTGACGACGTGGCGATTTATTCCGCTGATCCGTAAATTTAAGCTCAGTTTCAGATTCCGGTGTCAGTGTTACGTCAGCCGGGACCACCAAACGCAGCCAGGCGCCCATAACCTGAAGAATTCATTGATTCAACAGAGCGAAAGCTGGTCAAGGAACGTCTTGACGTGGAACTGTAGCGTTAAATACGAGGTTTTTTTGCTGACTCTCCAAGTTCGAACGAAGTCATCATAAGTATTACTTAATTCAATATTCAAAGCTACCAGAAATCAACTGTTTTGAGAGTTCTGTGAAGGATGATCGTACGAGTCAGTCCCTGCAGAAGAAAGTCACTTTCAACGTCGACACAGTCTTCAAGTCGGCCATAGTCCCCGGTTCAAGTTCAAATAAATCCGATATCGACTGTTCTGGGATGCGATTGGGAAATTACCTCCAGCGGATATAGATGTTTGACGTCTCTCTAATAGTGACGACAGAATTTTTCAATTGAGATACGTCGCATCTAAATCTCCAAACGGGCCCAAGGCCAGTGCGAAGGGCGTCGCTACGTCCGCCATCAGATGCGCCTGATGCGCCACTTGATGCTTCGGCCAGGTCACATGGTATTATGGTAATTGATGATACTTTGATGATCGACAATCATTGACCGCGTTGCCGACAAGCACAACCACACAACGCCTCCACGTAAACACTTTGCTCACCGTCCGTCACGCCCTTCGCCGACCCTGTCGTCCCTACGCCGCTCGCTGCCCGCCTGGGCCCGGGACCGCCGCCTCCCCCGCCCTCTCACCTCCGGCACCCTCCCCACCTTCCTCGCCCTCCTCGCCTGCTCCTTCCTCCTCACGCCCTCCCCCGCACTCTACACCCCTTCCGACCACTCCTCTACCCGATACACCCCGCCCCCGCACCCACCTTCCGGCCCGCCCATCACCACGAGCATCATTGTGCCCACGTTCCACGAGCGCGCCAACATCGCCCCGCTCGTGCAGACGACGTACGCCGCGCTGCCGCCTCTTCTCGCGAAGGAGACGGAGTTTGTTTTCGTCGACGACGATTCGCGGGATGGGACTGAGGAGGAAGTCGAGCGGTTAAGAGGGGAGGGGTATGGCAATTTGGAGATCTTGGTGAGGTCAAGGGGGAGCGGGGAGACAGGCTTGAGTAGCGCTGTGATACGGGGGTTTGAGCGCGCGAGGGGGGCGCGGCTCGTTGTCATGGATGCGGATCTGCAACACCCGCCCTCAGCCATCCCGCAGCTCCTCGACGCGCTCGAATCCTCGCACTCACCCATGGCGCTCGGCACCCGATACGGCGCGGGCGTCTCCATGGATCGGAATTGGCCTCTATACAGACGGGTGATCAGCTGGGGCGCGCGCATGCTCGCACGGCCTCTAACAACAGCGAGCGATCCGATGACGGGGTTCTTCGCCTTGCGGAAAGACGCGTTTGAGGGGTCTGCGCCGCTTTCGCCGATGGGGTTCAAGATCGCGTTGGAGCTGCTGCTTTCTGTCCCGAAGGCGTCGAGGCCGCCCGAGGTGCCGTATGCGTTTGGGGTGCGGACCCAGGGCGCGTCGAAGTTGGGCGCCAAGGTTATCGTCAAGTGCGTTTGTTTGTTCCCAGTTGCTTGTCTTTTTCGTTCGTTATTGATATCTCGTTTCGCAGATACGTCCTCCAACTAATCCACCTCTACCGCCGCGCCCTCGGCCTCTTCTGGCACGTCCTCGTCGCGGGCGGGATCACTGCATTCATATCGCTTGCAAAGGCGCTGGCGCTGAGGAGACGCGGGCTGGGAGGCAGATTGACAGGGAAGCGGAGAGGTGGTGGTGGTGGGGGGTTGTTGCCGCTGTATCGGGATGAGACTCGGAGGAGTGATTGACTTGACTTATTTGTTCGTTCGTTCGCTCGTGCGGTTTTTTGTACTTATCTTATTGGGGTGGGCTGAAATTTTGGGAAATGAAGATGACGCTCGAAGAACGCGTTCCATTAAGACATCATCTCGCTCGCGACACATTCTCTTTTTCCCCCGCGTCTAGAGTCTAGACCTCTTCAATCTCTTGTCTTCTCAGCGTACCTGTCCGTTGGTCATGCTCTCGCCACCGCGGCGTCTTGCCTTCCTTTTCACTGCCCCTTCGTAGCGGCACACACACCCGTCGAGATCTCCCAGCATTCGCACGACTCATCGGCTGGGTTCTCCATAACTATATGGCGCTTCTGAATACATTCTTGGTCTGCTTTGACTGCTGTGATTCTTCCGTGTATTGGCAGCGGGTGTGGGGAATCCTCCCTCCTCGATGTCGTCGGGGATTTACCGGCTCGCACGATGGGAAACCAGAGCAAGCTCTCTCTTCTCTATGCTGGCTGAGCGACGTACTTATTGGATGGTGCAGCAATCTTAATGCGTCCCGATGATTTTCCCGACCGGTTTGTATCTTGGGGTCGAATTCGTTACCCCCCTTTGCCTCTTCAAAGAAATATTGACGCGTACACTCCCACCTGAGCTGGCGTTCTTTGCATTTTCGATTCTGCGGTCCAGTTGGAATCGCCTTCCGATTTCGGACAAATTTCTTTGGGACAGTTTCTTGTGTCACTCCTCCGCATATGATGCGGCTCTTTCCCTGTGAATGAGAATGAGGAAACCTCATGCTCCTTCCGTTCCGCTATCCCCGCCACCGTCTGCCACGTTTCGCGTGAGCTCTTGTTCGGGGTAATATATGGGATGGGATTCATGAGTTTTTGGCCCCCGCAATATGACATCGAAGATTGGTTGCAGGGAAGATCTTGCATCGATTGACTTCTTTCGGCGGCTCAACACGAACTCGACACTGATATGTATTCACCTCATATCTATCCTCCTCATATTCCTTGTGTATTCCCTATCCCTTAGGCGTTATCCTCGACCTCCTCAAACGCCCAAAGCTGGTTCTCGTTCCCGTCGAGCTGTCCCCACCAGCCTTGGATCTTGGTGCCGTTCTCGGAGGATCTGCAAAGTTCAAATTCATCGTCAGTATTGTTTTTCCAGGTGAGGTAAGGAGAAGGGAAGTGAGGGTTGCATGCAAGACGTACCCGCTGTCGATGTCGAGGAAGTCTGGATTTGAATGATGTTAAGTAATGTTCAGCAGGGCGATATCCCATGAGTACATGAAGATAATAAGTACGCACTCTGAGAAGCGACGTTTCGGACTCTGCCATCGAGGAGCGATTAGAAATCATAACATCGATACTTGCCACATACTGAAGGGAAGGCAAGTTGTTGATCAGACTTATTTGTAATACCCCTCCTTAATCTTGACGAACTCCCACTCCTGATACGCTGCCCCAGCGCCGTCGGCGTCGTCGCCGCTCGCCTTCTGCGAGCAGGTCACTTGGGTTCCGTCTGTTCCGTTTCCTACAAGTATATTTCGTTTTCAGAGTCGAGGTCATTCATCATGAGTATGATTAAGAAGCACTTACCGCCCAAAAGCTCGAGATACGTCCCGCTCCGCTTGTTCACGATCGTGTACGCGTCGAAGCCCTTTCGCTCGGTGTTAGGCTGGATGTTCCAGACTTGGTTGAGGTAGTCTGGGTGGGTTGGTTTGTGGGGTTCCCAGCCGACAACTTTGGTTCCTTTCGGCGGGTTAGGTGTTGCGGTGGTGAAGACAGGAAGAACGAAGGATGGAAAGAAGCTGGAAAGGAAGGAGGTGTGGGACGTACCGTCGGCGGGGTTACCTATATGAAGGGAAAGTAAGTATTAGTAAAGTTATGTAGGAAAACCGAGTGAACGGAGACCCACCCTCCGCGAGATCGAGGCGAGTGTGGGATTGGAAGTTGGTGATGGTGTCTGTGGGGGTGGTCAGTGACCGGCGATGCGTCGAGAGCAGAGAGGGCGTACACGTTCCGTTGAAAACCGGCATGACTTGAGTCTAGTAGTATAGAGGTTGTAAAGAGCAAGTACGCTGCGACGAGGGTACTTACGAAGGAGTCGATGGGATGGGGAGGCTTATATGGAGTGTAGCGCAGGTCATAGTGTGGCTAGTTCGGCGTTGAAACGAGATTATGAGTGTGGGGTTCCGTGCCAAAGCATTCAAACTTTCGGTTTGAAGCCGAGTAGGGGGTAGCATTCCCCGGTGGCGGAGGTGAGTCAAACGCACGAAGTGGCTCGAAGTCAACTTGTAGCTTGTGGCTTGAACTGAAGTCAACTCTGCATGAAGCTATCACGTCCATTTTGATGCAAATACTGATAGAAGGCGACAAGGCCGATGGCATCGTGATTGGTGTAGCATTCGGCTGAGTCTGTTGGGTTCGATTGACTATATGGCGAATAGGATGCGGAGATGTGGGGCTGCGGAGCATACGCTAGAGTAGGACAGTAGCCGAGGCAGTTCGAGTTTGGCAAGTATTAGAACGCGGCTGGTTGGATGCTACTAGCAGCAAGCAGCGAGAATAAGACCGCTTGAAGACTCGAAAGACGGGGGATATTGCTTGAAGAAATAAAGCATTGGAGAACGCCGAATAATTCGCAAAGTGAACCAGGTAAGCACTTGAAGACGACTGAATCATCGAAAATGTTCTCAAGAGGAAACGTCGAGAACTTCAACTCAGTTCTTCAAGTTGCAGAGGGGCCCGGGCCGAGAGAGACTCAGAAAGCTCGGAGCGAAACCCCAACCAACGAAGCGAAGAGCATATCGTATCCAATAGCATACTCCAGACAGTTGATACTTCCGGCTATGCGCAGCACCAGCGGTAACCCCCGAAGCCATGCGATCGATGGTGGTGGTTCAGTTGAAGGAGTGTGACATCTGTGACAGCACAATCTGATGGCTCTCAGGTTCGGGGAGTTTCGGCCGATGATTTCTTTCACCTTCACCACCATGTCGATTTTTGGCAACGCCTGGTTGCGCTAGTATCTTGGTGTTTAAGCACTGGCAGAGATTCTCGATCTTGCTGGCGAATTGCGCTAGTATCTACCTCACCTCATGCTCACACCGGGCGGTGTCTGCTGGCCATTGACGACGTGCCGACGGTCTACGTTAGGCGGGTCGACGCCGTGAGACGTCACTTCGCCGACTCTGCGCTGTTATCAGGCGTGCTTGTTTCATGTGGTGTACTCTGCCGTGCGTCTTTGGTGAGCCTGTCCTTTTTTTACTTCGGATTTTGCCGTGTTTCACACCGGGACAGCGATAGATTCGATTTGCCTCGTGTCCCTCTTGCACCCCACCGTCACCGCACCTGAAGCTCGACACCGCACTGACAGAGCATACCACCTTTGCGTCGAAACACCAGGTCCGCAACGCTTCGTGCCAATCGCTATCCAGATCTAATCGAACGTCCTACTAGCCAAGTTTATCGCCGCCCGCGATTCTCCATCATGTCGGACTCCAACGACATTGAAGCTCCGACTCAGCGACTATCTAAAAGCACGCTTGCCGCTCTGCAAAAAACCAACAACGTCCCACCCGAACGATACATCCCCGCACTTCGCCAGGAGCTCGCGACCGCTCAGAATGAGCTCAGCGCTTGTCAGGCAGACAGAGAAGCCCTCTTTGCAGAACGAAAATCTCTGCGGAAGGCGTCGAAAGCGAGAGGGTTCCAAGATTCCCGGAAACAGATCGCGAATGCACGAAACGTGCAACGTCAAATCGACACGACTTCCGACACTGCCGTGGAGCCTTACTCACGTATGCCAATACTGGCGCGCTGCCGCTCGTGGCGACCCATCCCTCTGGTCCCATATCCGCATTGACGCAGATGCCGTCAACAGAGGAAACTTCCTTGTTGCTCTAGAGGCCCAGCTCGAGTTAACCCTACAGACACCTCTCCGTCTTGAATTACTCGACGTCACAGACGATTCGCGATCGGACTACTGGGATGAAGATTTTCGTTACCGCCCTGACGACATCACTATGCACACATTTGCCGGTATCCTCCGCACCCTTGTTTCTCACAGCGAACGCTGGCAAACGTTAACACTGTGCATCCCCATTCCAGAAGAATACAGTCTTGTTATCCCCATCCTTGCGAGCATCAGGGGGCATCTTAATTGCCTGCAATCGCTGCGTATCGAGGGCCAGAGGGAGCCGTGGCCCAAAGAATTAGAAAACTTATTTGAAGAGACACCAAATCTACAGGAAGCTCTACTCAGCCAGTCTATGCATGGAGAGCTCGACGAGGATCGACCCTACCCACCGTTCGGGATTGCATGGAGCCATCTAACGTGTTTGGAGATCTATGCGAGCACCGCCGTTTCCCTGGGAATACTGCACCAAACCGCCGATTTGGAGGAGCTTGTGGTGGGAGGATGCGATAGCGACGACGAGCCTCCCATAATCGACAATGTCGTACTCCGTAACTTACGACGACTTTTCGTTGTGGCGACCGTGATCGCCCAGTATCTCACGACTCCCGCGCTGGAATACCTCGATCTCATACTCGGCAACATCACAATACCATACATCGCAGACCTCCTCCTTCGCTCAAAGTGCCATCTCCGCTCGTTGGCACTTACTTCACCCTGTGGAGAACCCGACATCGGAGCCGTCGAGACAGTCCTACAGGCCCTCCCGTCACTGTCCTACCTCGAACTCCGATGTCACCGATCTGGAAAATCCGATCACCAGCTCCTCAAACTTCTCATCCCGTTGCTCGTAACCAAAACCACACCCAGCGACAATCTATGCCCGAAATTAATTTCCATATGCATCGATTTCCCTCGCCCAACAATTGCAGACGAGATCGGCATTCGTTTGTGTGAGATGCTCGAATCCCGCTGGCATACTACTGGACAACGCCGGTTCCTTCGTTCGGTTCTACTTCTAACGGGTCGTCTGGAGTCCAGCCTGGAGTTTACCCCTGGTGTGCGGCTGCGATTGGACGCCTTGCAAAACGCGGGGCTGAATTTCGTGTGTTTGGAGAAGCCATTTTCGGCCACGTTGGACGGTTAGGCGGCGGTTTCCTTTTTATTTTTTGGAAGAAACACGAGGATAGCACGCTAACAGTTTCATTGTGAATTTTTTGTAGAATCTCTGTTGTTTTATGTAACATTTTCCTTCCCGAATTGCATCAACTTACCATTCACATGTTCAAAGGATGTGATTCGCACCCAGTTACAATGTGAAACCCTTGAGAACTCAACCGTGATCTTAACATTCGCCTACCCTGCAAAAGTCCATTTGAGGGTCCAAGGACCAACATTGGCTGGCCGGGATTTGCCGAGGAACTTGATGGAAAAACCTGAACCGTAAATTTCAACGCGCTTTGGCCTAGAAAATTGCCTAAAAGCAATTTCTACACGGACGAATTAATGATACATGACCCGTGCTGAATCCAAACCTACACCCCACCAAACTCAAAAAACAAACTTCTCGCCCAAAATCTCCTCCGTCTGCGTCCACAGCCGTTCTGCGTTGGCCTGTCAAGATCAAGCATAAATCAGATAAAACATCAACATATATAGCTCGAGGTTCGAGAAGGGAAGAAAGAATAAGAGTACAGTATAATACTAACCGGATCCGCACTGTGAGCCGCTCGCACATTGTTGGCAATTGCGCCGTTGGAGAGGAATGCGCCTGGTTGGTCTGTTCATGGAGGTGAGTTGTACCACTTGTACTTTCGATAGAGAAAGGGGTATATGTGGGCGTACCGTTGAGTCTGGGATCAAACGCCGCGACGATGGTCCTTCAATCGTGATGTGATGATTAGTGGGGAAGAAATAACTCAGAGCGAGCAAAACGCACGTAGAAGCTCCCTGCGGAACCGTCTTCCAGAAATCGAATTTCTCCGTGCTAGGTTTTCCGTCCGCGCCGAGGAAACCTGGACGAATCGTCAAATGAATTCAACTCTAACTCGGACATGCATGCGATGAACGGATGGATGGATAGAAAGAACAAACGTACCAGCGGCCTGCAACGTCGACAAGGATTCTTTCTTCTGATGCATATTGGTGTAGATCACTGTAAGTTATAACCGATGGCAAATTAATTATCAACGACCATATGCATAATCAGGAGTGGGAATTGAAATTGAAATTAAAATTGAAAGCACGCACACCCAGGACACAAGCTATACCCCCTCACCCTCCCCCCCGACCTCCTCCCCACCTCCACTGCCATGAGCACATTCGCAGCCTTCACATTCGCATACACCTTCATCGCATCATACGTCCCCTCCCCCTCCCCCTCCTTCCCCAGATGTAAAACCTGCCTCAGATTGAATGCGGGTATGGTAGCGTGCGCGGAGCTCGATACCCACACTACGCGTGGGATGAATTTGTTGGAAGCGGAATTTGTAGAAGTAGAATTTGTAGAGAGAAGCTTTTGAGCGAGGAGGCTGGTGAGGAGGAAGGGCCCGATGTGGTCTGTTGCGGCTTGGGATTCGAGGTGGTCGGGGGTGAGTTTGAAGGGGCCGATGGGGGCGGCGGCGTTGTGGATTAGGACCTGCGTATATATCGTGTGATTGAGTATGATTATCATTCGGATGAAGGTAGGAAAAAAGGAAACGATTGATAGAATTTGAACGTACGTGAAGCTCGTCTAAATCGTTCAGCTCTGCGGCTGCACTGCGAATCGATTCCAGCGAAGCAAGGTCGAGGAGGACCGTACGGATGTTGGCGGTGGTGGTTTCTTTCTTGAAGGAGTTTTCGGAGAGCTGCAAGCTTTGGAAGTCTTCTTCAGTACTTGTCGACGACTACCAGAGCACGAATTTAATTTACAGACAAACTCACCGCTCGGCATTGTGCCCCGTAATAATCACCAAGCGAGCATACTTTGCGAGCACTCGTGCCGTCTCAAATCCGATGCCCCCGATAGATGTGCCAGTGATTAACACTGATGCATTCAATGGGTAAGGACGGAATCAAGTTAGATGGAGGAGCGGCGTTACAGACCATTTTTGCCTTTGATTTCCTCGGCAAGGGCGGTGGCGACTTCGTCGCCCGTAGTCGAGAACGAAAATTCTGGGAGTGAAGACATTTCTTTTTCTTGTAGGCTGTTGGTCGAAACGGGACCCTTTTATAGGCGGTTTGTTGAAAAACATGATTACGTCGAAGAACGGAAGAAAGGATGATTACCGTTGGTTGATTTGTCATGACGTCAACTTGATGAGGGTGAGTCGTTAGGTAGTGAATGAAGTCGGCTACAAGCTGCTAAAAGGCTGTTGTGGCATCCTTCGATTGTCAGAAAGGTGATGGAATTCAACACAAAAAATAAGCGACAATCAACACTCAACATCGGTGCTACATATTGGCTCCAATCGTGTGCAAATCATCGGTGGATTCTGGGTGTGTGGGCTTGATGCTGTGGAGAAGGCTCTTTCCCGACCTGCAAAACCGTAACTTGTTGAGCTGAGTGTTCAGTGAAATGGTCGAAAGTCAACCGTGAGAATGATCGCATGTCGCCGGACCCGGCATTTACCGATCAACCTGCTCTTGCTTCCGAATCCCAGTACCATCATGTTCCCTGAACCATACACTGATTCAATTGTGCAGCGCAAAACTTTGTTAGTTTGACTTCATTCAGGATTTCTATCTCTGAAAAAGTTTCCCCGGTACCAACTCTGCTGCAAATCCGCTTCAAGAGCTCGAAGTCCGCTGCCAGGTGTTTAGGAATATATGCTAATCATGTAGGTCTACCAAGATATATTCAGAGCTTCGAGATCTATGGTTGAGGTGGGTGATTTGGCAATCCCACCTTCGACCTGTTCCAAAACGGTCATCAAGGACTCGCGGATCGCTGCCAATCGCGTTCTCGATTTCGGAGTGATCTCCTCCCGTCGTTCCGCCATATCAACACCCTCAAGGAAGACCCTCACGGCCTCGTGATCATCCAACCAGCGGGATTGGGGAAGGCCAATCTCAGTGCCATCACGATTGACACTGTCATGGTCCCAATACGTCTGAAGCAAGGAACAAGATGCAATTACCTCTACCATGGTCGCATGAAATCCCTCCGGGTTGTCATGCTCGAAGGCTGCTTTCCAGTTGTTTGCAAAATCCAACTGCTGCGGTGGGCTTACACCGCCGTCAAGGGCCCGGTCAGGCACGAAACTCGTGAGACTGGACATGGTTTCATTCACTTTGTATGGCGGGAACTGAAGGTTGCTGGCATCGTGAATGAACTTGGACAGAATGGCCACACGCATGTCGAGAATGGTTAATGTGAGCCCCTTGTCCGCTAGCGTGGGATATGCTGGCACTTTTGCTGCAGGGCCAAGTCGCAGGTCAGACGAGTCATTCAACACAGCTGTTTGAACCAAGGGGATGATTGAGATAGCTTTGTGATTATCTGTGATCTCACATAGAGCCGCCAGCATGGATTGGCTCGGATGAGTCGGCACGTGCGGATAGGAGGGATCCATCAACCTCAGCCGCGAACGGTCCCATGAGGCAACCTTCTTGGCTGCCACCTCCCACATTGCCATGAGGATCTGTTCAGAGGAGTCGGAACGAACATGAGGTAATTTAGTGGTGAGCTCCATGGTCAAACACGAGCACAACCACCACCTATCGCATTTTCGGAAAACGACAGACTTGGATGGATCAAAATACGGCTTTGAAAGATAGGCAGAGAGGTTGCTGGGTAAAGAGACATTGGAATTGGGACTGCTCTTCTGGAAATCAGACACGAGGTCTAGTAGGGTTGCCAGAATGTTGTCGACGTGATGCTGGTAGCGCGCGTGTACATTACACTGGGAGTCAATAACAGTGTTACAAGCATTGAAAATTTTTGCTGCTATGTTGGGAGACACCGCTTCGCGTCGGTCATGCCAACACCAAAACAGCGCCGATTTGGTTTCGTCCAATAGGTATGGAGGAGATTCAAGCCTAGCCGCGTAAACCATGAAGTCAAGGAAATCCTCGCGGCCCAGGCGGATGAACTCTTTATGGAGAGAGTTGAGTGCAGCCAGACACTCAACGAGCGTCATGGATTTGCCACTGACATCAGTGTAGGGGAAGGAATTGGCGATAAAGCACAGATCCTTGATTGTTTGATACGACAATTCGGCCCAGCGGGATGAGGTTGAACTCGGACGGATTCGAATTCGGATATACCATAGATCGCAAGTACTAGCGAGGACGCGCAATGGTTCACGAATGTACGATGGAATCTCTTCATGCCCGGATAGCTGATGATTGTTCAAAAACGTGACAGTATTGCTGATTGTATCTGTTGCGGTGATTGACAGATTCATTCGCAACACTGCAAGTGTGGAGAGTTCATGCTGCCACACTACCGGCGGGCCGAGATAGTATGAAAGTTCCGATGGGAAGGGAAAGCGTGAGTAAAGCAACTGGTCCAGTGGCAGAGGTTCGAGTTCAATGGGGTGCCGTGCAAAAGGACCAGACCGCCGCACCGGAATGATTGCCATAGCCCAGAGGCATTTCATAGCAACAAGCTGGCGACGAATTCGGGTTTCTGGCGTCAGAATTCTGTTGTCGCTATGGCGCAGAAATTCGTCCACGCGTGATATCAGTCGTACGTCTCGCCTTTGCAATAATCGACGAATAGGTTCATCGTACAGGGTCCGGTTGGATGAAGTGGTAGCGAGCGCATCCACAATACCCTCCAGAAATGGCTCAAGTTCGACGTCATCAGATAAGGACTTGACTGTCCAAGAAAGCGCATGGCAGTCCCGATCCATACGCTGGTCTGAATCTTCGAGTGCAGCTATGTTCATGGCATCTATCATTGTATCCGGCTCTGTGCATCGGTCCGGTGTAGATCGCCAGATCGGCTGGATAAGCTGAATCGCACGCCAAACGCCGGCGGAAAGAGGGGTCTGGTAGGGAGACTGGCGGGAAAAGAGAGGGAATACGGTGAGCATTGTGTATGCGATGACCACAATGCCGAGCATAATAATGACGATAATCATTACAGCTTTGTTCACCGGGACAAGAAACGCGACGAGGCCAGCAAAGAAGAGAATGAGGGAGGAATGAAGGAGAAGAGGGATGATTTCGACGACAACGTGCACGTTGAATCGTTTCAGACCGTAGTAGAGGTACGAAAATATACGAGCTCGCCTAACCGGGGCGGAATGCCTTTCCGTTTTATACTTGAAATCCCGAGCCCATTGTTCGACGAGCGTAGCGACGAGGGCGCAGGACAGACTGAGACCAAGGCTGATGAACCAGAGGAGGTTACAAACAAGAGATGAAGTCGGAGGGACAAATGACTCTGGCGCAGGTAAGTCAACAGAGGTTCCGTTGGCAATTCCCGATAGCTGTGTGGATATCTGAATCAACAGGGTCTTCATGTCGTCGCCAGAATCCGGTGTGAGGGTTTTGTAGCTTTCAATGAGAAAGGCTGTCAGGATTGCAGAAAAAAGACCAGCCTGAGGGCCATTCGGTCCAACTCGTCTTCCCGAGATAAGCGAGAGACTCACAAAAATCAGGAGACCTTCCATGTCGCTCTTCCAACTATCCACAAGCGCCCTGTCGTACTTCTCTGCCTCTGACACGTATACGGACCAGATTTTTGCACCCGCCGTGTCATAAGAATCTGTGGAATTGAAAGAGTTTTGCCAGTCTGAGTCACAGCGAATGTATTGGCGGTCAGACAAAACAGGGGACCCACAATCTGGTGCGGAGGAGCGAGAGGCGCTTTTCTTCATGGGAGTCGGATTATGGGAGTCGGAGTCAAAGGAACGTGCAAGGAACGTGTTGATCTGACATCGGTCCGGCCTCAGGCAGGACCGGCCAGCCCAACTTCTGAGTTGCCGTTGCGAAAATAGTCGACCAGTCAGACAGACTCGCACAGTTATACAGTTAGCCTTGTCACCGTGACGGAGAGTAAATTAAATTTAGGGCGGCAGATTCCCTCCAAGATGCGAAGAAAAATTGATTCGCGTTATAAAGTTCGATGAATTTGGGAGCCGCTTCAATTGAACAGTCGCATTGGGAAGGTCACGAAGTTTTTGTTTCTTTGCGTGGATTCTGTATTTGTTGAAACGTCCTTGAAGACATCGCGGAATGGCGGCCTGGAAGGTATCAGAGTATGTTCTGACTCGGTGAACTTGATCCAGAGCATACGAGTCTGGAGATGATGGGTGAAGAAAGAAAGAGGCGATGCTGTTTGCCAAGGCTTGGTTTCGTTCCGGGAGGTTCCGCGATCAAATACACACGAACACGTGTTGCTTGGCTCCGCATTTTCGCCTCTTGGTTTTCTCCTCCACGACGACTCTTCGCAGCCTGCTCCCCCGCGTATTTGAGCGGAATTCTATCACTTTGGACTCTGGCGGGTGGGTTGTGTCTAGTAACACATGGCTGGGACGGTCAAACCCGACAGTCGAAGCGATGAGCATTCTGACAGTGACTTGGCAAGTGAACACTGAAACTTCTGACTGGGAGAATCGCGTTGGAATCGACTTCGAGGTCGAGGTCAAATTACCCGCTTTGAATTGTCATCTACTTCTGTCTTCCAAACCTCTGACCATCGGACTCGAACCACGGGTAACTGTAAGTCCCATCTTTCTGATTCTCAGTGCTCCGCTCGACCCAAAGCTGCAGAGAGTTGACGCTCAGTTATACCCGAACATCAAGACCGCTTAACGCTCGCGGGAGCATGTCAGCCATTGTGTCGACTGGCTGCGGGAGTCAATTATGTGTCATGTTGATACGAGTCCTCCCCTCCTCTCCCTTCATTCTTGCATCTACTGACTAGCCACTCCATGTGTGCAGATGGTAATGAAACGAACGCGTACCGCATCCGCCGAACGAAAGGATTCCTCATGTGTGTAGCTAGGAAGTTCGAGCCGATTTGGGAGCGCGGGAGGAAATGATGATGCGATGAGGGTGGATTACGATGATACGGCTAGGCTGCAGGATGGGCTTCCCCAGACTCTTTCGTGATGAGTTATCGGTGAGAGTTTGTTTTATGACATGAATCGCTAATTCAACTTCTCTATCGCTCGATTGACAGAAAAATCCCTCAGTCAATTCCTTCACTGTGCACATAATCCGAACGACTTGTGGCTGCGCAGACGTTCGTTAACCCGGAAGAACATACGCGTACCCTGATAAACAAGAACTCACCGACCCTATGGCGTGCAGCCAGCGCCTTGACCGCCATCGAGGCAGCATTGGAGGAACTCGCCAGTAAGCCCCTTCGAAGCGTCCTGCTCGCCTACAATGTGGCAATCCTGTGTGTTCGTCGTATGTAATATAATCGTGAGTGAATATCACTCGATTGATTGAAAGCTCAAAGTACATCGCCGTTGATATTTCCAGAGACACTCGTGCAGCAGTTCGCCATGAGTTTGAGGGCGACGACGCCATTGGTGACGCAAGTGCAGGACCAGAACTTGGTCTGCGCGTGGGCGGTGCCAACACCAACAAGGAGAAGTGAGAAGAGGGTGAGGAGATGGGTTGGTTGCATGGTTGGTTGGTGGGGTGAGTATTATTACTTTGAGGGAGTGTGCGGAGGGGTTTTACTTGTTATCATTCTAGCCGATGGGACCGGGGTGTATGTGCGTGATGGGCGGAATTGCTTGGGGCAGCGCAGAGTGCAGCGATTCCGAAATTTACATGAACCGGAAGGGAACAAGATACCTACTCAGCGCTGCGCTCAGCACCGAGTAACCCTCTACCGAAGGTCATTGTCGGGGATTGGGTAGAGGACTGGAGTAATTGTCGTCCTTTCCTTTATGCTCAAAGAAACGCGCTAAGCTAATACAAATCTCTTATATTTAGATGGAGACGCCGTATTGGCTGCATTTATACTTCGATTGCTCTGAGTCGCCGATCAACACCAGGTTTCCGACTCCCCTTTGCGAATTACTTTCAGGTTAGTTTGGAAAGACTCCGCGCGATATAAAAGACTCACTACCCTGGCCCCCGTTGAGGCAGCATTGGAGGAAATCCCCAGTGATGCCTTTCGAAGCGTCCTGTCCACCAACAAGGTGGCATTGCTGTATTCTCGTGAGCGGATCGATTTCCAATTGTGCTTGTATGCTTAGAGCTTGAGGCATTCGACCTACATCACCACTGATGTTCCCGGAGACGCTCGACCATAAGCTTGAGGGCAACGACGCCGTTGGTTTCGCAGGTGCAGGACCAGGCTCTGAGTTGGGCTTGGGCGGTGCCGGAGGCGAAGAGAAGTGTGATCAGGGTGAGTAGGTGAGCCGATTGTATGGTTACTTTGGTGGGTATGAGACGTACTGAGGTTGGGGTTGGCTTTTATATTATAATCATTCATGGCGCTGGGACCAGGGTGTTTGCGTGCCAATCAGAGCCCCGTTTGATACCTAATGACTCCACCATTTGCAAGGTCAACACTCATTCTGAGCAAGTTAGTGTCGGCTACAAGGCTACTGCCAACATCGATATCCTCCGGTTGTCAGAAAGGCGGTGAAATTCAACACAAAATAAGCGACAATCAACACCGAGTAAATCAGTACCAGAAATCAACGTCGGTGATTGACATTTGGCTCCAAACGTGTAGAAATTATCGGTGAATTCTGGGTGCGTGGTCGCGATGCTGCGGAGAAGTCTCTTTCCCGACCTGCAAAACCGTAACTCGTTGAGTTGAGTGTTCAGTTAAATGGTCGAAAGTCAACCGTGAGAATGATCGCATGTCGCCGGATCCGGCATTTACCGATCAACCCTGCTCTTGCCTCCTGCCACCACCATGTCCGGTGCCGAAATGACAAAAAGAGATAAAAACAAACAAAGTGTTACGTCTGCCTAATTCACCCAAAGGACAAACAGAAAACGGCCGCAAGCTTGTCAGTTTTACGCACAAGCGAAGCATCTTCCACGACCAAAATGTTACTGACGATCATCATCGCGGTCCAACCTTACTCGCGACCACCATCTCGAACAACATCCATGATTATTCAGTGTCAAGTATCCGCGTTTCAAACTCACTGCATACAAGTCGACACCAAAGAAACAATCCCTCAAACAAACAGTGAACACCAGAGGGAGGGATGGGATGGGGTCAGAGAATACGCACGGGAACGCCGCACAGTCCGCATCGGCATTCAAGACGAGGGATTGCACGCCGGGGGTGTTGGTACACGATTCGAGCGTGATGGGTTTGCAGGTTCCACTGCCGTTTGTGCCTGTGCAAAATTGTGGGTTGAGGCGGGCGCGTGAGGCCTACATCGATTTGGTTAGGACTGTGCTCGAATGGTGTGGGCAGGGAGAATAGACGCACCAGCGGCGCGCTGAACGCAGAGAGGGAGAGGGCGGAGACGACTGCGATCGACGCAGAGAAGAACATGGTGATGAAGGAAATGAAAGACAAGTGTGGAAGAAGAAGAAAATGGGGGGAGAAGAAGAGAATGATAGAGTGGGAGATACGAGTCTGCATTTATAGGTTTCGCGAAGATGGATGGATGGCAGCGAGACGCGTGGTATCCAGTGGCGGGGATCCGGGTGAAATGTCATGGTCGAGTTCATACCATCAGGACCGGCGAAGCGCTGCGTGTGCTGTGAATTTGCTGTTAGCATTCTAGTGATGAGCTCAATACTTCCCTGAGCCGCGTTCACAGCTTTAAGTAATTTGAGATATTGGAAGGAGCTTGCGAGCAGGATGCAGAACACGCACTTTGTCTGTTCCAGGTCAGACGAATCAGCCATGATATGTGAGTCTCAACAGACATCATTCTCATAGCATCGCCCCCGCTCATGTCCAGCGTTGTCAATGTCAATGTTGATGATCACCCGGGCCTACCTTGGGTCGACTCGAAGGCAAATATTCGTTGGCGAGGCGAGGTGAGCGACGATCACGAACGAGCTGAGGACTCGGACGACACGCTCCGGACGGGAGAGAGGAAGAAGCAGTCCCAAGGAATCAAGCGTGAGACGTCGAAGAATAAGCCTGAATCCAACACTTCAAGAACACAAGACCGAAGCTTTTGCAGAAGATGAAAGTCGAAAGCAAGTCGCCTTCGGCAATCGCCGGACACCGATGATTTGATGATCTATTGATCATTTCTCGCTGATTGCCGAACGTAACTTGTCTTGCACTCTCATGTCGATCGTCAGCGTGAATAGCCCTCGTTCGACTGGATTCTTGGCCAGCAGGGTGGGGTATCTCTCTGTCTGCTTCCATTATTCTACGAGGCGGAGCTTCTCGCGGTGGGTCCGAGTTCTATCGGACTTGAATGTGCGTCCGCCGTCGTACCACTACGGGACCGAGGTACGTTGGCGAGAAGCAACAGGAGATGTTACCACATGGGCGGATGGGCACCTACTGGCTCCGTTAAGTGAAACATACGATGCCATAATCCAACGCAATGGATTTCGCAAGGATTCTGCCTCCATTCTTCCGAGTGAAGGGTCAATTACTGGCTTTCAATCTGGATCTTCATTGTCAACAACCTTTGTTCAGGCTTTTTACGCTCCGCTCGACCCAGATTGGCCTTTCGTGTCCACCGTTGAGCGAGTTCACGCTGTGTGTGCCTTGATCTTCAGACTGGGGTTGAATTCGGGTCGGGTGAGTTGTTTTTGTTGAATAGCTTCTATGATGATAGGAGTGTGGGAACGGACTCACTCGACGAGCAACCCATCCGTCGTTAACCCCGTCCACGCTGCGCTCCACCCACCCAAATGGGCTGATCAATTGCGGCCGCCGTTGAGGGAGTTGACGCTGCGTGCGGTGTCGGGAAGGGCGGGGGAGCAAAATCGGTTGGTGCGAGGGTTTGGGTGCGGGAAAGGAAGATGAAGCTCCGCATCGTCGGGAACGGAATGGATCTTTAACTCAGGGATGGGTGATTGAATTCGCAGAGATATCGACGTGGGTGCCATTTTACATAACTGAATTTCTCGTACTGAATCATCTGATAGCACCCGACTCCAGCGGCTCGGCGGCTCCTCGAGATACTGTCCCATCCAATCTTGCCGTGATGGCGGTTTGGTGAGACACTCAGAGAGTTTGCGTTGTGAGACAAAACCCTAATTCATCTTGTTTAGCTTCCGTTAACAGTAGATGTTCTAGGTTGGGCGCCCCGTATCCAGTGGGAATTTGGATGAACTGTCGAGTAGTAGTAGTTTCAGGACGGGCGAAGCGCCCGGTAAGATATCAGATACGGGGCGTCCCGCTGTTGTTTATGTTCGCAAAATCTATAAATGCGGGCTCGTATCGCTCATTCCAGCATTCTCTTCTCTCTCCTCTTTTTTTTTCACTTCCCTTTTCTTTTCTTTTCGCCTTTTTCGCTATGTTCTTCTCTGCGTCGATCGCAGTCGTCTCTGTCCTCTCCCTCTCGGCGTTCACCGCGCACAGCGCGCCGCTGGTGTGTCCATCCCCGCCTACATCATCGTGTTCAGAGTGATGTGTTAATCGAGTCTCTGCAGGCCCCGCGACGAGTCAGCCCGCAATTCTGCACCGGCACAAACGGCAGTGGAACTTGTAAACCCCTCAACATCGGATCCTGCACCGAAACCCCGGACGTGCAATCCCTCATCTTGAACGCCGATGCGGACTGTGTGGCGTTCCAGTGTGTATCCTCTCATCGCGCGTCAATTCCAACATTTGATTAATGAGCCTTTTTTGGCCTTCTCGTAGTTTCCCGAACTGCAAAGGTAGCAGCGGCGAAGCCCCCTTCGAGCTATTCTCGGACGATTCGCAGAGTATTGGTGGGAGGCGCATTAAGAGTGTGTCTTGCGATGAGTTTGAGGGGACGGTGAATGGGTTTACGAAGGGGTCGCCGGCGGATATTGAGCAGGAGGCGGCGGATAGGGCGAATGGGATTGAGATTCCTGAGTGAAGTGGTGTTTGAAGTTGGTGGATGGAGAATTGTTTTGGTGTCGGCATGTGATTCGGATATTTGACAGAGACTGGCACGATCCATAGCTTAACTGAACGAAGTCTCTCAAGTATCAAGATCGTGGGAAAGGTCAAGAGGCGAGAATGTTTATTGATGTTTGTCTTCGTTCACTGATTGCCGAACGTAACTTGTCTTCGACTCTCATCACCATCGCGAACGGTCAGCGTGAATCGCCCTCGTTTGGTTGCAGTGTTATTCTCGTGTGCATCCATCAATCCACGAGACGGGCTTGTATCGGACTGCTAATTGTACGGGGCCGAGGTACGCAGAGCGGCCAGGATGACGGCCCGGGAGGATGCATGGAACATAGGACAAAAAGAGATAAAAACAAACAAAGTGTACGTACCAAGTTTCATGAAAATGGCTCACCGCGAAGCAAACAGATATGACTGCGGTATTTTCCTGCAGACTCGCAATACAGATCGAGATTATGACGGACTGCTTCGGGTCAAATACACAAAGAAGTTCATCGCTCTACTGAATCGACGCCTCAGGCCCAATTTCGTACTCCATTCAAACAGTTCACGGCGTTGAAGCACACCGCTTCCGGTTCCTCCACCTCCTCCACGCCACGATGAGTCCAAATCGGTCCATGTCCACCGTTAAGCGGATCGAGGCTGCCCCTTTTGCCCCAGAGTGGTCTGGCTACATTGCCGTTAAGTTTGTCCACTGTCGACTGGATTCACGCTAAGCTTATGGCTCCTTTGGTTCTAGGGATGCACTTACGCGACGAGCAACCCATCCATTGTTAGCCTCGTCCACGCTGCGCTCGAGCCCCATGGGGAGCTCACGGCCTGCATTCAGGGATTTGACGCTGTGTACGTCATTAGGGAGAGTTGGGGCAGCAAAGGAGCTGAGTGCGAGTGCGACGGAGACGAAGATGAAGCTGCGCATTTGTGTCGAATAAATGCAGGGGATGGATGATTGAACCGCGAGAGGTAGTTTCAAGCCCATCCATTTAAATATCTTCGTCGGGAGCTTGAATTATCTGATACAATATCAATAGCTGGCCAGCTGTTCCTCACTGAAATCTAGTCGAATTGTCGCCACATGGACGATTTCGCGGGGCGGAAATGAGTTTACCGCGCTGGCCCCACGGTAGAAATCGCCGGCGTCTTAAATTCGAGCACAAGGCCAAGGTAGAGCAAGATGAGTTTTCCGCTCCAGTGTGTTCAATAGCCGCTAATGTCGGCCATGATCTCAGCTTGCCAGTGGGTGGAGATGAGTTTCTCTACTTAATAGTTTCAAGGTACAAACTTTGAATCACCGGCGCCTGAATTGCAACACAAAGATAAGGGTCGACGGAGATGAGTTCCCGCTCCAGCGTACTCAACAGCCGCTAATGTCGGCCATTACCCCAACGCGCCAGTGAGCGGGGATGATTCTCCGCTCAAGTGTCTCGATAGCAGATAACAATCGCGGGCGCCAAGATTTCCAACTACTTATGTCTATGTAGGTCATTATCGCAGGGTGGCTTTTACATGTACATTCACCCGTACGGCCGGCCCGCCTGTCTATCGACTATCCTGAGGAGTCCCCTCTAACTCAGTAGTCTAGTCTTCCACCTCGGATTCATGCCCCCAACGTACCAGCTCCTTCCGCACGACGTCTCAGAGGACTCTGAGGGCAAGGAAAGATGCTCTTTGCTTCACAGCCTCAGATGTCCAAGCTTTCGACTGGTGCTAGTTCTGATTGGGATAATCTGCATTCAGAGTCTTGTTCTACTCGTGGTATTATCTCGACCTGGTCCAAGTCCACCTCAGGCTGCGGAGTCAAAACGACCGTTGATTTACTGTGAGCTCGTTAAGCTACATCCTCCCGATTACTCCAACTGAGAAGAGGAATTGTATCGCTTTTCAGCACCTGTGGAACATCTCGTCGAAGAAAAACTCAAAGTCTATCCTCTTGGTTTCGGCAAAGATCTGTCGCCTTTCCAAGTTCCCTCTTCGCCGGCTCTCGACAAGGCTTGGGAGGATTTGTATGACTGTGAGTCTCGTTGAATCTCCCTTCCTTTGCCCTCAAGCCTGAGTAATCGATATGGTAGTTGGAATCTCGCGAATCTCGAAAAGCGAAGCGGCGAAGTTACCCAACAAAACGAGTCCGATACCTGGCGATCCTGGGTACTATATCGCGGAGTTGGATACACAGTGTTTCATGAGCTGCATTGTTTGGTGTGTTCCATTAAGTAATCAATTC
This sequence comes from Favolaschia claudopus, assembly GCA_037176885.1. Classification (NCBI taxonomy): domain Eukaryota; kingdom Fungi; phylum Basidiomycota; class Agaricomycetes; order Agaricales; family Mycenaceae; genus Favolaschia; species Favolaschia claudopus. The sequence goes on along the minus strand of JAWWNJ010000043.1, from coordinate 1,488,385 downwards.
TCGTCTTTGATTATTCCTGCCATTTTTTCATGTGACGCATGGTAGAATATGATTCGAATGGTATCGTATTTAAATTCCGATCATCTCACACTTTGGTGATGATAGGCACTCGACCCGGAATACTACCCCGAGTGGAACATCAAGCTCGTCAAACACTCACGGGAGCATGTCAGCCATTGCGTCGACTGGCTGCGGCAGTCGATTATGTGTCATGTTGATACAAGTGTTATTGTGTTCGTCCCATTTTCCTCCCTTACTTCGTTTTCCGTCATCTCCTTTGACTGAGGGTCGTGACTTGTTTGTAGATGGCAATGGAACGACCGCATTAAACAGAGTACGCCGAAAGCAAGGATTCCGCATGTTTGTAGGAAGTTTGAGCCGATATGGGAGTGGGGGAGGGTGAATGCCATGAGGGTGGATTATGATTATACGGTTAGGATTGAGGATGGGCTTCCTGAGCCTTCGATTTTCTCTTGAAAGGTTCATTTCACTGGATGGAGTAGAGGTTGAGGCTCTTCCTCAGAAGGATTATCGCTCATTCGAAGTCTAAATATCTCTTTTCACAATCATGCGGAATATCAACATTGAGAGTTTCATTCGTACATAATTCTTTGGGTTCGACAAATTAACATTGGTGATGGGCTCAAGATTGGCTCCAATCGTGGAGCAATTAACTATCGGAATTCGCCGAGTTTCAGCGTGGCCGCAATCTTGCCGGGCTGAAGGTCCAGTGAGATCGACAACGAAATGATTTCTGGTTGAAGCGCGACGTTGCTTTCAACCGTGGGAATGATCTTATTGGCCTGAAGCCGGCATCTGCCGATCAATCTGCTCTTGCTTTTTGCCACCATGTCTGTTGTCGAAATCATGACCAGCGCGCAATACGAGAACACTCTGTCTCTTTCTCTGCCAATCTGCTAATCTCTAAGAGCTCTATTGCTGACTGCGTGGTTCATTGGCTACCGGACTTTACAAGACAGTTGAAGACGAAGATTTAATATTTTAAACGCATTGATGGGATCGCCCGCTGTTTCCTCCAACCAACGTTCTACAACTCTCCGAGATGTTACTTCGACACCGGTCTTGCGCCTACAATCAATATTCTGCTGCTCAGCCCCACCCCCGAATCCAACAAATCTATGTTCCCTTTCAGGGGTCGTCGTCGTTGGACTTCTCCGCTCGATTCGGTCCCAAATAAACGCCCTCTGATTCGTCCACGGACACGGAGATGATGCGCAAAATTGGGTAATCTTCTCCTCGTCATTCGACGGTCTTCCGGCGTGCGACTTTTGGATTGATCTCGTTAGTAAGTCTGCGGAATGCCGACGACTGAAGCGGTATAAGTAAATCGTGACCTGTTCACCACAAAAAACAAAGCAGAAAAAACGAAAACAAATCCTCAACTGCTTCTACTTGGCTCTCTCGCTGTCATGCCTATCATCACAATTTTTGGCGCCACTGGAACTCAAGGTTCGTGGCGTTTTTTCCTCGTGGTCGACGGTACGTACCTGGCTGATGCTGTTTGTAGGTGCCGCTGTGCTCGAACACATTTTGAAGGACGGGAAGTATACGCCCCGTGCCGTCACGCGCAACCTCGATTCCGACAAGGCGAAGGCTCTCATTACTAGAGGGATTGAGGTCGTAGAGGGAAATCTCTGGGACAAGGAGTCGCTCAAGAAGGCTATCAAAGGGAGCGAGGCGGTCTTCGGGGTGCGTACCAACTTATACCAATTTTAGGTGCACATTTCACCCATTCTCTTTGACATGCCTCGACAGAACACAAACTTCTGGGACCCTGACATTTACCCTGCGAACCCCAAGAGCGAGGTCACTCAAGGCAAGAACCTCGTTGACGCGGCGAAGGAGGTTGGGGTTAGCTTCTTCCTCTACAGGTGCGCTTCTGCTTCCCTACTTCAACTGTGAAGTATCTGGTGGTCCTCAATGATACCGCTATAGCTCCCTCCCCAACGCCACCAAGGAGTCGAACGGACTTTACACCCACTGTTACCATGTGGATAGTGAGCCCGCTCCTTTCATTCGAGACTTCAACCCTCTGCTAACTTCCCTGCAAGACAAGGCTGAAATCGAAGAATACCTCAAGGCCTCCGGTATCCCCTATGCCACGATCTGTACTGGGTGGTTCATGGAGAATCTCTGGAAGTGCGTCACACGTCTTCTCCATTTCCCCTATTCTCCATTTTCCTCGTTCAACACTCACCACCCAACAGCTTCGGCTCCCTCGTCAAAACCTCCAAAGGATACGACATCCCCCTCGCGATATACGGACCCGAAGACAAACAGATCGGGACTTGGATCAGCCATGATTTCGGGCAGGCGGCGGTCAAGGTGCTGCATCGCTTCAAGGAGAATAGGGAGGAGGTGCTAGGGAAGGCGTATCCGGTTGTGAGCTATCGGTTCACGTATCCGGAGTTGGCGGAGGCGATCGGGAAAGGTGAGTAGAGTATCTTTAAATTCTTCCTCGGCTCCTTGTAGAATATCTTGGGGTGCTGATATGTGATTGAATGAATCAATTGTAGCTCTCAAGAAGGAGGTGACTTTCACGACTCTCGAGACGACTGGCTCGGCCGAGCTGGACGAAGCGGTGAGTCGCACCTCATCTTTCTTCCCCTACCCTCGTTTTGACGTGGACGATGCAGTTCACCTACGGCGCCAAGTTTGGCATGTACAACTGCACTCCGGCGCCGAACCCTGACCTCGTCGCGCTCGGTGTCAAGTTCGGGACGCTCGAAGAGTTTTTGGAGACTGAGGTTGTGCCGAGGTTCGCTTGAAGATGAACCTTGAGCTATGAGATATGTAGAACAGAGTTGTTTGTTATGATCAGTGATTCAGAATACTTATGGCCCCGGGATGCATTGTTGCCGTTGTTTTACGATGAATTTTCTCAGGTTGCGACCGCTTCAGTTGCATCGAGCTTTGATAGTGAACTATAAATGCAAGCGGTCCCTTGGACTCCGTACATCGATTAAATTTGTTGAATGGCTTGAGTCTATTTTGCCAGTGATACCACGCTTGGCCATTATCGGAGCAGCACTAGGTGGAATAATCCCACAAATTTCGGATTCTTCGGGAACTTCCGAACACTTGAGCGATCTGTGAGCCAATGAGATCCTGGGAATCTTCGTTTTGATCGGCCCAAATGATTGCCGGAGTACCTTCTCTTCCCCCACCACCTTCATCGTAATGGCGCTCCAGAATCCATTGAATATCCAAGAATTGTTGGACCTCTGTATCGGTTTCGTCTCAGAATCTCGTCCCGCCCTCCTATCGTGTTCTCTCGTGGCCCGTGCTAGGGTCAATACCGCCCAATCTCTTCTCTTCCGCAACCCGCTGTATGTTCCGCCACAAAGCTCCCAGGTCGAAGACATCGATGCAATGGCGCTGAAGCTTTTCGAGGCGCTTCAGAGTTTCCCCCATCTCGTCCACCACGTCCGTGCTCTGGACTTCATCCAGGTCCGATCTGACCGCACAGTCGAAAAGATCTGCGGCCTCGGTTTCACGCATCTGGAGAAACTCACAATAGAGGTGGACGATACGATCGAGTACTGGCAAAGTGAAGCGTTTGTGCGCGTGCTTGCGCTCCCCACGTTACGATTTCTCGCAATTCACAGCGCTGTGCGCGTTCCGTCGTCATGCGAGACTCTGTTCCGGCGGCTATCTCCAAGTATTCAGCATCTTAGACTTGCGTGTCCCCCATGGGATCTGCGTGGGATACAGGCTGGTGGTCATGCCGCGTCGCCTATGCGATTGAAGTCTCTCAGGCTGGACGCGGACCCTGCGCAGTGCTTACACCTCGGCATTATGGATATCTCAAACTTACTGGCCCTCAGCGTCTGGCACGAGGACAAAATATCATGGAATATGATTCTGCATAGAACGATGCAGAGTACTAGTCTGCGCATTCTGAACCTTCGTCTGAGCACCTTTGTCTGTTTTCCCAGTTTCCATTTCCACGCTTTTTTGATAAGCTGAATGTTACTACTTAGGAAGACGACTGGGTGGATTTATCGATCTTTCCAAAGCTTGCGGTCCTCCGCGTGGACCGCGCTTGCACGCTATCCGCCTTGTGCCATACTGTCACGACCCTATATTCGCCCCGTGTCATTATTATCACAGCCTCTTGCCTCAATTTTGAGCACGATGAATGCGACGTGTTGGATGGCATCCTTGGCTCCTTTGATTCATCTCCGCTGCCCGTTGTGGAGTTCGAATTGGTTCGCAGGGGCGATGAATGGCAGATTGAGTGGGGATCCCGTTTTCCGATATTGGCATCGCAGAATAGGGTATGTGGTTTATTTCTCTCTCAAGGGTGAGCATTGAGTGTTGGCGCGATGCATAGCTTCGGGTTGTATGCCGGACGTGGGAGATGGCGGAACAGTGGTGGGAGGTGCGGATTTGTTTCCTTCCTTTCCACAGGGCTTATGAACTTGTGAACGATTCTCTAGCAAACTATCGACGCATTGTAGTTCAAGAAGCCTCCTGGATCTAGAAATCTTTTCTCGCTCCATAGTTCATTTCAGTTCGGCCCATACGACTTCCAGACAGGTTCTCCAAGACCCCTTGCTCAAGAAGTATTCAAACACTGTGCATCCGCACACGCAATAATATGCCTCCCATCCACTGTGAATGGGCTCATCTGAAACGGCGTCGTCTTGTTCAACGCTATCATATTTACCGCCTTTGGTAGCTTGTCCGGAGTCAAGGTTTTATCCAACCCAGGACGTATCAGGACGGAGCCGCCTCCAGCACCACGGGCGTGCAGATTTGGTGCGGAGAAGGGTATGAAGAGGGCGGAGTCTAGAGTATAGGGCAAGGAATGAGAATCAACCGGCAAGGAATGAGAATCAACATGGAAATCCAGGATGGCAGAGCGCTAGACGTACTTAGTGGCCCAGGAGCAACCGCACTAAGATTGAATCGCGGGATTTCATTCGGAGGCAGAACCACGTTTTTGTGTCCCGTTTTGTCAGCCACGAAGGCAAAGACGTTGCTCACGGAACTACAAGGAAGGCGAGTGAGTCAACGAGGATGACATCTAAGTATTCCTGGTTTCTTACGCATTCGTATCCTGCCTCCCGAGACTCTTCAACCCCCAATTATTCTCCACCGTGCTAATGGTAGAGTAATGCGTGTACAGCGTATCGTCCGTCGTTCCCCGCAGGTTCAGCGGGATCGCGGTGCCTATATCGTATTAGTTGTTATTTTCAGTAAAACAGATCTAGAGCGAGGCAAAAGGAGTTGAACGCACCCAACGCAAGCGTCCACACCCGATTCTGCTCCGTCCCCGTATGATTCTCATCGAACGTCAACAATATAAGCGTCCTCTCTCCATTCACCCGTGGGTCCGTAAGGAGCGGGACGAGCCAGTATTCGAGGAAGGACGCGGCAAAGTCGATCGTGGTGTCGTGAGCGTCGTTGACCTGCGATTCATGATAATCCATCAGCGCTCAAGACTCAATGAAATAAAACAGAATATTCAATAAATTTATCACAATCGGACCCACCATATTCGGCGTAACAAACACCCACTGCGGCAGCGTCCCATTAACCACATCCGCTGCGAAATCATTGAACGTCCGTATCCTCCTCGCACGGCTCGCATCTTGGGAGATCGCGTCGAAGATGACGGGTCCGTTGTGTTTGCGCATGTAGTACGGGTAGGGAGGGGCGGTGGTGTTGGCGTAGTTGGTTGCGGTGAACCTTGCGATAAAGAAATATATAAATATAAATGAAAAGAAGGGATTGGATTGGAGTGGAGGAGGAGGAGGAGGATACCCACACGAATTGGTAAAACCCATCCGCATCCATGTTCTCTTGGTACGTCGCCCATGAGATGTCTTTGTCTTCGAGGAGGTCGACGACGGTGGATATGTTGGAGGGGATGTGGTACCTGAATCAAGTTGATGAGTTCCCTGTATAACTTGAGCGAGAAAGAAACGGGAACATGTTGTCATCGTGGGATCTGCGGACGAATATATATGTGAATGACTCGAGGTGGGATCCAAAGGAATGGCAAAGGAAAATCTACGCACCCGAAGAAGTCTCCCCCGACAGCAGCAATGTCTATAAAAATCAACGACAATTAATTCAATTGGAGAGCAGTAGCAGTGAAAGATACTCACAATTAGGCTCCGAAGGGTGCGTCACCGAATTGAAATCCGTGAACAAAATCCCCTGCTCGGCCAAAGACTCGAATATCGGTGTCGAGGCGGCAGTCTACCACAATAAATGAGCAAGCCAGATTCGAAATCCCGTCCAAGGAAATGTATTTGAATCCGCAAGAGGCATCGACGTCAACGCACCTCAAAATCCGTATTCTCCAACCACACCTGCACAATCCTATCAAACACCTTCCCCTTCACAACCTTCCTATCATTCAGCGTCTCATTCGAGAAACTCGTGTAATTCGCCGTCTGCACGAGCGGGCCGGTCGATGGGGGGACGAAGACCTGTGCTGTCGCAGCGAAAGCAACTTGGATGAAAGACGCGGAGAGGACGAGAGCGGATAACATCGTACGGAGAGGGGAGGGGAAATGTGCTTCCTCGAATCCGTAGTAGCTGTAGAGTGAAAAGGTTAAATACGCTACAGCATCACGCGTACAGTGCGCACATGCGTCGAGGGGGATAAGGAGCATGAGGCGATTGGTGGGTTGAGATATTCATATCGAACAGAGAACAAAGATCAACCAGAGAGTCGGGTCCGCTGTACAGCCTTCTTGCGCGTCGAACAGATTCTGTTCCTGAGGCGTTTTTAGAGTGGATGGGAGGAATTGGGGAGGGGTTACTCACGGGTCGTCAAAAATAGCCGTTGAGTCAAATTTTGAGTGGATTTGGATTGCTGGTTCGAGGGCAATTGAAATCTGAATGAAAGAGACTGAGAAAACCAGCCATGCATTTGGGACTCGGGACCGATGCTCACCTCTCGGAGTTGGACTAACTTTTTTCACCCTCGAATTGCCCTCTGAGTCGAAGCGCCGCCTGAATTCAGCAGGGAATTGTTCAAGTTATATGCGGCTGCAAATAAACAGGGAATCCGGCAGAGTAGCGCCTAATTTAGCTCTACCATAACTCTACCAAGATAGCGGGCTACAGTCGATTCTTAGTGGGTGATAAAAATGGCAACCGCTGAGAATGAATCTGGAATGTACCGGACCGCTGACAGCGCGGAATCGCGGGCTGGTGAGTACAGTATGGTCTCTCAGGAAGTCGCAGTTTTCCAGCATGATGACGTTGGGCCGAGCATCAGAGCATTTGATTCGGAGGCGGGAGATGGGGGAAGGAAGCAAGAGATGATGTTGTTTGTCAAGGTTTGGACAGTCGGCACGGCCGGCACGAGCAGGAAATTGTGGTTCGACCCTTTTCGACCAGCCACTGGCATAACTTTTCAAGAAGTCGAAGACAAACGCTAAAACAATCGAGAATGTCGAGATGATCACAAATTCAGAGCTTTCCATTTTTGAATGAGAAGCTCGAAAACGAGAAAGAAAATGTAAAGAACAGCCCGGTAGGACTCCAGGAGGTCCCAAGGAGCAGCCTTGAAGTAGGCATGGAATTAGACTAGTTGTCGACGAACAATGAAGCCTTTAGGAAGGAAGGAATGCGACGGACTCCCACCAGACCTCGCTCAAAGGTTTAGAACCTCAGGCTCAAAGTTCAGAAATTATAGTCTACTCAACGCCCAAGCGCCTCAACTCCTCAACCCGGCCAGGATTTTCGTACCTAACCGCAGAACATTATATCGTCTATCTATAGCTAAGTATGTATCGACACCAGCAAGCAACAAAAGACGACGATGAAATTTTAGAGAAGAAAAATCAAGATCAAAACGTCTCCTCCTCATCAGCAAACGCCTCCCCACCCGCAGCATCACCTTCGGGGACTTCGAAGCCCTCCTGCAGGGTTGGGGAAAGGAAGAATACAAATCAGCACGGAAAGGGAGCGACGAGGAAGAGAAGCGAGGAGGAAGGAAAAGGGAAATACGAACGGCGAGCATCGCTCGTCAAATGATCCTGAAATCGGCACCGACACCGACGGTAGCAGCGTCAATCGTGGATCAACGCCGACGCAGCTGCGGGGACGATCCCCATGCACATCAAGCCCACAGAGTCGGTATGTACGCACTGCCGATGCCGCTGCGGACATCGTGAAACACAAAGTGAGGAGGGGTGTGGGGTAGGCGCAAGTACAAAGACCAACTCCTTCCTTTCCCCTCCCCTCCTCCCCGCAAAACAAAACCAAAAACGCCACTCACCTCAGTACTATACAAAATCTTCTGAATCTCCGCAAACGTCTCGTCGACGTCGGCTTGCCCGGCTGCTTCGAGCGCTTCGGTTCGCTGCTGGACGAGAATTTCGATGTCGCGGAGCTGTTGGGGAAAAACGGGGTGGGTAGGAGGAGGTGGGACGGGCGGACGAAGCAAGAAGAGAGGATAAGGGACGCGTGGTAGGACGAAGGAAGCGAAGAGGAAGATAGGCGGAGGAGAGAAGGGGATGAAAGACACAAGGAAGGCAAGAATGACAACAATGTGAAGGAATGAAGGTAGGGAGGAAGGAGGGGGGCGCGGGTGGGGGTAGGGTCATGCGTGCAGGGACGGAATAGGGAAGGGAAGTGTGTTGGTAGACGCGGAGGACGCAGGTGGAATATAAGATGGAAACAATAACGGAGAGGAGTAACGAAAGAAGGCTCGACGAACGAGAATGCGCGACGAAAAGCAAGAATAAAGGTAATAGGAAAAAGGACAACGACAAGGCAAAAAGTCAAAAAGAAACGCGCACGCACCTTTTCGAAATAAAAATCCCTCTCCTTCTCCAACCCCTCCAAATGCCCGCTCAGCTCGCGCACCTGCTCGTTAAGCGCAGCAACCTGGGCGCTGTCGTGTGGGGTGCCCGCGCGGTGACCTGAGACGGGCGTGCGTCCGCCACCTGCTCGGGCGGTGCCTACCGACATGTTAGTATGTGATGAAAGAGGAATTTTGGACGGAAGAGCGGAAGATGTGATGGAGTAGCGGGACGGGGAGAAGACAAGGACGAAAGACGCACCACCAGCACTACGCACAGGCGCAGGCGCCGCCGAAAGAGGCTGCAACGTCGCAGGTGGGTCGGCTGGAGCGCCTTTGCGACGTGCGACGGCGTCATATTCGCCTCCGGCGTAGTTGGCGTCCCAGAAGCGTTTGAGCCATTGTAGGAATTCGAGGTTGTCTCTAGAGAGGAGTGGCGGTTAGTATTTGAGGGAATAAATGGATGATCAGGGCCATCCAATCCGCCGGGGGTTTCATCGATGCCCCATCGGCGCGCCGACGCGTCGACGCGTCGACATCCGTGTCACGCTACATCCATGCCACTCGACCCCTCCCCTTCCGAGCGCCCTCCCACCCATGCCACCCACGCCCAAGAAACACACAACCCAAAACGAAAACCCACTCACTGCATCTTACACTTCACCAGCTTCTCCACCAAAATCGGCTTATCAATCTTCTTCGCCTTGAACACATTCTGCATGATCTTGAAGTTCGCGAGGTACTCATACTCGTGCTTCGCGTTCATCTTCACGCGCGCCATCGGGACGTCGCCGTAGATTGAGTCGATGACCTGGAGGTAGGCGCCACCTGCGCCGCATTGCTCGATTTTAGTGTAGTTGAGCTGGAGGAGGTCGTTGAGCCAGGCGAGGAGTTCTGTGCGGGAAGCGCCGGCCATGGTTTTGTGGGGTGTGATGAGGAGGAGGAGGGGAGGTGAGGTGAGGACGGGTGAGCTGGCGCGTCGACGCGGTGAGGAAGACGGAGTGGTGTGATGTCACGGTGACGGATCACGGTGTGAGTCACGCTGTTATGTCACAATGATCGGATTTTCATCTTTCTCTCCGACCACCACCATCTCCGACGATTGAATTCGCGGCGGCTTGCGCCATGTCTTAGATCGCGATGATTCCCTCTTAAATTATCTCTCTCCTGGAGGCCCAGCTCGGCAACTTGGACGTTAGGTGATTCAGGAAACAAGTTGATCAGCGACGAGCGTCAAAAGTTTTTCAGGCGTTAATAACGGTAAAATTTGAAGTTAAAGCCTCAAGCTTTACTACAATAGTGCTCATTATAATATCAAGGTCTCGACCTTCAAGCTTCAGGCTTCAACCTCAACGTTTTCAGTTTCTTCTCTCCTCTTCTTACTTATGCTTCCCTCCCAGTAACTTTCCTTCTGCTTTCATTCCATCCTGGCTACCCACAAAACATCATCGACACCACATTTCACTGCCCCGCCCCGAGGAGCCAGGATCGGTACCTCGGCCGATTCACTCAAAGGCTCACCTGGTTGCTCGCCCGTTCGACTCGGGATTCGCGATTACTGTTGGGTTCCGTGCCATTTTTTGTTGCGTTTGGCGATGCATGCTTTTTTATGGGTGAGTTTATATTTATCTTTTATCGCGGTCTAGAAGCAACCGCTGATTTGTTGGCATTGCGCAACTCATGGAGAGGTTTGTGAAGAAGGCACTGGCACTGGCACCTCTCCTCTCGCCTCTCGACGTTCATGTCTGAACTCAACGACGCAATGCAGGTCAACCCCTCGCACCCTCCTACTCAATAGTTCAAATTCGGACAGCATCCAGGCCATAGAAAAGGATTCGCATTTTGTATTTCTTGGAGAAACACAAACCGTCCCATCCTACGCTTGAATTCTATTTCATCCACCCTCCCAAGGTACATCAGCGATACCACAATCGGTCCTAAGGTCTATCTGTTTGAACTATGTACATACCCTCCCGCTCATCCGTTCGACTCGGGGTTCGGGATTAGGCTGTATCCTCCTTTTTTTTCGTGCTTTTCGCATTCCCTGCTTCATTATAGGTGAGTTTTCCGTATGATCGAGGTCGAGCAGCAGCAACTCAGTATTAATCGTTTGTTACGAGCGCGGAACTCGAAGACAAAGGAGGAGAGAAGTACCCATCCCCTCTCGACATTCATGCATAAACTCAAGGACGCAATGGGGTTAACCGGGGATCGCACCCTCCCCAGAATCATTGATTAAGGCCCGTTGGAGAACCACAAACATTCCCCTTCTTTGCACGCATGCTATCTCGGGCTACCCACCAAAATATCATCCACACCACTGTCCTGAGGAGAATATAGGACAAGTCCCTCGGCCTGCTGACTAGGGGGCTGATGAAACTAACCCGCTCACCCGTTCGACTCGCGTTTCGGGATTGTTGTGTGTCCTCTGCGATTTTTTTGTGGTTTTTCGGACTCCATGTTTGGTTATGGTGAGTTTTCCCATCGAGGTCTAATAGAAGCAAGCACTAAATTGTTGCGATGGTAGATCTTGGAGACAAAAGAACAGAGAAAAAATACCCATCCCCTCTCGACGTTCATGCATGAACTCAATCACGCAATGCAGGATAGCCGGGAATCGGACCCTCGAGTCCTCCTCAATATTCCACGCAACTATCTATCCTGAGGAGTTCAGGCCGTTCAGGGCCCATCTGGCCTGAAGCTTGTCCAGCTGACCCGCTCACCGGTTCGACTCGGGGTTCGGCATTGTTTACTGATTGGATGATTTTTTTTTTGTTGCTTTTCATCCATGCTCCCGTGTTCGCAATGGCATTGCGTAACTTAGAAGCCAACATCTTCAAAGAAATGGAAACTCTAGTTGCACACCGGCGACCCGTCCCCTCACGCCAACGGCCAACGGCCAACGTTGGTGCGTTACCTGAAGCATCGCATCCTCTTTTATTCCTTAGATTCGGAAAAACCTTCTCAAACAGTCGAACTTCAAGCTCCAAGCTTAACATTTCCAGTTCGTTCCCCGTCCTTCTACTGGTCTTTCTTTCTTTCTATCTCGAAGAAACACAAACATTTGTGTTCTTTCCGCGCATGCTTTCTCGCCTACCCACAAAACCACATCACCGATCCTATTGGGCCTTGCCAACCACGTCCTCACAAGTCGGGGCCGGTTTAGCCTTGACGTCGCCCACCTAATCTGATCGCCGGTTCGACTCGGGGTGCGGAATTCTTGAATCTGTGACTCTATTATTTTTGTTGCTTTTCGCAATCCATGCTCTATTGTGGTTAGTTACTAGTCTGGGCGACTTTATACTGTGCAAGAAGTCACCGCCGTTTAAAGCGATATTAATCCGATACATAGGGACTCGGGCTACGAATATAAAAGGGTAAAAGATGCAATAATGGATTCTGGCACTTCTCACTCATGTACCTATATTTTGCGCGAAACAAGCGATACAAAATCAGCTCCACACCTCCGTGAACCAATTGGTGAATCGGATTTTCTCTGCATTGATTCCCACGAAACATTGCGGAATAGGCGCATGGTGCGGCCTAAACACGGCAAAAATGCAGCCCTTCAAGCTAACTTCAAGTCTAGATATTTCGAGATCTGACAATTGACAGGTTATCTGTATTCCACGATAGCCGTGACGAGCCCGGTATGAACCCCTCAAGGATATGTAGGAAGCGGTTATTTTCATTCTCCTTACTCGGGGCCTGGCATAAGTATAAAACCAACCTACCGACGTCTCTGCCTATTCTCAATTGAGAACCCGCCACCGCCAATGCAGCACCCCCGCCTCCTCACAGCCTTCCTCTTTCTCCTATTCACCATCGAGCGAACCAACGCCCAACTCCTGGGCTGGTTCTGCACCTGCTCCACAAACGGCGTAGTTGCGGATAAAATCATGGCGAACTGCTGCAGCAGCGTTTCCGGTAACATTGAACCAGATGTACGTGTTCAACATTATATTATATTGCGATATGTTCGTAGAAATTGAATCGACTGCTCTTCGCAGCGATGCAACTTAGTTAGCGGAACGAATCCTAGTCAGGGTCCAACGGGGACGTTCATTCAGTGCTGCTTCGATAACGGTCAGGGTGCTGGGTGTACCCATTGATCAAGTAGGTGAGTTTTCTGTTCTCGTTCAACGAGACCCTCCAGCTCAAAGCCTATTGCTCCATTGTTAACAGACTCGCAGAGTCAGGCATTGTAATCCAGGGGGGAAAATAGATCAGTTTGTTTCAGCTCGTGATGCGTCGTCGCGGTTCGAATCCACTTAAGAAATGGTTCCGATTCTCATTCCACGATTCAACAATGCATACTGTGTATTCTGATCATAACAAACAGATCTGTGTTCTATCCTCCCGCTCATGCTTCATCTTCAAGCGAACCTCGGCACAACCTCCGCCTCCAAAAACTCCTCGAGCGTCCCAAACTTGACACCGAGCGCCACGAGATCAGGGTTCGGCGCCGGAGTACTGTTGTACATGCCAAATTTGGCGCCGTAGGTGAACTGTATCGTACATGTCAAAACGAGGGTAAGGGAAGAAAGATGAGGCGCGACTCACCGCTTCGTCCAGCTCCGCCGAGCCAGTCGTCTCGAGCGTAGTAAACGTCACTTCCTTCTTGAGAGCTACCAGTCATTCAATCACATATTAGCTCCCCAAAATCCTCTTCAAGTAGCCGAGGAAGAAAGATACTGACCCTTCCCAATCGCCTCCGCCAACTCCGGATACGTGAACCGATAGCTCACCACCGGATACGCCTTCCCCAGCACCTCCTCCCGGTTCTCTTTGAAACGATTCAACACCTTGACCGCCGCCTGCCCGAAATCATGGCTGATTCAAGTCCCGATTTGTTTGTCCTCGGGTCCGTATATCGCGAGGGGGATGTCGTATCCGTTGTCGATTTTGACGAGGGAGCCGAAGCTGTCGGGTGGTGTCGGCATAGAGACGGAGGAGAAGCGAGGGAAGACGTACTTCCAAAGATTCTCCATGAACCACCCAGTACAGATCGTGGCATAGGGGATGCCGGAGGCCTTGAGGTATTCCTCGATTTCAGCTTTGTCTTGTGGAGGCATCAGCAAAGAGTTAAGGTGTAGAATCAAGGCAAAAAGGCGCACTATCCACATGGTAACAGTGGGTGTAAAGTCCGTTCGACTCCTTTGTGGCGTTGGGGAGGGAGCTGTAGTAGGGGTAGAATTGAGAAGCAGAGGATATATAGGAGCTGAAGGCAGGAAGCAGAAGCACACCTGTAGAGGAAGAAACTAACTCCAACCTCCTTCGCCGCGTCGACGAGGTTCTTGCCTTGAGTGACCTCGCTCTTGGGGTTGGCAGGGTAAATGTCAGGGTCCCAGAAGTTTGTGTTCTGTCGAGGCATGTCAAAGAGAATGGGTGAAATGTACACCAAAAATATTATGAGATGGCACTCACCCCGAAGACCGCCTCACTCCCTTTGATCGCCTTCTTGAGCGACTCCTTGTCCCAGAGATTTCCCTCGACAACCTCAATCCCTCTGGCGATCAGAGCCTTCGCCTTGTCCGAGTCGACGTTGCGCGTGACGGCGCGGGGCGTATACTTCCCGTCCTTCAAAACGTGTTCGAGCACAGCGGCACCTACAAACAGCATCAGCCAGGGTACCGTCGACATGTAAGAAAAAAAATGGCTCGAACCTTGAGTTCCAGTAGCGCCAAAAATTGTAATGATAGGCATGATACCGAGAGAGCAAAATAGAAGCAGTGGAGAATTTGTTTTCCTGTTTTTCCGCTTTGTCTTTTGCAGGTGAACAGGTCACGAACTTATACCGCTTCCGTCGGCGGCATTCCGCAGACTTACCAACGAGATCAGTCCAAAAGTCGCACGCCGGAAGACCGTCGAATGACGAGGAGGTAGGTAGGTAGGTAGGTAGATTACACGGCACGGTCCCGCTTAGGAACGCCGGGGCCCAGGGAGTAACAGACAATACAGGGGCACTACTATACTGTACGGTCCCTGGACTTCTCAAACCACCCGTAGCCGAGCTCACGATCACATCCGCCGATGCACCGCGGTAGAACTAAAGGAAGAGTGAGAAGCAAAACGGAAAAACTGTGACCTCAAAAAGCAAGCAGTTCAGAAAACTTCACTTAAGAGTGCGTGAATGGAGCTCAACTATGATTTGTAGGGCTGGTGCAAGAAAAACTCCGAATTCGGGGAGAAAACAAAGCACGATCTGCGACTTGGCATTCCTCGCTCGAAGTCGAGACCCTAAATCATAGTTTGAAGACATTTCCCTTGCACCTCGCTGTGCAGAATGGTGCCAGTTTCGGGTATGACTCCAGTCACGTCATCGCTGAGAGAAGTTTGAGAATTGTTTACTTGAAAGACACTCATTCACGCTGTTCCCGCAGTTGCGAACGGCTGAGCCAGAGGCGCACTCAGTGGGTAGGGTGGGAACAGTCAATGAACAATGAATCTGACGAGGATTTATCCCAGTTTCCGTAAGATGCAATCATCTAGTTGAGTGTATGCCAGGATGCCGACGAGGGTCAATACAGCGCAAAGCGGGATTTCCGCTGTGGGATTCAACGCGCTGTCAATCAAGCCCAGGTTCCGGATACACGTAGCGCCAGATGTTGCGTGCCTCAGAGATGTAAGAGCGATCAGGTAGACTTTTAGAAAGTAGAGAGAGGTATTCAGGCAGATTTGCTGGATTATTTCTGCCCAGATCGTCGTCCAAAATTCGCATCACCGAATTCATCAATGTGGCGGTGTTTTCTGACTAAGCAGCTATGCAGGAAGACTCAGAGCAGAGCGTTGGGGGCGCCGAGCAGGGAAGCAATGAGCATGATCCAGAGTATACAATGAGAATAGACATTTCCAAGGTCCGTGTGCGAGTTGCAGTGTTGCAGCATTGGAAATGGGCTGGATGCACGCATAATGGAGTGGATGTCGTAGACTCGTCCAATATTTAGAATTAAAAGTTGTATCGACCAGCCATCTCCCGGCACATTGAAGGGCTCGTGTCACCAGCTTGAGGACTTTGGGCTCTTTGTGGCCTCGTCTCTCTGCGTTGTGTGTACTACGGCGGGTTTTGTGCTTGGGATGATGGTGGGAAGAAAAAAGCCCCAAATTTACCCAATTGCGCATCGTTTCCGTTTCCGCGGACGAATCAGAGAGCGTTGATTTCGGACCGAATTGAGCGGAGAAGCCCGACTAAAAGAAAACAGAGATTCGTTGAATTGGTGGCCGAGGCTGAGCGACAGAAGTGTAAGAACATCTCGGAGAGTTGTAGATTGCTCGTCGAGTGAGTGCATTCCTAGAGTAGAATCAAACGAGCCATACTAGTAAGCTTTGCTCGAATTTATCCAGTTCAAAGAAGAAGACATGCACGGCCTGGACAAGCTCAACCGCAATGTAGCTAGACCACTCTGGGGCAAGAGGAGCAACCTCGATCCGCTTAACGGTGGACATGGACCACTTCACTCAGGAATCTCAATCCCATTCGCCCTATCCGCCGCCTCCTGCTCAATATCCGCCGCCGACCCCTTCGTAAACCCATTCACCGTCCCTTCAAACTCATCGCAAGACACACTCTTAACGCGCCTCCCGCCAATACTCTGCGAATCGTCCGAGAATAGCTCGAAGGGGGCTTCGCCGCTGCTACCTTTGCAATTTGGGAAACTACGAGAAGGCGGGAAAAACAACTGATTAACGATGGAATCGACGCGCGATGAAAGGATACACACTGGAACGCCACACAGTCCGCATCAGCGTTCAAGATGAGGGATTGCACGTCCGGAGTTTCGGTGCAGGATCCGATGTTGATGGGTTCACAAATTCCACCGCCGTTTGTGCCGGTGCAGAATTGCGGGATGACTCGGCGCGGGGCCTGCAGAGACTCGATTAACACAGAACTTTGAACACGGATGATGTAGGCGGGGATGGACGCACCAGCGGCGCGCTGTGCGCGGTGAACGCCGAGAGGGAGAGGACAGAGACGACTGCGATCGACGCAGAGAACAACATAGCGAAAAAAGGCGAAAAGAAAAGCGAAGTGAAAAAAATAGAGGGGAGAGAAGAGAATGCTGGAATGAGCGATACGAGCCCGAATTTATAGGTTTCGCGAAGATACACAACAGCGGGACGCCCCGTATCTGATATCCCACTCAGCGCTTCGCCCGTCCTGACTCCTGATGGTATACTACTCCTCGACAGTTCACCCAAATTCCCACTGGATACGGGGCGTCCCACCTAGAACATCTACTGTCAACCGAAGCTAAACAAGATGAATTAGGGTTTTGTGTCACAAAGCAAACTCTCTGAGAGTCTCACCAAACCTACATCACGGCAAGATCGAAGGCTCAGGAAGCCCGTCCTCAATCCTAACCGTATCATCATAATCCACCCTCATCGCATTCTCCCTCCCCCACTCCCATATCGGCTCAAACTTCCTACAAACATGCGGAATCCTTGCTTTCGGCGTAGCGGCCGTTCCATTGCCATCTACATCAAATCGCGATTCGTTAGATGGATGCAAGAATGATGCAGGGAGGAAGGAAGGGAGGAAAAATGGGACGAACACAATGACACTCGTATCAACATGACACATAATCGACTACGCGCGTTAGCCAGTCGTCGACACAATGGCTGACATGCTCCCGCGAGCGTTCGACGAGCTTGATGTAACTCCACTGCTCTGGGTAGTATTCCGGGTCGAGGGACTATCAAATCTCAGAATCTCAGCATCCTGGTCCAGTGAGATGATTGGAACACGATACCATTCGAATCATATTCTACCACGCGTCCCATGAAAAAATGCCAGGAATAAGTAGGAAAGGCTAAGAACGCACCAAACAATGCAACTCATGAAACACTGTGTATCCAGCTCCGCGATATAGTACCCAGGATCTCCAGGTATCGGACTTGTTTTGTTGGGTAGCTTCGCAGCTTCGCTTTTCGGGATTCGCGAAATCCCGACTGTCGTAGCGATTACTCAAGCTTGAAAACAAGGGAAGCTAAATGAACGCACAGTCATACAAATCCTCCCAAGCTTCATCGAGGGCGGGAGAGGAGGGAACTTGAAAAGGCGACAAATCTTTGCCGAAACCGAGACGATAGACTTTGAGTGTTTCTTCGACGAGATGTTGGACGGGTGCTGTGAGTTTAGGTGAAAGTAAGCGGGGAATCGTGCTGAAGAGTGCTCACAGTAGAGTAATAATGCGGACTTTGAATCCGGATGGGATGGTGTTGGTCGAGATAAGAGGACCACCATAGCAAGAGCTTGAACACAGATTATCCCAATCAAAACTAGCACCACTCGAAAACTTGTACGACTTCTGACGCTGCGAGGCGAAGGATATCTCTCCCCGTCCTCTGACGCGTCAGCGTCGTTGGGAAGAATCTGGTATGCGGCGGACATGGTGGCGGGGAGGTGGAAGAGTTAGAGCGGAAATCTTTCGCCCTCTCGCGTTTCTCGGGAGTCGTCACGGTAGTCGGTTGGCAGGCAGGCTTGGGCAGCATGGAATGATAATCCAGGCACAATTCAAACGCCCACCCACCCACCCTGTATTATATATAAATATTAAGGATCTTCTCGTGACTCCGTAGATCTCCGCCCACCTTCAATTGTGTGGCGCCGGCAATTGCGGTCGGATATTCAAGACTCGGAGCAGGAAACTCCCCCCGCATCGTACACGTGGGACGGCAACAGCGTGATAGCGTTTTGAGGCCCAGCTGGAGTCGGGTGCTATCAGATGATTCAGTGCGAGAAATCCTCTTAAAATCCAGACGCCTGTGTACATACCTGCTGCGACCTACATCACATCCCCCTATTTAGAGGTCCTAACAATGCGCAGCTTCATCTTCATCTCCGCCGCCCTCGCATTCAGCAGTCTAAGTGCATTCGCCGCCCCCACCCTCCCCAATAACGCACGCAGCGTCAATTCCCTCAATGGCGGCAGCGAACGCCCCGTTTGGGTCGAGCGCAGTGTAGACGAGGCTAACGACGGATGGGTTGCTCGTGGAGTGAGTGCTTTCGTACCCTTGAAGGAGAATACAGTAGAACAACTCACCCGAATCAACTCCAGTCTGAAGATGAAGGCACACGAAGCGTCAACTCGCTCAATGGTGGACGTGAAAGGCCAATCTGGGTCGAGCGCAGCGTAGATAGCCTCAATGGCGGACAGGTCAAACCGATCTGGGTTGAGAGGAGCGTCAATTCGCTCAATGGCGGGCGGGTTAAGCCGATTTGGGTTGAGCGCAGCGTGGAGGAGGCGTAGGAAGAAGAGCGGAGCGTTAATTCCTTGAATGGAGGACAGGTGAAGCCGATTTGGGTTGAGCGGAGCGATGTGAATTAGAGGGAGATGTGAATTGAAGAGATATGGCTCCCAGTTAACTGTAGTTCGAGTCCACTGTCCAGAGGTTTAGCAAACCGAAGTTTGATGATTAAAAACAAATATTTGACCCTCGACTCGGAAGAATGAAGTCAGAATCCTGGACCAGTCCAGTGCCTCGGCTCATGGTTGGATTCGCCCGGCAGAGCCTAGGTACGTGTCATCCGTTGTGGGCCACCCCTAAGAGTCCAGCATAACAGAAGCGCGCAGGTTACGAAGAGTCGTCGTCGAATATGCCAAAAGAAACAGCGAACCACGCAGCCTGTCATAGATTGGTGATAGACTTCCGACAAAGAGAGCTGACTCGCTCGGGCTGGGGAATAGTATGTCCCGCTCGACGCAACCAGTACCCATTGCACATCTGAAAATGTCTTCTGTTGCCTCTCGCCTGTGCACCTCGGTCCCGTTGCCCGCACACCCAAGTCCGATACAACTCGGATCCGCCGCGAAAAGCCCCTCCTCGGGGAATGATGGAAGGAGACGGAGAGATACCCCACCCTGCTGGCCAAGAATCCAGTCGAACGAGGGCTATTCACGCTGACGGTCGACGAGGGTGATGAGAGTGGAAGACAAGTGACATTCGGCAATCAGCGAGAACAAAGTAAATATTCGTAAACCCTCGCGTCACCCATCATCGGCCATTGCCGATTCGACTTGTTCTTACCCTCATCATATGCAGCAACTCGCCCTTGTGTTTTCGAAGCGTTGGATATGGGCTTATTCTGCGACATCCCAAGCCTGATTGATGATTCCTCGGGGTTGCTTCTTCTTCTCTCACGCCGTGAGTGTGTTGTCGAATCGGAAGTCCTCAGACATCGCCTCGCCAACAAATATGCCTTGAAGTCGTCGAGTCGACCCAAGGTAGCCCGGGTGATCATCAACGTTGACAACGCTGGACATGGGGGAGACTATGCGAATGATGCCCATCTGTGTTGATATCTCATGTCTGGTTCGTTCGAACCGAAAAAGTACGTGTTCTGCCTCCTGCTCGCAAGCTACTTCCAATATCTCGAAGTGAACTATAGTACCAAGCTCCTGACCGCAGCTCAGGGAAGTACTGGGGTCATCACTGGAATGCGAGAGATCTCACAGCACAACCGGCGCTTCGCCGGTCCTGATGGTATGTACTCGACCATGACATTTCACCCGGATCCCCGCCAAGTGGATACCGCGCGTCCCGCTGTCATCCATCCGTCTTCGCGAAACCTATAAATGCAGACTCGCATCTCTCACTCCATCATTCTCTTCTCTTCCGCCTTTTTTTCACTTCACTTCAATTTTCCTTTTCTCGCCTTCTTCGCCATGTTCTTCTCTGCGTCGATCGCAGTCGTCTCTGTCCTCTCCCTCTCCGCGTTCAGCGCGCCGCTGGTGCGTCTATCCTCACTGCCCACACCATGTGCTAACCAAATCGATGTATGTAGGCCTCACGCGCCCGCGTCAACCCGCAATTCTGCACCGGCACAAACGGCAGTGGAACATGCAAACCCATCACCCTCGAATCCTGCACCAACACCCCCGGCGTGCAATCGCTCGTCTTGAATGCCGATGCGGATTGTGCGGCGTTCCCGTGCGTCCCTCCTATATTCTCATTTCCCGATTCAGATATACTTACAAACCGCTAGGCTCCCGAACTGCGACTTCAACGCCGGCCAAGCCGTCTTCGAGCAGTTCTCCGACGACTCGCAGAGCATCGGCGCGAAGAAGATTCAGAGCGTGTTGTGTTTCGAGAACGAGGGGACGGTGAATGGGTTCACGAAGGGGTCGAAGGAGGATATTGAGACGGAGGCTGCGGATAGGGCGAATGGGATTGAGATTAATGAGTGATTGGTTGAAGGAGGTGGGATGGTGTATGTTTTGTGGGGATGGTGTTTGTTTGATGATGTGTTCATTGAGTTTGAAATTTGAATGCGGATACTTGCTCCTAAAATAAGCACGGAAGTCCGAGATAGTGGTGGAAAGCAAGACGCAGGAATGTTCATAGTTATTTTCACAAAGTCATCGGAGACGAGTTCGGCAATCCCCGTATCCCGATTCCCGACTCCCGAACAGCCAATCACTGTTGGGCAAACAAAAAAACCTGATGATGAACAAATAAACCCACGTCTTGTCTTCGCCCACCAGCAAGGTAGGTCTGTGTGATCGCTAGACAAAAGAGGGAAATGAGCGATGCTGATTTTTGGGGTGTGTGCGGGGAACGACCGTTCCAACCGACGAGGACGGGGCGCGGAGACGAATTTTCGTCTCCCGCCGCTCCGCGTGAGCTACAGACACGGCCGAACCGTACGCAAAGGACACTGAGGGTCGGAATGAGACCCCGAGCGACCCAGCGTAAGATAAAATGAGGGAATAGCGTGAGCGAAGGGTGGGTGGGTGACAAAAAGACCGCAGATGGTGCGAGGGAGGAGGATGAGCCGTCGAGGCTGCAGCG
Organism: Favolaschia claudopus; assembly: GCA_037176885.1. Lineage (NCBI taxonomy): Eukaryota > Fungi > Basidiomycota > Agaricomycetes > Agaricales > Mycenaceae > Favolaschia > Favolaschia claudopus. Next base: position 1,466,796 of record JAWWNJ010000043.1, on the reverse strand, counting down.
GACACGGCGGCGGAAGGAAAAGAGAGACTTGACAGCTGTCAACGGAGATCAGATGTCAAGTCTACTCTCCCACGACTACCTTGGCGGATCAGGAGAAGCCGAAAGCCGATGTAGCTGCACCCAAGAAAGCGGCCAAGGCCCCAGCAACTCAGTGGTCGGTTGACGATGCGGAATGGGATGCAGACAACTGGGATGCGTGAAAAGGTACATTAAATACATTAAATACACCTTAAAATACATGTATTTATACATTAAATACCTCAAAATTTTCGCCTGCGGCGCATGTATTTATACATTAAATACAAGCCCTACAATGCATACATCGCGGCCGCTGCGCGGCCGTATTTTATACACGGCCAAAAACATTTCCGACCCAGCACTACCTATCACTCAGCCGCACTCACAAGCTCGTCACGGCTGAGCTCACAGCAAGGTAGGTCTGTGTGATCGCTAGACAAAAGAGGGAAATGAGCGATGCTGATTTTTGGGGTGTGTGCGGGGAACGACCGTTCCAACCGACGAGGACGGGGCGCGGAGACGAATTTTCGTCTCCCGCCGCTCCGCGTGAGCTACAGACACGGCCGAACCGTACGCAAAGGACACTGAGGGTCGGAATGAGACCCCGAGCGACCCAATGGAGTGAAGCTCAAAGAGTCGTAGACTCGCGCGAGGGCGAAAAAAGAACCCGAGGTCCCACTAAGAGCGAACGGATAGGAAAGCAGCAGATGAGGTCAATGGACAGATAATACCGGAAACTCGTGTGTAGGAACACAATCTTGAGTGAAATAGGCGATGCGCGAGATGATGAAGAAGTATGGGATGGCAGAGATGCACCTGTTCGATCGTATGACAATCTATAGGGCGACACCATTTTGAACAGTTCGACCGGATCTGCGATGAAATGTTGTGTTGAAGGATATGCTTGAAATGCGCGTGGTTGAAAATGAATGAGGAGATGTAGAGGAACCACTGCAAGGGTAGGCAACCAGCGGTGTATTCGATAGTGGGAGATGATTGTTGATGGAGCAAAAGTCGATTGAGCAATGGTGTCGATGAAGAGCCGGACGAACAAATGCGGATTTGTCAACCTGTTTGAGACGAATGTGGGTCGATTGCACGAAGTCGGTGGCACTTGAGCATGGAGAGGAAGAGGTCGAAGCATCAAGATGACGCCAAGATTGGTTGAACTGAGTCTGTTTGCGTGCTTGTTGGTTAAAGAAAGGTCGCAATCCTGACCATCAGCGAGAAAGAACAAAAGAGTGAGATGTAAGCCCGAGATATCGAAGGATGGACTTATCAAAATTTGTAGTCGCCAGACGATGAATGTATTCGGAACATGGGGCGGGGAGGATGGACGGGTGTTTGGAGCAAGTAACGTTGAACATGTCGACAAGATTTGTATCGGCCAGAAGAAAGCGATGAAGTTGAACATGAACAAGTGAAGTGAGTTGCGGCCCCGGGCCCAAAACGACATGAAGAACCCGCGAGTGCTGGAGTGAGTACTTCCCGCGGCGCAAAATCCAGTTCCAGTCGATTTCGCCGAAGTTGGCGGGGACGTGCAGCAGCTATGCTGCGACTGGGATGAACGACGGATCGATACTGATGTACACGGCACTAGGTTATTATGCCGATGTAGCGCGGCAAGTCAACATGCCGAGCAGATGATCGTTCAGTAAGAACGGCCAGATTCGAGGAAGCGAGAATATAGATGGGGTGAAGGGCGGAGCTCGTGGTAGTCGGAACGGAGAAGAATAAGCATTGTGAAATTGTTCGCTCTCCAAGGAGAGGAAGAACTATTCAATTGCTATGGTCTTGGGCCAATAGCTGTTGATCTCCAAGAGGGAATTTAGTCAAACTGACGACGCAGCGTTGAGAATGAGATGGAAAGGAGATGATGTACGATTAATACGTCCAGGGCGGCAACGAGTGTCATCCAGATAAAAAGAATGTGATGATGAAAGAGGTACGTGTCGTCGGAGACGAGAAACCGTAGATATGATGAGATGGGTTCGTCAGGAGCAACAGGCTGGGTGATTGAGCCGACAAACATGTGCGCCCGCAACGGAAAACAACATAATGAGAGGTGACGACAGTGAAACCGTCAAGATGAGTCAACAAAGATAAAATGAGATGAGATGTGTTCTGTCTGTGATGAGGAAGTTTGTGGTGTAAAGGGGTGTCGTGTACACGCGAAACCAGGTGTTAGGACACTCGGGAAACAAGCTGTTGGCGCCCTCAAAGATGTGGTGCAATCTTGAGAGCGATAGAATGAAGCGGCGCACGAACACGGCATCAAACCACGAATAAATGGCCGGCATCGGTCTGCACGCCGCGACTGGATAGTGCGCGAGATGGATGGCAAGCACGATGTGCTGAGCGCCAAGTGCCTCAGCAACCTAAGTCTCTCGAGAGATACCATCGTTAGGTCCGACGCAATAATGTCGGGCCGCCGAGATTGAAAGTGAGGAGAAACGGGAATATTACGAATGAACCCGGTCACAAGACCACGCCAGGTGCAAACTGGCTGACAGAACTGAACATGTCACCGTAGATGTTCCGGTCCAGGCGAGCGCAATAGGGTTGAATAGCTGGGAGGTGAGGAGCGGAGGAAAGCGAAGAAAACGAGTCATCAAGTGGTGCGCAAGGAAATGCGCGCAAGATGTTTCGAAGGTCGAATCTTCGCATCAAATCAGATATCGCCGTCGAAGCCAGCATACTGGAATCAATCGACATGTGTGGAAATTGGAGCCATGCACGGAAATGAAACAATAAAGATGAGTTTGAAACAGAGAGAATAGGAAAGTCAAATCGCGTTCGAGAATCGAAAATGGAGTGGGAGGTGTGCACCGTTGATCAGACAGCGGATACATCCAGGATGATCGATGAGAATCTGACTGGTGAAAACCGGGCAATCTCTGAGCGGGACATGCCCCTGGCAGTTAACCGTCTCGACGGAGAAATCTCCGTTGAGTGTGATATCGCTCAAACTGTCAAGATTTGGAGGAGATATTCGCAGGAACTTGCCACGCAGTCTCGACAGAGCTATCTCCGTCGAGCCAGCTTTATCGCCTCGAATCTCCGTAAATAGGAAGCGAGTGAACGGACGATTCAGAACAAAGGAAAAACATGCACCAGGGCGCCGAATCAAAATAAACCTTGACGACTCGGCTGAAGCGCAATGTTGAAGTTCTTGCGGGCGGGAAAGAAGATCAGATGAGATGTGTGGGGTACAGGAAAGAGCTTGGTCCTGATGAGGATGAGGAATCGCGGGTGGATGGAAGTAGATAGACGATAGGGGGGTGCGCATCGTCTAGGACGAACAGCAGGAGATGGTAGTGAGCCGCCCGTCTTGAACGAAGAACTAGCAGCAGCAGATGGAGGGTAGAAGATAGGGCTGCGCGGTCCAGGGCGACCAGCAGCACATGAATGACGAATCACTAGTGATAGATGATAAATGAGCTGGGTGCCGATCAGGCTGTGTAGCAGTAGATAGATGATGGCGCGCGTCCGCGATGAAGATGAGGGCGCGTCCGCACAGATGATGAGCAGTGCACCGATGACGGGCACGCGATGATGATGAATGGCGCGCGTCCGCGATGAAGATGAGCGCGTCCGCAGGGATGATGATGAGCAGTGCACCGTCTGAGACGAGCACGCGATGAGGATGAATGGCGCGCGTCCGCGATGAAGATGAGCGCGTCCGCATGGATGATGGGCAGTGCACCGTCTGAGACGGGCACGCGATGATGATGAATGGCGCGCGTCCGCGATGAAGATGAGCGCGTCCGCATGGATGATGGGCAGCGCACCGTTGAAAACGGGCACGCGATGAGGAGGGTGCACGTCCGCATGTGCGTCCGCACGTAGAGGATAGATGCGCGTCCGCAAATTAATCGTATCATAGTGCGCGTCCGCATCAAGATGAGAATGTGGCAAAAGGAGAGGAGAAACGCGGGGATAGGAACAGATGAAGATTTAGATGAGGATGAGGGGTACCATCGAGGTAAGGCAAGGAATGAAGATGGAGTCCATGATGACAATGATTCATGGTTAAATGAGAGGCTGGTGAATTGAATAACAAAGAGTTCATGAAATGTGCGCTGTCAATGACCGGCATGAGCACCTCTACGCGCGAAACGGGGTGTGGGGTCCGATAATGATGCAAGAGCAATGAGATGCACGCCGTCTGTGAAGCGAACACGACTCTGTACACACAAATGAAGGAGACGGCACACGAGTGTTTGTACCGCGGCCGGTCGGGCATGTGCCCAACAAAGAAATAGGTTCAAAAAGTCATCTCGAGCGGGTCGATGTGTTAATGCAGATAGGAATGGACAATGAGGGAATGATGAAATAGAATGCGCGGCACAACACGTCCAAGAAATTGTTAAAAACGCCGCCTGAACAGCTCCAGACAACGGAGAAAAGGGGGAATATCCCCAGAAATGAATGGGGGATGGTATCCTGATGCGAGGCAGCGCTACGTGGCGCCCCGGTGTGTGTGCAACCGAAACGACGAATGAAAATGGAGTGCAAGATAAGATGCTTCCCGACGGCCTCATACAAGAGATCCGACGTACAAAATGGAACTGCTACGAACGTTGAGTCAACGACTCAGGAAAACGCGGGAATCATTTTCCGCGAACAGTGCGAGATAATGGGTGTTAGTCGGCTACTAACATCTAGTAGCCCAGGCTTCGAACAGCAGAAAACAGGCAAGAAAACAAAATGGGAATCAGAAGCAAGGCGGCGGGAGTTTCAGCAGCGCCGTACTCGAGGTCGGATGCGCGAAATAGAATTGGCGGAGACACCGCCGTAATGGCACTATTTCATGGAAGCAAAATAGCTGGCTGTGTCCCTTTGCACTGTGCGAAGTAAAAAACATCGATGCAAAGAGCTCATGCTCGATACAAAAGAGGGGACAAATGAGGTCACGAATCAAATGCGACGGTGACGTTACCGGGCATGATACCAGAATCCCAAAACACAACATCGAAATGCCATGGTTGCGTTGACATCTCTAGGGAACGGGAGGGATGAAAGGAAAGGATGACGCAGGTATGAGTGAAGGAGGATGCATGTTCCTTGAGTCACGTAACACGACGTGAAACGAATAAAATGAAGTAAAATGAACTGAAGGATGCATGGCGTCTCGGCAGTGCTGTTCCAGGGCTCAAATGTACAACATTCAAGTGCCAGAAACACGTTAACGGACGCAGCGAGTGGGAAGAAGATGAACGAAAGAAAACATTGAAGCGATGACATACCAATAATGTGCTCTCAGACGACCCCCCTGGTAGTACTAGTGCACTAGACGCGCGTCGCTGAGAGGGTCGGCTAGATTCAACATTTGGATGCACGAGGAGACATAAGTCCTGAAAAGCAGCGGTGATCGCCTCGTCTTCGAAGTCGGACCTTGAGAAGACTTCCGAGTCCGGTATGAGAATGGTGGGTTGTCAGAGAAGCCAACAAAGGTCCAAGGAACATGACAAAAAGACCGCAGATGGTGCGAGGGAGGAGGATGAGCCGTCGAGGCTGCAGCGGACACGGCGGCGGAAGGAAAAGAGAGACTTGACAGCTGTCAACGGAGATCAGATGTCAAGTCTACTCTCCCACGACTACCTTGCCTATCACTCAGCCGCACTCACAAGCTCGTCACGGCTGAGCTCACATCATGCTTCCCCTCATTCCTCTTTAACGCCTTAACCATGGACTGGTCTCGACGACAGGAACATTCTCTACTTACTCGCGAAGTACTCACGCGCACTGCCGACTCAAATCTTCTTCTGGCAACAGCCGTACCAGGAATGTCGTTAGAAGACGACAAAATAAATGGGAGAATGATACGCTCCCGACAACCCACGAAACTGACCATGAAATACCGAAACTTGGCTGCGGTTCTTTCTTGCGTGGAATTATCGCGCCGCAAGCTGTGGCAAAGTTAACGTACAATCTGGTCTCGTTCTGCTTCGGCAAGCGCTGTTCCTGGAAACTTCTATGTTCTCCGAAATGCTTTCACCTGCTTGGACTTCAATTGCAGCTCTTAGTATACTGTTCTCATTGAGGTAAATTTCTTCTATCATTCAATCCGCTTCACTGACACGCAAAGAATTTATTCAACAACATGTACAAGACCAGTGTCCCGCGCAATATTTTCCTCGCTTTCGCTTGCTCATTCTGGATGCTAAAATCGGTTGATATGATGCACCTGAATTCCAAAATTCTCAGGTATGTACATAAAATTACCTTCCACTTCTCTATTGTCTGGACTATTTTGGTTTACAGCGCGTAATTTCACGAATGCGAGCCTTCTTCTGTATCGATTTTGGCTTTCACAGACCTCACACCGGGACCGTCCGGCGTCCGCGAACTTCGAAGGCATGGCTTCGCAGTTTCTTCGGCTCGGACTCGGTTGGCAACTGCCGAGCTGCCACCAAAATTTATGGCACGCTCGCGGGCGTCTTTCCGCCTGGATATCGGTGCGCTGGATTCATGTGAACTCGAACTCAACTGAAGTCCAGACCCCTCTCGCTCACAAGCGGACCCTGAGAGCGATCGATGAAGCGAACCGGCTCACCGGAGGCTGTGTGGATCGATCTGTGGCAACTGATCAGAATCATGACCATCTGATCACGTTGCGATCATCGATCCGCTGTTTCGGGTTTTCGGCTTCTTTTCTTTTCCGTTGTTTGTCACCCATAAAAACCGTCAAACTCGCTGTTTTCGCTGTTTCGATCCCCCATCACCCACATCATCTCCAACTCTCTGCGCCGCGTTCTTTGACCACCTCAAAGACCTTCTCGCCGTTCTGCGCCCTCGTCGACGCTGCCTCGCCCAACGATCACAACCCCCTCGACGTCGTCTCCCATACCGAGCTCATAGCGTTCTTGCCGGCAGTGTCAGACTACGCCACACCCGCCTTTCAAGTCGAAAAGTTTATCATCACCAACAACCCCATCATCAGATGCCTTCAGCCTCCCCCGCCCCCTCTCAAGCCTCCTCCCTCGACCGCCCCTCCCACGTCTCCACCCCGCCCCTCCCGGCCTCCCACGGCGGCCACCACAGCCGCGGCCGCTCCCCACCACCCCCGCCCGCCCCGCACCCCGCGCAGCACCACTACGCCGCCTACGACATGTCGCGCGGCTACTCCGGCGGGTACATGTACGCGCCCCCGCCCCCGCCGCCCACGCACCACATGTACGGCGCCCCGCACCCGGGGCACGACGACGGGCGCCATGCGCACGCGTACGAGCAGCACCACCACCCGGGGCATCACCAGCAGTATGCGCCTCCGCCGCCGCCTTTTGGTGGGTACGTGCCGTACCCGATGCCTGGCGCGATTATGAGCGCGCCGCCGATGGGGCCGCCGCCGCCGCAGGTGGGTGGGCCGCCGGGCGCGGGCGGGGTGATTCAGGTGGTGCATACGGACGATGCGGCGACGAAGTTGAGCGATCGGGTGAGGAGGAGGTGTTTTAATTGCTGTACGACGGATACGAGTACGTGGAGGAGGAGTAATTTGAGTCCGGGGAAAGTGGTATGTCTTTTCTGTCTTTGTGTGTTTTTCTTCTTTCGCTTTCGTCTTTCTTTGTTGTATACATGATGCTAACCCGACGCCCACAGCTCTGCAACAAATGCGGCTTATTCGAGCGCACCCACAATCGTCCCCGACCCGAGCAGTTCCCTCACAAACGCGGACCGCTAGCGTCCTCGACTTTGAGCGCACGCTCGGCAGCTCAGGTTCGTGTCTTTCTTTCTAGTCTTTTATCCTTCCATTCCTTCCCCTACCTCTTCTTTGTTCTTTGTTCTTGGTTCTTTGCCTTCGTCGAGGCGACTTGACTTCCTTTTTGGGAAAGTCTCGATTGCACTTGACTTCACCTCTCCATTCAATACCTCCCTTCTCCCCTCGCTCGTCCATTCGTTCTTTCCTTCCTTACCCTAAACGCCCCCATCCCTCCCTTCCGCTTCCCTACCCACCTCTCTTCTCCCCCTCTCTCGTTTTTGTCTTTATCTTTCTTTCGATCTCACGCTAACCCTCTTACACAGCCCTACCCCCCACCGAACCCCGCCCCCCTCCAAGCCCCCGCACCTGGCACCCCGCCCCCCGCGCCCGTCGCGTACCCCCCGCCGTCCGTGCCGCAGCACCCCGCTGCGGTGTATGCGCCTGTGTCCGCGCCCGTTTCCGCTGTATCCGCGCCGCCACAGCCGCCGTCGCAGCCCGGGACGCCTGCCCCTCAGCCGCAAGTGAATGGGAGCGGGAAGCCTGCGTCGAAGACCAGTCCGAATGGGAAGGTCCCGGAAAGTGCTAGTGGGAGGGCGTCGCCTGCTGCGGGAGTTGCGGTGGTTAATGGGAATGGGAATGGCAAGGAGGACTAAGATTGTGTGAAGCGAAGCAGCACAAGAGAAAATAGGAGCGGTTTCGCTCCCTCCTTCGCACCTCTACGCCGGTATTTATTCGTTATAACATAACATAAGATATGTGTACTCCCTCCCATCCCCTTGTCTCCCGCTACCGCCCTCGTCGCCGTCGTTGATATCTTTTCGGGACTCCCATACGTACCTCCATACCTTCAAAACCTCTTCCCTTTCTGTTAAAAGCATAGTATGTATCATGTACTCAGTTATCTTCTCCTGGTCTTCTCTCTCTATCCTCCTAGTGTTACTTAGACGATACCTTGTCTCGCTGTATTACTTCTCTATTCCTTTCTCTTCGTCTTTGTGCACGAATCGCTATCGTATTTCGTATTTGTCTCCTCTACATACCGTAGGGCCCTCAATGCTCATAAGAGAAGGATTCTGAATTCCAAGACTTTGTTTTGCAAATCCCAGTCATGGATTCGCTTTCCCTTGTTTCTATCCAGTCCTAAAACTCTTCGTCGGCAATGTCGGGGAGAGGCAGGTACTTCCAGTCATCCCCGCTGACCCCACCGGCCCGCAAGCAAATCGCTGATTGGCTGATTGCATCCCCGTTTGCATCGGCTCGGCGTCTGATGCGTGGCGGCGGCCGTGTGGGAAATCGCCACTGAGAAATCATGCATTGATTCAATCGTCGTTGCGAACACCGCGCGGAGATGCGATCGGATGGGTGATCAGTTCACCATGTTGCTATGTTGCGAATGCGTGATTTGGTGATTTGAATTGGTGCTGCGGAGTGGGTAACGTTACACGTGGTTCCTGGAAGATGGTGGAGGGGTTTTTTTCTTTGGGTGCGACGGTTTGTCGGCCACGCAAAAATGTCCACGCAGGGATGGTCATGCGAAAAAGAACAAAACGAAAGGGAGTTTGGAATGAATAAATTCCAAGTCGGATTCAATTCGAATTTCGCACCGCCACCGAAGCCAAGACGACTGCCGCGCGCCGGTAGGGTATCAGATGGTCAGTTGGTCAGATGCGTCAGATGGCGCCATCTGATACCGGGGATAGCCTTTGTCCCTGAGTTTGACTTTGGGGAATATATATGGAAGGTGGTTCGGTTCGGTTTGTTTTTCAGAGGAAAGAGCGCAGTTAGAGGGAAAAGGGGACTTGAAGGGGACAGATAAAGAATCTAACTTTGAAGTCGTGACATTACTCGCTGAAAACGAGTTCAAGAAACGAAGAACTTCAATAGACAGTACTTGTTGTGATCGAATTATGTACTCGAAAAGTTCGTCACAGTCGGAATCCAATCCAGTCTGAGTTGACCGATTTAGCATAGGTCAAGACCAAGTACTCAGGAAAGGAAAGTTGAACGAGATAGCAGTAACAAGAGTCGTGTCGCTGAATAAATCCTTCGCTCCCGTGACCGAAGCGAAGCGAAGGAGGAATAAATACCAAAAGCGATCTAAGTGCCTGAATGAGAATTTGAACAGGAGCTGCAGGTATAAAACTGAAGAACATCAAAGTGCATACCGGTAACACCCAGAGTTCCAACGAATAGTATGTACGAACCAAAGAATCGCTTCCATCATCCAAACCAAATTGATTTTCGTCTGCGCGCGTGCGTTGTCGATTGTCGGAACCATATCATTCCTATATTTATTTTGGAGCACGAGTTCTTCGTCTTCCAACGACGAGATTCGGCTGTTCCCAGACACGAGTTGATTTATCAGAGAGTGTCTTGGTCCTTCGTGAATCGAACGTCTGTCAGTGCACCGAGAGTCAGTTCTTCTTCAGACAAGCATAGAGTAAAACGGAATGAGGTGGGCGAAGGCAAGCCGTTGTTTCACCGATCATGATGCTTCGCCCAACACTGATTTGTTGTTCTAGATATCTAGAATTACGCTGAACGATAGATAGACTGTGGACGGTTTGAGAAAATCAAGTATAGGTCCATTTTGTCACATAGCTTGTTATCTAACTTACACGCACGCGTCTGCCGATACTGCATACTTCAAGGTCGAACATATTTTCGGAGAGTGTTTCTTTGCGGATGTGCTGGCCATGATGAACAAAGTGGCTGATTGTGAGCCGCCGCTCAGACAGTAATCCATCCGGACTGGACGCATAGTCCAACGCTGTGTGAATCAAATCGAAAATACTTACAGTGTACCGTATAATTACGTTCAATTCGGATGTCCCGCGTCACGCACCCCCATGTCGATCCGAACTTTGCGTCTTGGTCCCGCCGTCACGACGGTCGTTGTCGAACGTCTTTAGCGTCACGCTGAGAGAAAAAGCGTCCAAATCATGCAAAAAAGAGAAGATTTTGCGGTTTTGAATTTTTTTTCTCCGAAATTTTGCTCCTGGTCACGCAAAATTTTCCGTTTGTCGAGTTGTCGAATCGGTTCCACGGGGTCACGCGTCACACCCCCTGGGGCCTGTCGAATTGAACGTAATTGTACGGTACACGACTTGAAGATAGCCTGAGTGTCATTCCCGGTGTTGCGGTACCCATAGGTTCGGAGATCGTTGCGACAAACATTCTAGCAGCGAGAAGTAGAACTCTGCAAAAGCACACGCGAAAAGAGCTCTCCATCGGTCGTATGATGGAATTGGGTGGTTGAGGGCAGAGAGAAGGAGGATGTCACACTAGTCACACTATCACCTGACTATGATCTGGGCGCAATGATGTGACGCTGACGTTGCTCCCAACCTCCATGGTCTTCCCTACACTTTCTCTCCTTGTACATGGCGACCGGACTCCTCGACTGAGAGAATAATAGCAGATCTTGGAAGGTCGTTGATAACCTTGACATTCTGCCTAAGACTCAGTGCGCGTCGCTGCGGGCGGCGTACGTACAGTACTACGGCGGCGACAATCCCAAGGGCCAATGATGTCGGCCAGCGACAGTATTTTGGTGGTCCAGATGTAGAATTCATTGCCCGAGGCAAAGTTTTTCCCCGTCTCTAGCCTTGGTATTTTCGTAGGCGCCCACAATGTCCGCTCCGTCACCTCATCGGACAGCGGTATACACCTTGATTTGTCCCTTTGACTAAACTAATGTCAGCTAGTTGCCACCTCTGACAGTATTCACATACGAAGGCGGCTTAGGGTCTCTAATTCGGACGGTGAGATTTCGTGAAAACAATGCAACAAGAATAGTATTTTGATCGGCGACCTTTTCGGCAGCTTGTCTCGACTCTCGCCGTTGTCATCCAGATGTTCCCCATTTGTTGAGAATTTTCCCGATCTCCTCAATTCCTGCAGGCTCGCAGCGACTGTACAAGCTCTATCATGTACCAGTATCGTTTGAGGCTCTTCAATCCCGTTCTAACTCCCCGGTTAATCTCCGTCTGTCAGGTTCTGCAGCCATGCATGACATCGCAGAATTTAAAATGTCTCACCAACGTCTCACCGAGAATGTGAGGTACGTAATTCATTTGCTTCTATTCCGTCTCTCTTTCTTCCAGTCGTCTTCCCTCGCCCAAGCCACCGATTGTCCAGCTCGAATCCGTGGATGGTGCGCAGCTTCCACCATAATGCTATCCAACAACGCGTCAGTCATCATCCACTTGAATCACAGCGCTCGCAAAACTAACATCGATTCGCGACTCGCAACTCCTTCCTTCCCAGACTCGTCCTGCTGGCATCATGGCTCAACGCTGCGCTATACATGCTGGAAATCGTCCTCGCCGTGGAGTACTTCCACCGGCCCGGCCGCTTGGCCTCGCACAAAGCCGGCGTAGTCGTCTTGCTCTGCTCTGACATGGCCTGTACCATCGCCGTTTGTGCTCAAGTCTACGTAGCGCTCATTCAATATCCCGGCGTCGACTTTGAAGCGCACTACGCGGATAGTACTATGCAGTGGGAAGCTTCGCTCACGATACTTTCAACGTATATCACAGCTTCTGTGGAACAAGCGTTTCTGTGCTATATATTCTATGCTCTGTGAGTCTGTTATCCAAGCTTTCGTGCAAGTATTGAAAGGCGGTCCAAGTGCGAGACAGCGGCTTCTCACCGGTTTTCTCGTGCTCAACATATTCGTTCATGTGCGTCTCCGTCTGTCATGAATGAGTTTATCTCATCGTTATTGCGTAGCTTGGCTTCTCGTGCACTTTTGCCGTTGTGTGCGCTTTAGGGCTATTGAAGTTCAGGAATTTCGGCAAGTGCGTTGTCGTTTTGCATCCTGTAGACCAAGCGTGAACTAATTTGTCTAGCATTGGGGCGGTGACATGTGCTGCCACCGACTTTCTGATCGCAATCGCATTGGCGGTGACATTTTACAAGATGGAATTGTCCCTTCCCGTCGTCCCTCGGCGGCGCACGATCCAGTCGTACGGCTCCTACCTTCCGTCCAGAGTCTCTCGTCAGCTAACTACACCAATTCAACAGCTTGATTCGTCGCATGCTCATTCTCAGCCTAACATCCGGACTCCTGGTAGCCTCCTTCACAATAATTCACATGGTATTACTGGCCGCCGGTAGTTCAGGTAATTATTCGCTTCCCGCGCTCATCCCGCGCGAAAGGTGACAAAACCGATTTATTTTTGCAACAGTTTCAACAATATTTTGGTTCTGCCAAGGACGGATATACACACTAACACTACTGAGTAATTTCCTACTCGGAGTCCCGGCATCGCGAACAAATGAAACCGACCCGCTCTCGATTCCCGAGACAACCAACGGGCCTGCAGCTGCGGAGACGTTCAGTCTTCGATTTCGTCCGCATGGGCAGAGCGAACATGATTCGTGTTCCAACCAAGACCCAGACTCGGTGATCGCGGCACCGGATAAACCACCAGGGTCGGACAAGTGACCGGTGAATATCTCCAGTGCGCAAACCTCGCGATACGATGCCTGAAATGTGCTCAAAGATAGATGCGAATAATATTCTGTTCGACTCGGAATTGCTGTCTGGTGCTTCATTTTTCCAATCTAGAAGCCATATCTTCGCCTCTGCTTACACCCACCAGAATCATTCACCATTGAGGCTACAGAAGCATGAGATACAATACATTCGGTTTGAGATACACCTTTCAACCCTTCTCCTCCTATATCCGTCGTTGAAACTCCTCCCTCTGTCTCTCCAAATCGCTTACTGCCCGCTGTTGTTGCTGCTGCCGCCACCTCGCCCCATCCTCGTTCGACAGTGAAATTGAAATCGGAGACGAAATACGGCGATTTCCCTCCGTCACGGGAATAGGGGGTAATTCCTTCAAATTGGGTGATGCTTCGATATCGGAAGCGGGCGCCTTCAATGCGAAAGCCGACGAATCCTTGCTACTATGCCCGTGATCCGACCCAATGATCATCCCGTCGTCGTCTTGCTGTACCGTCGCCAGTTCTATGTGCACGGAGAGGGCATTTGGTCGTGAGTTTGTCGTCGTCGAGACACCAATGCGCGAGTGTGCGAGTTCTGAGGAAGATCCCGAAGAGAGGAAGCCGTGGTATTGGAGCCAGGCGCGGACGGCACGGGTGAGAGCCTGGATTCGGGTTAATTTGTGGTTTTAGGTGAAGTTCTACAAAATCAGGGCTTACTGGATCAGTGGCAGCAAGACATGCATAAAGAATCGCACGGCCTCCATAAATGAAATCGCCTGAATGATTGTCGGTTGATGAAAGATTGGACAGCGTTCCGAACTTACTGAGAAGGAGAATACGATAATCCGTCCAATTTTGCACCCCGTTGTGCCGAGTGGCGTGTATCACACAAACGACGCTTGTTAGGTTAACAACTGCGGAGGCCAGGGGGTAAAGGACTGAATGGACTGTTGTGAACCCAAGAAATTCCGAATGAACAAAGGAATGGAAGCGCACCAATTCGTAAGATAACATTGCGATACAGATTAACATGAGAGACGGAGTCGCTCGGTCCACCAATGGAGTCCGTTCGTGATCGTCCTTGGGAGGGAGGAGCACCTTTGATTCTCTTCCTTGTTCGCGTCTGGAGGTAATCACTCCAGTGATGAGCTTCAGAAGTGGGTTGAGGTACTCGATGGCGCAGCATGTATATGACAACGGTAGCGGAAGTAACGAGCTCGCCGGTCACAGTCAGGAGGGTCCAAAAGAGTTGGGTCCCAATCTGCGGCATTGAATGCGATATGAGATGGTTTGTGGACGGCGAGACTAAGGGAGACGTACCTGCCATGCCAACCGCTGCTTAGGATCATCATTGGCGTACCAGCAATCCTCTACCAGCGGATCCCATCTACCGAGATTGAGCATCCATATCTCAAGATTTCCATGACAGACGACGCACCCGTACTGATTCGCAGCATACGGCGGGATGGTCAGAGCCAAAGATAACGCAATAGAGCCAATGACGTAGAATTTCTCGAGTTTGAGGCAGTTAACCTGATGGACCACCACCAGTCTATAGAGAGACACCGACGATAAACGATATTCGAGGTGGAAAAACGAAGAACGCACTGAAGATTGAGCGCCACACAGAACAATAGGAAACCGGATAGCTCGAGCGTAAGTTGGAGGAGAAAGATGTCGAATGCGCATGCCCAGGTCGGGCCTTTGAATTTTCCACCGACAGCGTTGGTTATTCCAAATACTGTGCTAATATTCGAGTTTGAGGCCACGAGCAAAAAAATGCGCGCGCAATTGACTCACTTCGCGAATAAAGTCCACACCAAGATACGAAAACTGACTCGGTCAAGAAATTGTCGGGACACGGGATTCAACGCCAGGATAGCAATGACTAGAAGCACGGTGCCGCAGAGGGCAGCGCCTACCGAGGCGGTTATGGCCCATAGCTGATTGCTGCGCGAAGTAAATCGAGTGAGTCGCATAACACAATTCTTCGTAACTGCATACGCACGAGACGTTCACCAGATGAGGCGTCCAGACAAACTCTCCGACCTCGCTATAAGCCATACCAGTGACCTAGAAGCTGAGGCAAACAGCGTCAAAGAGAGAAGTGGAATGTGGGGGAAGATAAGCCTAGCACCGCCTCTCCTTGAAACCCCGTTGAATCCGTGATTGCTGACGACAGTTCGATGTTGAAATTGAAATTCAGTCTATTCAGAAATTGTCACAGGACTCCGGGTGGATGTTGCTAGTGCAACGGGGATGAGAGCTCAGTACTGAGTTTTTTTAGTAGCCAGACTATTTGAATGAGTCTCAGGCTGGTCGAAGCCGGAGTCAAGAGTTGAAGAGCATGAAGGCGAAAATGTTTGGAAAATGTTGCTTGACGTCGCAGGCTGTCTTGGCGGGCTTGGAGATGCTTAGGCTTTTCACGGGTCTGGCATTCTGATGTCATTTGTATGCGGTAAGTTTGGATTGTCGTTCGGGACCGTGAAGCATCTTGTCGAGTTGAATGACCGTCAACGACTTGGTCAGTTATACAATTTTAAACGACCCACCAATGTGCCTGTGCGGTCAGAAAGCGTTCGAGAACAGACTAGTCACAAAATGAAAGGTGGGCATCATGATCAGTCCGCAGGTGCGAATCTCCATGTGCGACAAAGCGACTAGCCATTTTGAGCCCCGGCAATTGCCGCGCAAACTTCCGGCCGAAAGCGCTGTTGCCGAAGTTGCCGAAGGAGATGATTGAGCTGCGCTACAGGAGGAAAGAAACGCCGCAGCATAGTGGGATTGAGCGTTTGTCTGAAAGTGATGTTGGCAAAGTGATGTTGGCGACGGATTCGGACGTGAATTGAATTTGGAACGCCTGACTGAGTATCGAGAAGTCGGATATCGAGATTTCGCTGAAAGGAAGATGGGTTGTCTATTCGAATACCACAGCGAGCAACCCCTTCTCGAATATCCGTGACATATGTGTCTCGACGAAACGAACGTACCCACCAGCACATTGTATTTCCTTGCTGCTCTCCATCACTCGCACCTCCACGTTCTTCAACGACGGCATCGTGGCAGAGAGAACAACCTCTTCGATCTCTTTCAACTCTGCCGACCCTCCCTCGCCAAGATGATAAGTGATGGTGTGGATCGAATTTGAGTTCGATCGCGTCATGGCCGCGCGAAGACACTCCCCAACGCGACTCAGTATGAGATGCGAGAGCGTAGGAAGCACGGAGAAATCAAGGATGTTCAGGGAGGGATCTGTTTATAAACAGTAAGCACAGTTGAGATCAGATAAGATGAGAGAGAGCCTGTCTCGTTCATTGATAGAGCAAGAATACATGAATACTTGCCTCTCGCGTCCAGATCTAGACTCTGCAGCGTATCGCTGACCAACCCGAGGAGAGTGTGGAACCAGCCCGGCTGACCGAAGCGCCATCGCACATGGACTACGCCCCATATGAAGGGGCGAAGAAACATTGGGTGGCGAAGCATTTCGACCCAGCCGTTCCCGCCAAGAAAGCCGAGGTCCAGGTGCGTGAGTTTTGCGCGAGGAATACTGCTGTTGGTGCATATGCCAGTCCGCGCGAGAGGAGGCGGCGGCGGAGGAATGTAAATCGGGATATCATCAACTATCCCCGTTCCATTTGTAAAGCGCACTCGGGGAATATCAGGATTGCTATTGAAGAGCAGGTCGCGTAGATCAGCGGGGGATATCCAGTTGGAGAAACAGCAGAGGTCGCGGAGACTGGGACGAGATACTAGCGGGAAGAGGATTTGGATGGAGGAAGGCGAAGCGGGAGCAAGCTTGCAACGATCACCCAGCGTGAGAGTCGACAGATGAGTCCATGGGATCTGAACGAGCGGTCGAACATTTTCGTCGTCGCATTCGCGGATGTGTAATTCGGAGACGAGATCGATTAGATAGGGAAATTCAGTCAAAATCCGACCTAGCTGTTCCGAGCGAGGATTGACGGAGTTTCCGTCGTCGCTGCCCACGACGATGGAGCGAAATAACACCATCTGTGCGCTCCTGCCACACGCGCGACATACAAGGGCACAAGATGTAAGCTCAGAGGTAGATCCGCCCAGATAGTCGATAATCTCGTCCCAAAGTTCTTGGAAAAGAGTGTTGGAAGTCGACATGCGGCGTCGAGGAGTCTCAGAGCTTGATGATGAGAGTTGAGAAGAAGGAGAGATTGGTGCCGTAACCAAATAAGACCACATTATGGACGGCACGTCGTCGTCGGCATGCCGCTGCCAATCGGCTAATTTCGGCTGGACTTTCATTCTGAGATCTAGTTTCTGCAGCCTCGACTTTTTCTTCGCGAAAAACAAGTAGAAAACCTGTTGTCTGGAGATAAACTAAATAATAAAACTGTCCCCCATCGTACAATTTTCGGACTTGGCAAAATTTACAAAGTTTTTGGAACAGGCGGCGACTCGCGAGAACATGATGTCATAGCCGCTGTCGGACTTTGAAATGCATCTTCCTTCGCTACCACCACCATGTCCGTTCTCCCATCCCCACTCTCACTCGAGCGCGCCGCCGCCGGTTCATCTTACGCCTACCTATACGTCTCGGGCATTGTGTAATCAAGTTTTCAGCGACATAGGCCTCCTCAAACTCCGCGCATTGTCCGAGAAGCGAGGCTGGGTTTCTCTCGTCCCGCCCTTTCGTTTTCGTCCCCACGGATCCCGCCACCGTGCTATGTGAGTTCTCTTCGCAGGTATGCTTCCCCTGTTGCCTCTGACACCCTCTCCACCCACTTCATCTGCACGTTACGCTCGGTAGCAGCCATGTTTTCCACCTCGCCGAGTCGGTAGAACCTTCAGGGTCGTAAAGCGGCTTCTCGGAGGTTCTCTCTCCTTCTATTCTATGCTGTGTATCATACTAACTGCTTCCTGCAGCTCGACGGACAGCAGGTGGTCTGATGCGCTTACGCTCTACTGGTGAGTTTAGTTTTTTTTTTTTTTTCATTTTCATTTGAAAGTTGCGCTCTCTCGCAGGTAACCGCCATCTCCACGTTACACTACCATGTACCTCTGGTAGGTCGTAGATCTGGATACTTTGCCTCTTCGGTACGTCCATATTTCCATTCCTGTGTGGTACATGTTCTAAACTTCTCGTAGATCCTGCGATGACCCTCGTCCCCTCGTGTATCATTCGCAACGGGTCGTTCACGCCGTAGCGTTGCTGCCTGCGTCCGCCTGCAAGACAATCCGGGTTCCACAGCAGGACTCGAGGCATTGGCTCAGGAGGTCAGGGAAAATGCTCCGTGGAGTCGGGCTACGACACTGTGGTGTTGAGGGTTGCGGTAGAGCACAGTATGTGTAGGTAGGTGCAATAAATATCATTTTATCGATACAATTGTATACCCTCGATAGCAGAGCCAATATGAGCAGACCATAGCAGGTTCAGCGGAATATAGCATCTCCTGGCAGAAGTCAGCACGTTGTTCACCTGCTCCAGTCCGAAAAAATTGCTGATTTCTGTTGACAACAGGACAGCAGAAATCAGCCGCTCGGGGCATACTTGTGCCAGCATGACCGGTTTTGACTGGGAGTGCACATTTGCGACCTCAAGCTCAGGCTGCAGCGCGCTATGTTTCACAGAAAGATCTTGGCGAGTAATTTGGATGGGATGTTCGGTTTCGCTCGGTATAGCTGGGAGTGCGTTTCCTAAGGCATTTTCCTGAACACCCAACACACACGGAGGGTCCTTGCAATGATTCCGACACAGCAAACCACAGCC
Organism: Favolaschia claudopus; assembly: GCA_037176885.1. Taxonomy (NCBI): domain Eukaryota; kingdom Fungi; phylum Basidiomycota; class Agaricomycetes; order Agaricales; family Mycenaceae; genus Favolaschia; species Favolaschia claudopus. Next base: position 1,447,873 of record JAWWNJ010000043.1, on the reverse strand, counting down.
TCCGAAACTTGGCGGTCTCTTGGATCCTAGGATTCGGCGATCTGTAACAGGAAAATCATCTTGGCAAATGCGAAGCAAGAAGTATAAAATGACCTTCAAATGTTTCCATTAGTCAACCAGCCGGAGCACTAATCCAGTCGAAAACCCACTCATCGCATCCTACCCAAATCCATCAACAACCACAATCATCATGCGCACCCCCACTGCCACCATTCTTCTCGCATTCATCCCCCTCTGCCTAGCCAACTGGTCTCCAGGCAAAGCCGCCCAGATGAACTTCTACAAAGACTCCACCTGAGGCGCCTACGTGGGCGAGGCCGCCGCCTTCCACAACACCTTCCCGGAAGTCGGGACCATTGGCTCTAGCACGGGCGTCGCCCGCGCGCAATGTTTCTCGCTCAACATGCCGGATAACTCGCAGAGCATCAACACCGTGGCGATGTGGGGATATAGCGCGGTGAAGGAGCCCGGGCAGTGGTCGGGGTATTGTACGTTTTGGGACGGGTACAATTGTGAGGGGAATGCGAAGTCGTCGTATGCGCCGCTTTCGAAGATCCCGAGCTGCATGCCGGGAAGGAGTAAGGATGGGTGGTTGTGGAAGAGCGCGAAGTGTTATTTGAGCTAGAGGGTGGGGTGGCCCGGAGTCGATGAAGATGTCAGCGCGCAAATTTATAGCTAGTACGTACCTCGTAGTGTCGAAGTTCTAAGGTATCAATGATTTCCCGAATCATCCTTTCGTACTTGGAAAAATTCAACGTGGCCGCTCTAAATAACATCGAAAATTCGGAAAATCAATTCCCAAGTCATGATCATATATAAAACAACGCCCAGAAGACCTCTCTCGAAGATGCGCAGCATATGCGACACGCACTGACTCCGACTCCCAATCCCACCACCACCCTGATGAAAATACGCGGCGAGCATAACACGCACTTCAACCTACTTCAACTTTCGTCACAGAAGACGAGGCTGGAGCGGGAGTCTCGCAGAGAGTTGATGATCTGGTCTCAGAGCTCTTCAACGAGGATGCCAGAGGTTGACATGAAGAGGGTGGGTTTGGGGTGGGTGTCATTGCGGGTGATGAGAGTGAACTGGAAGAGCAAGCTAAGCGAACACCAGACTGACAAAACTAGATATTCCGATGCGAATATCTTTGCCCTCATTCCTTCTTTCCGTGCCATGGGAGATTTACAAGACAAGAGATGTGTTGACAATTTACATCGACCGATTGATGGCCAGGAGTCGGGCCAACAGATGTCATACGTTGCCGAGTTGCCGGAACCTAGTGATTCGCTCCGCGTCTTAGCAGCCGCGTAGGCCGTCCTGATGCGGCACCAGATCCGTGATTTCCGTGACCAGACCGCCCACAACATTTCCGTGCTGCCGACGGCATTCAGCCCTGCTCACAGATTTAAAGTTCGAATTGATTCAAGAATCAAAGCATGTTTTGGGAGGAGACTTACACGCGTCATACCAACGTCATACACGCTATACATATAAATATGCCAAGTAAGTATTATCCGATTCCCTCGTTACCAAGGTACTTACCTCGGTCTGCAGAACACCATTTAAATTTCACCCTTCATCAACTCCGGTCCTTTGAAGCTAACGTACACACCTAGAGGTATATAGGCGCCCCATTCCCTTGCTTGAGAAACCAAACCTCGCTGCCAGTGAGACATTCGACGAAGATGCGCTTCTCAGTCACCTTCATTTTACTCGCTCTCACAACCGTCTTGGCAGCTCCGATACGTGAGTGGTTTATCTCATAAAGCAGAGAACATCGGTGGCTGAGCATCGAACTCGAAGCTGAAGCCCCAGTAGCCGACGCTATCAACCGACGCTGCATCGGCAGCAGACAGGATGGTACGGAAAGCTGCCCGCCACCTTGAACGAGGTGAGTCAGATATGCCTTCTGAAACGTTCACATTTGAGAATTGAGGTAGACCGAAGGCTAAGAGGGTTTTTAGACGGGAGAGAGTTAGCCATAGGATACAATGTATGCTGGTCGTCGACTCCGAGTCAGATTTCAGCGGCACGCGTACGCGAATGGCATCGGAAAGAATCTGGTCAAAGTCTCGAATTGAAGTTCCTTGAGGAAAATCCTAGCACTGGGTCGTGGGTGAAGTTTAGATGCGAGGGGTACAGCTTGTTGGCAATTTGCACAGTGGTACAGGCACTGGTCAGACTGTCGCAGTGTGGCTCCGAGTGGATCATGGAGTCGAAAACTTTTTCAAAGGAGCCTTTGGACGCGCGATTCGCGGGGAAAACCCTTTTCTTCGCAGAGACGCCTATAGAGTCATTGGCGCGACAGAGATCCTGAGTACAAGCATCCGAATGGCTCAAGGCCGTCATGATTTGGTGGCGGAAGAGAAGAAGAGCCAGAAAATTCGGAATGTGAGTCATTGTGACCGTTACATCAGTCACTCCCACGTGTCAAGTTGATCGCCGACTCCTCTTTGCCTTCCTCTTTCACACCCCAAGCACACCTCGTCTGAATCTTAGCCAGTTCAATGTCGGTTGAAGAGCCCAGATACTCCCCAAAATGTGTATATTCTCCACATGTCATTGAAATGGCTCTCGTTCGTAATTGACCGCCTTTCTCTAGTCAATTCCCCTTCCGCCGATATCACATTCAAATCTTCGGATGGAGTCTTTTTTCGGATTCATCGAAAGAATCTTGAAGTGTGTACGGAAGGGTTTCCACCATCCGATGTCGTTGCCACCGAAGACGAAGTCGTGGAGCTGACTGAAACCTCGACCACATTGGAGCTTCTCTTCCAATTCATCTACCCACAACGTCACCCTGCGCTGGACACCACCCCATTCGACATTCTCTACCCTCTTGCGGAAGCTTCAGAGAAATATCAAGTTTTCCCTGCTATGAATATCTGCCATATTCGACTCAGGTTTCTTCTTTCATTCTATTTCTGAGGTGACTTTCCCAATGCGCACCCAGAGACATGGTCCACGAGCATCCTGCCGAGATTTCCGTCTACGCCGCCAAGCACAACTATCCGTATCTCGTCTCCCATGTCGCACCGATGATGATCAGCATGGATCCTATCAAAGTGGCTGAAATACTTCCTCCCCACCTCATTGTCCCGTGGGTTCGTTGGCAAGCTTTACGAATGTTCCCCATTCTTATTTCTACTCGTTTTAGACTCGATATGTCCAGGAATGGACTAAGGTTCACCGACATACCGCGATTGTTTTGAAGCACAATGGTCGTAGCCACGAAACTGGAAACGACTGCGAAAGTCGCGTAAGCCATGAGAATGCTTGGGCACTTTTCACTTGCATTTGTATGCAAAGGTTGGGCTCCGGGATCCAGACTCTGCGCGCATTGGACGAGGTATTCGATGTTTCACAGGATTGGATGAGCTTGAAGCAGACATTTGTTCATTATAATTACCGCGAAGAGGCTCCTGTACCCCAGTGTTGTCAGAACGACCTGACTGCTTGGCGCAAAAAGATCGAAGACGCGATTGCCACCATCCCGAAATTCAGCATTTTCTTGTAGATGTGCGTCTTGCTCTCGATCATGGTTACTTTTATGATGACTAGCACTTGAATTTAGGCTTCTCTTTATTGCACGTTTGCGACTGTAATGCGACAAATATAAATACTTTGCCCCTCGGCAAAGCTGGCTCTATTGACTACAGTGATAATTTCCTCCTCACGTCTATGAATCACACCGCTGCTCAAGCTCTAAGAACGTCCCTCTCCCGCCATAATGGTCTCAAGGTGAGTCGCACTCCTAGGAATGAAATCACAAGGGAATTTATGCGGTCGCCTAGAAATTTCATATCGTCAGTCAAACAGCCTCAGCCCTCTCCAAATGCCCAACGTACGAAGTAAGCCCATTCGTGCAGTCATCAACATCGAGTTTGACCGGGTTCCCATTCGCATCCTTTCCAGGCTCAATTCTAAACGCCCAAAGTGTCCGAACCACAACAATCCATGTGCTCTTCGCAGCTAGATGTTGACCGGGGCACCGCCGCCTATAGTCAAGTCAAAATCCAAAAATCAGGTTTCGATCCGGTGATAAATTATTCATTTCGCAGACACGCGTTAACGCACCTTCCGAACCCGAAGCCATAGATACCCTCGGAAATGGAATCAGCGGGGTCTTCTGGTCCTCGTTCCTTGCTCAGGAAACGCTCGGGGACAAAGTTGTATGAGTCGGGGTACTCCTCCTCGGTGTGGTGCTGTACGGGTGCGGGATGAGTTGGTCGGATCCGAGGAGCGGGAAGCAAAGCAAAAAGTGCGTACCATGTTCCAGAGCGACGAGATGACGGTGGTGCCTTTTTTAATCTGCCAACGCCGCCGTTAATTAATAACTGTTTAGGTTCCGGAGAATGCGAAACGGCATACGAAGTAGCCTTTGTAATAGTCGTCGGCATCGAGATAGTGCGGGAAGGAAAGGGGAGCGATGGGTGACCACCTGGATAGTTAGTGAGTGAGACTGGACGGTGAGCGAACCACCCATTAAAGTACGCACCGGATGACCTCCTTAATCAGAGCGAGAACATACGGCATATCTTTCATGCGTTCAAAATTGGGCGCAGTGTGCGCATCGAAGAAGCTGTCGACTTCCGCTTGCGCTTTCTTTTGTGCCTCGGGGTACAGAGCCATCGCCATTACGAACCAGAGGAGAGTGATCGAACTCGTATCCGTGCCTGCTGCATACGCTGAACCAGAGACTAATTCCAGTGAGTCAGTAATATCTGACAAGAAACTGAGTAGGCTGAAGCACGCACTGTAGTAGAGCTCCTCATCTGTGAGGTTCATCTTCTCCTTCTGCTCCCACAAACGAGCGGTGAAACATTCCAACTCCGGGTCCGCTTCCATGCGCGCCTTCACGTTTCGGGCCAGTCGTCCGTACAGCTAACCGATCCCGTAAGCTGGTGAACAACAACGAAAGCACGAAATAACGCCTCAGGCTTACATCCAGCGTCTCCTCGTGCCCTTTCTTCGCCTCCTTCCGCCATGCCGAAACAATATCAGGAAGCCAATCCAAAACAGGGAACGTATCCACGAGACTGGCAAACAAAGAAAACTCGTGAGTGGTTATTCATTCGTAATAGAGAAATCGTAGATGACTTAGACTTACTGCGCCCCGGGATTTGCGGCCGTGACAAAGTCCATCAACACTTTCTGCACCGCAGCGAGATCTTTGCCGTCTTCAGCTAGCTGGTCGGCGAAACTCAGGATGAAAATGAGGGAGGCGGGGAAGCGCGGGTAGTGGGTGTAGTAGTTGTCGGGGTCCTTGACGAGGTTGACGAGGAGCTGGAGGGAGGTTTTGTATTGCACCTCTTCGTATCCGCCGATGACTGGCCATGGATGACATGATTTCAGCACGGGTATAGTGGTATGCTGAGGATAAGACGGGCGAACGAACCTCTGGGCTGGAGCATGGAGTGGAAAGCAGCGCGTTGCCGCTTCAGGTTTTCGCCGTACGGGAGGAGCGTCAGCCGCATGTTGTTGGACAAATATTTTCCGGCATAGACGAGAGGTCGCCGGGAGGAGTAGATCTTGGATCGACGACCGAGCTAGGGGGAAGGGAAGCGGATTAGGCAGGTTTCAGTTTCGGGAATCTCAACCGGCAACTCACAAGCTCTTCAGCATCAGCGGGATCGCTCAAAACGACTATATCATCTCCGGCGAGAGTGACCTTGACAATTGAACCTTCAATTGCGGTCAGCCCCACCAGAAAGCCCGAACATAAATTCGAAACGGGACACACCATACTGATGCCATAGGTCCTCAAAATACTTCCATGTTTTCACTTTAGGAACGCGGAATGTGTGGCCGACGAGCGGGTGGGCGGGCGGGCCTGGAATTTGCGGGCCTTTACTACGCCGATTTAACCAGAAAATGACGACCACCGAGACCAGAAGCCCAGCGGATACGGCAGTCTGAATGCGATCCATAAGTAAGTAAGTATCAAGATGGTGGCGGCCCCGCGTCGAGGGAAGAAATTGAAAGGGATGACCATACGCGGCGTCCCTATATATTCGGGATCATTTCTGACCAAATTCCTACCGTACATCGCGACGGACAAGATGGTGAGTGATACCGTGAATCGACATCCCGCAATTGAATACTTCCGAATCCGAAGGGCGCTTCGACACGCTTACGCAATCATTTCGTAAACCCGCCCTGGTTGATATCCTTCTGATGCGGGATTCTGCCTGAATCGCGATTGATCATTGGCGACCGAGGACAGGACCTCTGTTTATCCCTTTGGAGGCCATATCCCGGATCGGCCCAAACCCCGACTTTTTGTCCGAACCGGTTTTTGGGTCAGATTGGGGTTGGATTGGGGGCTTTTTGTCCGAACCGGATGCAGCCTATCATGCCGTAAGTCCCCAAAAGCGGGTGATTTCTGGCCTTCCGCCATCAAAAATGCTCGATTTTTCTTCCCGAGCTGTTTTTTGCGCTCTTTCAACCAAATTTAGCGATTTTCTCGACGGGCTTCAGGAAATTTGCTTTTGCCTCGACCTTCGGCTTGTCCTCGGCCAACTCAACCCTCTGCGACAGCCGGACTTCGTCCGAACCGGATCTAGGTACCCTGGCTCTCTCCCACCAAATTTTGTCCGAACGGCATCTAGGCTTCCCGGCCCTGCCCCACCAAAATTTGTCCGAACCGGGATCTGGCATTGATAGGGATAAACAGAGGTCCTCCGAGGACCTGGAGAAATTCAACAGCCATTGCCAAGCAGAGAAGCGGATCTCATTTCTGCGTTGTGATTCTGCGACAGGGCTCACAGGTTAGAACCAGAAGTTGTTGAAACCCGCGCCACATCATACTGATTCATACATTGACATTTTGGGCAAGAAAAGGTCACCCAAGACGTACGTTCGCGAGACTGGCGTTGACAACGGAGCGTCCTCGGTCGTCGGATGGCCAGCAAAGCGCAGGGGAGTCAAATGTTACCCACATCCCGCTACGGTTTGTACAAAGACAAGGATCTCATTTTATCGGCGTCGAGGTTAGCGGGAAGTAACGTCGAGTTATTTTGGAGCCTATCTGCCTATACCACCGAATCAATGCAGTGAGTCTTATCATTTCTATCAGGGATTGCGACGGGAACTGAAAACGGTGACGTTCGGGATTTTGGTGAGCATCCAAGTATAGGGTACTTTTTCTAGGCAAGAATACCGCCAGCTGGTGTTGCTGAGTTATCGCTCGTTTCTATGCAAGGTAGGTATGAAGTAAATCGATTATCTTGGCGCTTCAAGTTCAATGTCGCCTGGGTGCCAAAATATCAAGGTTCGACAACTTGATTGGCAGCATATCTATTCTCGACACACGTAAGTACAGCAGGTCTCAAAAGTGTCTCGCAGGCGATGATTATACGTGCGCCTGTGCTGCAGTCTGCGGGTTCACATAATCCCCACGACGTTGCCATAAGGACCCGCCCGTTTCTACTTCCGATACCCACGGTTTTTCAAGGCAAACATTTCGCGCGGTGGGTCTGCGAGGATCTATAAAACAGAATCAGCAGTCGCACCGAATTCTCCACTATCGCAAATCACAAAACAATGGGCGTGAAGACTACCACCATCACGGCTGCGCCTGCGACTAAGCCGGTTCATCCGGTTCTCGCTGCGTTCCCGGAGTCTTTCCGGCCATACCTCGAGCTTATCCGCCTCGAGAAGGTCAGTCTATCCTCGTCTTTGTCTTTATACTCAAGAAGAATATTGACTCCGATTCAGCCCACCGGAACGATTCTCATGTTCTGGCCCTTCGGTGAGTTTAACCCAATTTTATGAGCATCGTACATCGTCTGATTATGTGCCAATGATTTCCAGCCTGGGGATTGACGATGGCTGCCTACAAAGCAGGCATGCCCCTTGATGCCTACTTCGGTGGTTTGGGCAAGGCCTTCGTCGCCGCCTTCCTACTCCGTAGCTCTGCGTGCACCATCAACGACATTTTCGACCGCAATATGGATGCCGGTGTCGGTGAGTTGAAGAAAATGGTTCTCCCGCTAGGGTATTGCGGCTTACAGTTCCTGCAGAGCGTTGCAAGCACCGACCACTTGCCAGCGGCCGTGTCTCCGTCTTCGCCGCCGTCTCATATCTTTTCCTCCAATACGCCGCCGGTGTTGCGTTCTTCTATCGGACAGAACAAGGTCTCGCTCTGCGGGTTGCGCTGTTCCAACTTATTCCTCTGTAAGAGCTTTCTTTCTTTCAATCGATTAAAGGACGTTTACCCATTATTATTCTACAGCTTCGGTATCTATCCTCTCATGAAGCGAGTGACCTACTGGCCCCAAGCATGGCTCGGATTCGCTATGAACTTCGGATTCGTCACCGCATGGATTTCGGTCGCACGCACAATTAACTACCCTGTCCTCCTGGCCGCCATGGCTAGCTGCTGGTGCTGGACCATGTTATATGGTACGTCATTCCTACTAGTACTCTGAATTTACAACAACTTTTCATTACTCAACTCAACTGAAAAATAGACACTATCTACGCCTGCCAAGATATCAAAGACGACGTCAAGATGGGTGTTCGCTCAAGTACGGATTCAATCCCGTTCCCTCCTATCCTATGTCAGACGTTAACTTCGCTCCGCAGCTGCTATCCTCTTCGGTAGCTGGATTCGTCCCCTGCTGATCACCATCGGTCTGGGCTTCATCACCCTCCTCGCCGCCGCGGGTGTCTACAACAACCAAGGCACACCGTACTTCGTTGTATCCATCGGCGGCACGTTCCTACACCTTCTTTGGCAATACCGCACGGTCGACCTTGACGTGCCGAAAAGCTGCTGGAGTAAGTCTATTCCTCCGTTTTGTTTCTTTACATTGCATTGCGACGGAACTGATGCGCGCGCCAGGAAACTTCAACAGCAACGGCGAAATGGGTTGGATCGTCTGGGGTGGTCTCATGCTCGACTATACTCTCAAGCACAATCTCATCCGTGTTTAAATGGGCGGTGGCTTGAAAGTTAGATAGAGCAGGCGCTCCTGGTTTTTCTTTTTGTATTTAACACTCCCACGCATAATTCTCGGAACCACACAATAGATCTAAAACTCGATTTCCGTGTCGAGGCACATACTCATTGTAATACTCCACAATTCACTATTTTTTCGACGGTTCAACATTTATTGCGGTGCCGAGCAATGCCGCAGTAGGGAGGGAATGGCGAGATAGAAAGACGCACCGAGAAATTTCGGCAATCACGGCATTCAGAGCGGCATCGGTTCGGCGAGCAAGTTTCGTTCTTGGGCTCTTGTAAACGGTTACTACAATACCTATGGTTCTCGTACTGTGTACTGTAACTCTTCACAAATCGAACTCTCAGAAGAAGGTGAAATACCTAAAAAATAACCGCAATTCAATTGAGTTAGGCTCTGGCTATGGAAGCGCATTATAATTTATAACGGAGGCACGGTTCTCCCCAAGGAAAGCGAGACGCGCACCACACGAAGAAAGCCACATCCTCAACAGGCAGTATATAAAGCGCCCGATTGAATGCTCAAAGGAATTAATTGTCCTAGGTCCGGAGTTACATTGCCGCCGCGCCACTCACAAGTTCAAAAATCAATTCATGGTGGTCTTTATTATCGACGAGAGCAAAAATAGGTAGAATAAACCGTACTTATATAGATCCACCCACTTCCCGCGCCGAGATCCACGATCGTTCCAACTACAGTACAACCATCGAATTTAACTCATATTTCGAACTCCTACGCCTGAGCCCATCCACTTGACCGCGGCGGCAGAACCTACTGCTCGGGGAGCTTGAATAACGGGTGGAAATGCATTAGGCACGCACGCAGCCTACGGCTAAGCAATTAGGGATGAGCTTGAGATACTTCTGGGACTATACTAGTTGGAGAAACCGCCTCCAAATTCATATCTACTTACACTCCGACAGATAATCGGAAATGAGTTGAGTCTAAGGAAATTTATCTTCCAGAGTTACTTTGAGTGCTTAGGCTTTGACCGGGGCTTTACTTTCCGGCTGCGTGACAGAGCAGGCGCTGTCGTAGTCGATTCAGATTGGCATAAGGCACACTATGGGGGCTCACTACGGAATTCTATCGAGCCAATTCGGTGCCAATTACTTGGTTATATCGAGAGTCGTGGCATAGAACCCGGGACGCCGACGGCCCGCAAAGAGAATTTAAAAGAAGGTTGGACGCATGACCGTATGCCAGTGGAACCTACGGTTCAGTCCACTGGAAGGAAGCTGACATGGGATGCAAATGCAACAGTCACCAAAACAGATGTACGGTTCGAGGGAGACACATTCAAACCACATATACTTCACATTCCTGAATCAGATTCAGGATTCATCAGAAGCATCGCGTGTACGCGTAGCCACGTTTCCGAAAAGCAAGGTCGGATGCAAAGCTTGACTGCACCCGGCGTGAAATGAGTGAAAAAGAATCTCAGAAGACATAAGTTAGGAAGAACTTGAAAAATCGAAGAGAGTGTGCGTCGCGTGGCTTTCAAAGATTTACTGTTACATACATTTAACGCAATTCGCACGCGCTCAGGTATAGAGAGGGAAGGAATGAGACGTGAGGGAGGCAATCTAGGGTAAGCAATTACTACAACGAAAGTCTGCTCCGGCGATCGGCCTGCGTACGAGATCAATGAATTTGAGGCGCAGTGGGAAGGAGAGATGAAAGTGAAAGAGAGGTAAGTACGTACCCACACAATGAAAATCTAACAAGAAGAAGAGATCAAGGTTCGGATACACCACTCTTGAACGCATCGTCCTCGCACATAGTAGTTTTGATCCCATTGTTGAGGACGCTGAGCCATGCGGGTCGCGAGGTGACTTCTTTCCACCACCTAGGATGGTGAACGGAGAGATGATTAACATTTTTGAAGCAAAAACAAGTAGAAAGTTCGTTCTTTAACAGAACGTACCGCTTAACGTTGGGTCCCTTACTCGTCATGAGATCACATCCGGCCTCTGCGAGCGTTGTACCGAAGGCAACGTGGAATAAATCTGCGAGGGTGAATTCCTGTGGGGTGTGATATATTGTTCGAATTGCTGTGCGAGATAATGGTAGTAGAGAACGCACATCACCCGCAAGGAACCGTTGTTTACCGAGAATGACTTCATACACGTCGAGGTTATCGGAGAGCTTCGACATACAGGTGTTCAACACCGAGGCGTCGATTGGGAGGTTGAAGTGTCTGTCCATAACTCATTCAGTCAAGTAAAGGAGAAGAGAAGAGATTATTTGAATCTCGATACATACGGCTTCAATACCCCCTCGTTATACGCGGCTCGCGCGTGAGGTTCGAAGTTGGCGAATTCAACCGCGGCAGCTTGCTCAAAAAGTGCCTTGGCCTTCAGCTCGGTGGGGATAAGTGTGGGGCCCTGCGCGGCGTATTTCTCTGCGAGGTATCTGCAGATAGCGCGGCTTTCGTAGAGTACGAAGCCGTCATCGTCCTGAATTTAGATCAGCATTGATTTCAGGTTTAAATCGTGGATGATGGAGATCGGACGAACCAAAGCAGGAACGAGCCCAAAAGGTTGTTTCTTGCGAAACTCGGGCTGTTTATGTTCTCCATGCTGCAAGTCCACTGAAACGAAGGTATAGGGTATGCCTTTCTCTGCCAGCGTCATCGCGACGGTCGCTGTTCCTCCTAGCGGGGCAGCGAGTCCATACAAAGTGAGGACCATGGTGGCGGGAAGGAAGAGAGATAGATACGTAGGTGGCTAGATAGACGTGAGTGAGTCAGGAGAGCGCAGCGGACGTCGTTAATGGGGGCTATAAGTATGTTGCTGCCTGTTAAGTATCTTGTGCTTACATGGTCATAAGTGGCGGGAATAAGAAGAGCTTGTGCGTGCGCTGATCATCAGATTTAGGGTAATATTTTCATCCTTGCTGCTTGAAGATGCGGCCTTGGACAACATCCGAGTCATCGACGAAAGTGGGACTTAAGCAGGTGCGTTGCTTATCGTGGAATCGGCCGAGAGTAGCGTTTCGACGGTGATTTATTGACTGGTAAGAGCACAAGAACAGATTCCCCACAAGCTCCAGAGCTGTCTGCCCACGTTTTATATTTGGCGGATGCTGGCGACGGAGACAGGCCATACTCGCTTCTTTCATTATCATATCGTTACAACACCTGTCCGTTTCCTGGAGAAAGACAGTCCTGAGAGACGCCTAGACAGGTCCTCACCCAAGCAATTGGTCCATAGATAGTAGACCCTCACAAACAAGTCCTAAACCGTTCGAAAGCATCGATATTCCGGAGATAGAAGCCAAATGAGCTACAAGTACCGGCAGATAGAGACCCGAGAGTGAGGAAAGCTGGCGAATGGACGAGCCTGCATGGTGGTAGATGAGAAGAAGATGAGAGGCCTCAAGGTTGTTTCCGGCCCGAGAGACACGTGGCGTCCACGTGGACATTTACGTGGGAATTAGTTGAACAATTTGCGGCTGTTGTCCTACAGCGGCTGCCTCTCTTGTTCCCAACTGTCATCGTCCACATGAAAGAAATATTAATGGGGTGACAAGTTTGAGTACTTATCGGAGATCCCCAGTGGCAATCTCACCTCTTCGAATTTTGCGCTTGTGTCTGCTTGTGTATGCCGCATCTTCGTCAACCGCGCTCAAAATCCCCTATTTTGCTCCATTGCGGTGTGTAGTAGGACTGAAACTTGACAGTCCCTTGCCTGGTCTGAATTGTTCATCTAGCTTCATCAAAGTTTCGTGTGTTGCGTGACTGTTTTCGTTGAACGAAGTGAACGGCGAAGCCTTGGCCCTTGAATTTCAATGGATGGTGGATTCCTTTATTTTGGGTCCTTTCGTAGTTTCTTCCTATCAATGCTTGAGCTATTACGAGCTCTAGCGCTTGATACTCCGTTGCTTTAGGTTGTTGCTTCAAACTGTTGAAAGTGAAACGCGCAAAAGTTCAACAAGCTTGAGCCCGTGACCGTGGGAGCATCATATTCATTGGTGCCGCATCCGCGGCATCGCACTTTGCTTTCCACGCTCATCGTCCACCACACTGCACAGTGGTATGTCGGTATCTCACGTGTTACCCCCAGAGTTATTGGAAGAAATCATCGACCACCTATCCGGATCCACCGTTGACCTTCTTGCCTGTGCTCGTGTCTGTCGCGCCTGCGTTGACCGTGCACAAAAGCACCTGTTTCGCTCAATCGCGATAGGCAAAGAGTCTGATGACGAGGACGCAGCTTGGGTATGCGCCGGACGGCTCGGCAATGCTCTGTTTGACAACACGCGCCTCGTTGCTTACGTTCGCGAATTGCACCTCCGGCGATGTAGTGACCATATTGTGCGGCCGCTTGCTCGAATCGCGTGGACTCGGCTCTTGGTTCTCTCCCTTGGGAAAGGAGTAATCTCTTCTCCTGAAGTCCTCTTCCCTCTCATATCCCTTCCTTGTCTCCGCGATCTATGCATCTACTCTGGGTTGCTGACACCCAGCCAACTCCGCATTTTGCTAGGCAAGTGCAGTCTCGACATATCGCGCATCCAATTGAATACACTACTCTTCACGAATGCCCCGCTCTACAATCCCTCGCCTTCTCCGAAGCAGGACGCAGCTCTGCGACCAAACAGCGATTATCCACTTAAAATTACGCACCTGGACTTTGATCGGAGTCGAGGTGTGCTTGGCGGATTTCTGCATCATCTCAAGTCGATTCCGGAGCTGCTTGATGTGCGGCATATTCGCGGGCGGGACGATCGCTGGTCGTGGCTCCCTTTTATTCTTCATCTGGCAGGTGACGCAGTTGAAAGTCTAGACATAGATGGAAGCGGTAAGTGGGCCTAATTGAGATAATATTCATTCAAAATCTCGCTGACAACAATTGTATTAGACCCTTCACTCGAAACCATCAACTTTTCTTCCCTTCCTAAACTCTCGCACCTCGCAGTGTGCGGCGTTGGCCGACCTCTGGCGTCTTTCATGCAGCAATCAGGTGACAATCCGATTCGAATAGTATCGTATCATCTTGCAGGCGGAGGGCAGTCGGAGCTTCATGATCTAGAGGAAATCATTCTTTCCGCTAGGATGCCTTTGCTACGGAAGGTGGAAGTGCGCGTGGTGTTGAAGGATTTTTGCGTAAGAGGTGCTGGTTACAAAACGTGTGTATCCTTCATTGAGGCCCAGATGCCGCGCACATTTGAGCGAAGCCTGCTCACTGTGGTATTTGATTGATTTTCTGACAGAGCCGAATCCTTCTGCTCTTGGGCAAGGTGCTTCTTGGTCGGTCCGTCAGGCTTGTATCTGAAATCTCACAAGTAAGCTCAACCTCCCTCGGGGAGCAGATTCAAGTTCAACATGAATTTACGCAATTCGCTGAAGCAGCCTGCAAGTACAAACTTTACTAAATTCTCTGCAGTGGGTGGATCTGCAAGCAGCCTTGAATCAAAAGCGTCACAATGCTGTTGAACGAACCGGCAACAACGGTGATCCCGACAGCGTCCTATTTTAGCGCGATGCCTCGTGTTAACAGCTTTTGTCTTTCTCCTCGACTTCCATCTTCCAGCGCAATACCCCCAGGCATGGCTGAGGTTGCAGGCTTTCTCGGTGCCGCCGCGACGGCTGGAGCAGCCAGTCTTGCAGCAGCATCCGGTTTTACCGCTCGGCATGAAAATAGTCTTCGTGAGGCGGTTCAGGCAACAAGGAAGAGTACCGCCGACTTCTTGACCAATCTCCACAGCGGAATTGTCACGGACGAAGCGGAAATAGCATTCCGGGAGACTAGAGCAGAGTGAGTGGTGCAGCAGTTAGGATTTCAGAATCGAGCAGTAAATTCTCGTCGAAAAGCGCCGTACAGACAGCAGAACATTACTATGAAGCTCTCGATTGCTACAAGAATGCCTCATGGATCAAAAACCCTATCGACAAGCTGCACAAGAAGACGGAGGTGAGAAAGCAGAAACGTTTGGCACGACAATACAATCAACATCTCGAGAGTCTGAATGAGGTGCGACACATCCTTCTCTGTCCAGAATCAGGCTGATTGATCAAATTTAATGCAGTCCATGCATTCAGACTCCGATTCATCGTCCACCATCGCCTCTGCTGGTTCACCCCCTGGATCCAACGCATCTGCTGAGGGCATCGGAGAATGGAGAGACGAGGTTGCAGCAAACGCAGATGCGCACAGGTGAGCGCCTCAGTGGCTCAATGTTGATCTTTATTCGAACGGCCCTCTGCTCCATAGTGACGGAAACGATCTTTATTCCACCGGCCTCCCAGTGCTAGTGGACTGGGAAATGCCCTACTTAGTACCCCAACACACCACTACCTTGACTGATGCAGATGATGACCGGAACGCGCCGTCGAGCATTTTGCAACCCCCCTGCGCTTCAATCCTCCCCCCTGCTAGTGACTCGGATACTCTCGGCGGGAAGGCCGACCAGGACCCGGCAGGTCCGACAAGTGCAAAGTCTGCGGACACGATTATGCCTAGGACAAATTTGGGTACTCGTCAAAAGTTGAGATCACACAATTCTTTTTTCTTTTTGCATAGTCTCTGTAACTGAGTATTTTCAAGAACAGTGGGAGTGGGACCCCGCTATTTAGGTCAGTCCCTCTGATGGTCGGGTTTGTCTGCAATGGGCTGGCGATCATGAAATCATAAGACAATCTTCGGCATCCTTATAACTTATGCTACGAGTGCCAAGTAACCAAGCTTAGTTTGAAGTGGGAGGGTGGGACGGCGCTTAGTTTATGCTCGATTCTCAGACTGCTATTTCGCTCAATCACCATCGGTGGCGGCTCTGGAGATTCGCTCAGGTATAGTGCAAAAATGTCTCGACGTCGTTATATTATGCGGCGCCCACAGTACAAGAAATCTGGGAGTCAACATCTGAGTCATACCATGCCCAGCAAGCTGAGGAAAAGTGGTAGCTGTCGTGACTCGGGGGTTAAAGGGGACGCCGCAGTTTCAGCTGCGGTTGCCAGCAACCTTTCGCAACCTCATCTATGCATTCAAGAATGAGATCCTCCAATTTGATTTCGTTTGGTCCAGGACCGATTTTCCATCTTTCGTCTGCGTCGGCCTGCATTGGTTCTGTATAGCACTGCAGCACAAACTGTCGAATACATCTTGCGATACTCCTTGCCAACATGGCCATCGTGAAGGGGCGCCGAGGTGGACTCCGCGAGTCCGGTACGCGGATTCGTCTGCTCCATTGCTGATAGCCAGGCCACTCGAGCTGAATGGACAGGCTAGGCCCGTATCTGAAGACGACTTCGTCATCGCTGTGTCGCAGCCATCTAGCCCCACCGTTTAGGGCATCCGAGACGAGAATGCCATATTCAGAAGAATTTATGACGTCAAAAATAATTGGGAGATGAAGCTCGCCAGTTTCGCTCTCGTACGGCGTGCTACATAGCCGCTGCGGAACGAGAGGGCCAGACTCGTTTCTAGAAGGGAGGAGAGACAAGGGGAGACAGTCGAATTGTGATCTGTTCGAGGGCGAGAAATCGCTTCCACCAGCGAGGCGTCAAAATAGGATAAACATTCAAAGACTGAAGCGCCCACCTGTCTGCATCCGTGTTCTCCAGTGCGGCAACCTCGTCTCTCCATTCTCCGATGCTCTCAGCAGATGCGTTGGACCCAGGAGGAGAACCTGCGGAGGCAGTTGTGGACGATGTGTCTGACCCTGAATACATTGACTGTAGTCAATTTAATTGGGTAGTTCTTCAAACTGAGAGCGGCGCTTCGAACCTCATTCAGACTGTCGAGGGACTGATTGTATCTCCGTGTCAAACGTTTCCTCCTTCGGACCTCCATCTTCTTGGTGTGCTTGTCTAGAGGATTTCTTATCCACGACGCGATCTTGTAGCGGTCGAGGGCTTCAGAGTAGTCTCGTTCCGTTTGTATGGTCCTTTTCGACCCAGAATTTAGTACCCATCTTGAAAGCCGGGCTGGAGAAACCACTCACTCGGATCGAGTCTTCCAGAAGACTCCTTCCTCTTCACCCGTGACATCTCCACTTTGGAGGTTCTCCAGGAAGTCGGCGGTACTTCTTCTCGTCGCTTGAATCTCTTCACGGAGACTATTTTCGTGTCGTCCAGTAAACCCTGATCCTCCTACGAGGGTGGCTGCCGCGACTGTAGCGGCAGCACCGAGAAAGCCAGCCGCAGCTTCAGCCATGCTTCAGGGCGTTGAGGGGCAGATTGAAGTTGCGAGAGAAACGAGAAAGGCTGTTAACACCGCACACGAGGCGTGGTGCTAAGAAAAACAAGAACTTCAAAGCTGTGGTGATCGCCGTGTTGCCGTCCAGTTGCTTGAACAGCACGACAGCAACACCGGGCTATGATTTGACAATACTTGCATATCCAATCAGGAGGATCCTAGTAAAATCCTACTTGAAGTACAAGTCTAGAATCATTAGATGCGCAGAATCCGAGAAATCAGCGACTCGAAGTATCAAGTATTCGATGTTGATTTAGATTTTCGAAAGTACCGGCATGGAGACTTGTAATTTTTGAGCGGTTTTCTGCGCCAATAACACGGAGGTTTTCGGAAATTTGATACACGTTGGCTGACGAGGAGACCGAGAAAGTGGCAAAGTGCGAGAAGATTGTGATTTGTGCCACGTTCGATCGAGAGCTGCGCCTAGAGATTCCTAGAAGTTTCGAGTCATAGTACGTTGGGTAGGCTTTGCCACAGATATGGCCAGGCCGGCAGAGCAGAGGGGTATAAGTACGTGCTTGCTGGCCTCAGAGAACATGACCGTTCGGGACAGCCGGCAAAGCCGGACCGAGGGGTGATGGGGGGAGGTAGCCAAATATAGACAAGCATCCCGTCTCCTTGACTCGATCCACTGCATCAACTCAATCGTCATCACTCTATCGTACCTCTCGAATCGTCTAGCGATATCTACAGCCAGGCGACATCGTTGACTCGATGAAACCTAGCTAGTTAGTCAGTCGGTGGGTGATCCAGACACTTTCTTTGTCTAAGGCTGACGAGAGCGCCTTGATTTGGACAGGACACTTCATCTTACCCTTAGTATCTATCTACAAGCTTGAGGAGAGGCCGGGTTGAAGGGAAGAAAGAGATAACGAAGGACGAAGAACTATAATAACACAGGTGCGTGCTACAGAGATCTCTTTCATGAATCTCCGTATTGACTTGGTCATTCATGAAAGCGCATTCACCCACTCGCTCACTCGATTCCAGTTTCATTTCAATAACTATTCAACCCACACCTCACCAGCTAGTCCACACGACCACATTTTATCTTCTTAATTGTAATCCACCGCAACGAACGAAGGCGACGTTATCTTATTGTATTCCTTTGTCGGCATCACAACATTGCATTGCAAACTGCGCAGAGCTATTCATACCACTATTGTGCGTCCCCTTCAACGCATGTTCTCCGAGTCGACCACTCACTCCTGTTCTTCAAACATGCAGCACGCCGAGTCAGACGACTATCTCCCCGACCTCAACGTCGACGTATCCAGCAACGACAACAACGAGATTGAAATGCCTCCGCGCAACCGGCACCCATCTACCTCTTCACCATCAACCACACCGTCGACAGCAACCTCACCCGGGACCTCTCCGCCTGTACCTTCCCCAGCGACAGGGCTGACGAAACGCCAGCAGCGTCAGGCGCTCCGGATCAATCGCTCCGCTGCTCCTGCGTCCGCGACGTCCACGCCCGCATCTCTCCGCACCACCCTCCCCCTTGAGGACGAAGAGCCGGTGTCGACGGGGACCTCACCTGCCTCGGTCCCGACGGAGGGGATTCGGATTATGCGGGTGTCATCGTCAGCAGCGGCCCAAGATCCGGATTTGGGTTTCCGCGGTGGAGAGGCAGCGGAGATGGAGGAGACGGCAGAGGCGGTGGAAAGAGAACGGGAACGGGCGTCGCCGAGCAAGTACCCTACGCCGTTGCCTGACGAGGACGAGGACGAAGATCCGCGTGGTGTAGTAGAAGCAGGGATGCGGGTGGGCGTGGATGCAAGAGGAGAAAGAGGTCAAGCGGTGGTGGAGGCGGAGGCGGACGCAGGCGTATTCGAAGTAGCTGACCTCGAGGAACCGGCGATGCACGGAAGAGGAGGGGCTGGAGAAGTGCCCGTTGGGACGTTGGTGGACGTAGAGTCGCCGCCATCTCCTCATCGGGCGGAGCTTCCGCCTTCGTCTGCTCGCGGACCGGCGCAGCAGCAACCACGACAACGACACCAGCAACGACTTCGTGATGCGTCACCTGCGTCTCCTCCCCGCCATCACCGCGAGGCGTCACCACCACCACCATCGGCGCCGGCTCCAACGCGACATCCACCACAAGCTGATGCTCACCCCCCTCGCGCCTCGTCGCCCAGACAAGATACGCACGAGAGAGAAGAGAGACAGGAAAGACGGGTATCTTCGGGACATCGGAGGGTGCCTGAGGCACCACGGTACGTTCTCTTCTCTCGCTTTCTTTGAGAATCCCCATACACACCTCTTCTCTTTCACCGCCCTCCTCTTCTTCATCCCCCGCCTCCTCCCTCCCCTCCCCACTCCCACTCTCACTCGCTCCTTCACCCTCTCCCCACCCCACTCCCTAATCTCAATCCCAATGTCTTTCCTCCCGCCCCACCTCTCCCTTGCGTTCTTCCCCCGTTCCCCACTTCCCAATCTTTCTCCCTCACCTCCCCACTTCTCTCTTGCCTCACACTTCCACCTTACTCACCTCACACACAGCCCACCACCCCCACCCGCACCCACCCGCGCCCTCTCCGCGCTCTCGGCCCTCCGCGCCGTGGCGGCGTCGACGTCGACGCAGGCGTATGCGTATGCCTACGGGTCTTCCCCTTCAAGAGGCTCTATCTCTCAGGACACTGGGCGGAGACATGGTGGTGGGGAACGAGGGGAACAACGAGGTGGCGAAGGAGGGGTTGGGTATGGGGATGACATCGCGGAGAAGGGGGAGAGAGTCGTACAAGCGAGATGGGCTGAGGTTCTGGTACGCGGAGAAGGGTGAGTGTCGGTTTTGTGGATCTCTTTCGCGTCGCTCTCCTGCCTTTTGAGATCGTCTTTCGTGTGCATCTTTCGTTCTTTCCATAGCTTGTCGTATCCTTCTTGCGGCCTCTTTCTTTCGTTCTCGTCGGTTTTCGCATTTCTCTTTTGTTCTCGGTTTTCGTTTTCGTTTTCGCTTTTTGTCGGTCCCTTCGAGCTCAGTGTGGGTGCCGGTGTCTGAGGAGACGCGGAAGAGCGAGGAGTAGGGCCCCCAAGCGGTTATCGGCCAATTAGTCAAGTGATTGGTGCGATGGGGAGAGGAGAAGACGAGACGGGGGGAGAGGAGAGGAGAGGAGGAGAGACGTGTCCAGGGCGTATACTGGGAGGGTGGAGGCAAGTCCTTGACGATGTCGATCTGGAGGGATGTTTTTGTCGTGCGTGCGTCTCCTGCCGAGATGTCATACGCAACGCCGTTCGTGGACTGTGGACGTGGATACCTGGTCACTGTCGATAGTCGATGTGCCCGTTGCTTACTCCATCTCTCTTTCTCTTTCTTTTCCTTCTTCTTTCCTTTTCTTGATTCTTCTTCTCTATTCTCGTCTCTTCTTTCTTTTCTTTCCCCGTCCTCCTCCCGTCCTCCTCCCGTCCCGTCGCCTTTGCCCGACTGGTTTACGGCGTAAGGTGTTGACGGGGCCCTTATGTGCGATCATCTTGACGGCGTGGATGACGACGACAATGGCAAAGGGGACATGGACGTGCAGCCGCCTTGTCGTTTGTCGTTGGCTGGGGACGGGGAGGGAGACGAGACCGGGAACGCGAGCGCTTTCTACTTAGCGGTTGGCGGTGCTTAGTGCTTAGTGCATTAGCTCGATGGATCCTTTCTCGGTCGCATGCGCTGGGGAATAACGCCGAGCAGCAGCGGGTCATGGTAATGGTGCTTGTAGTGTAGTAAATGTGCTGGTGCTGGGGCTTGGGATCATGATCCAGTGGATGTCGCTGTTGTCGGGCTTCTCGACCCCGCTCGATGAGCGTTGGATATCCAGGATAGATTCGGTCTGCATCTCCTTTCCTTTTTAGTGTCTTGTCTGCTCTGGCGCGCAGCGGATGACGAGATAACCATCGGCGAGGATTTGGGGATGTCGACGACGAGAGGGGATGAGAAGGAGGGACGAGGATGAGGGAGGAGATGCAGAGCCGATTCTCTTGTCTTTTGGAGGCGATGAGGAGGTGTTCGAGGTCTGGGAGGAAGAGGTGTACGACGGCGACCTGTGTCATCGATTTGACGTCCGCTCGTCTCTTTGTCTTTTCTTCTTCTTCTTTCCTTTTACTTCGCTCTATATTTCTTTCGATTCCTCTTCTTCCGCTTTCGTTCTCCATACACTGACCTTTTTCTTCTTCTCTTTTTGTGTAGTTCCTCCTCGACCTCGCAACCTCGCTCTCGCCGCACCACCACCACCCGCCGACTCCTCACCCTCACCTACTCCACCGGCGTCCAAGTCTGGGACGCGACGCATCTCGGCGGTGTCAGCGAGGTGGTGAACTTGAATCTCCCTCTATCTCCTTCGTATCAGCATCAGCATCCGCGTTCGCCTGCCTCGTCTGTTTTCGCGGGTGTGCCCCGATCTTCCGTGGACACGCTGAGGGCGGTGGAGGCGGGGGACCGGCAGCGGCGGGATTCGATGAAGGCGGGTGGGGAGAGTAGAGAAAGGGATGTAGGAGAACGGGAGGGCGAGATGTATGGCCCGGTTTTGAGCGCCGCGATTTTGCCGCCCTTGCGGGGTGGAATGCTTGGTGGTGGTGGGAATGGGGATGGGGAGATCGAGCTCGGTGTTTTGTACGTTTTTCTCGAATGCCTTTTTTTCATCTTTTTTGTCTGACCAAATCACGATAGAACGCCACACGCGTTGTACGTGTACGCTCTCCATGCGGGGCGGGTGAGCGCGCGGGTGGGGTTTCCGCTTGCGCTTGCGGCGACTGGTGGGAAGCGGGAACGAGGGTCGGGGAGGAGGGGACAGGAGTATGGGTATGGTGCCTCGCGCGAGGATGCGGTCGTGGTGAGCGGTGTGCCGTGTGCGTTTGAGGTTGGGGAGGAGGTCATTGTCGTGGTAAATATCTTCGCCTCTAGTCCTTACTTACCCGTACTAACGATATCTTCCACAGACAACACACTCCCCGCCTGCGCTTATCGTCCTCGCTCGTCCCTCGCTTCGTGTTCTACACGTCTTCACCGCCGCTGAGCTCGCAGCGGTCTATCCTCCTCCATCCAGCTCTACGTCGCCCACGCACAGCAACAGTACCGGCACGTCTTCTCCTTACGGCTCTCCTCCTCACACATCATCTTCTACTTCTCCTTACAACGCATCCCCCAACCCACCGCCCACCCCAATCCCCATCTCCGCACTCCACAATCGCCTCCTCGCCTTCCTCTCTCCCCCGCCCCTCGCCTCGCCGTCCCTCGGGCACGCATCCCCGCCGCTTGCCGGGGGAAGTGGCAGCAGCATTATCGGCGACGGTGTGGCGAGCTGGGGACGGAGTATCGGGCGGTTCTTCTCGCGGAGTGCGCCGGCGGCGGCAAGCGTGTTTGCGGGTACGTTGCCGTCGCTTGCGTCTGCTGCGGGGGTTAGTGGAGGTGGTGGTGGGATCGGGAATGGTGGGGGTGGTGGTGGGCCGAATGGAGGAGGAGGTTCGTGGGTGCGCGTTGTGGATTTGGCGGGTGGCGATGTGCCTCGCGATGTACATGTATTCGAGGCGGGACGGGCGCCGCTTGGTGGGCTGAGCTTCTCCGCAGACGGGACGAAGCTGATTGCGGTGCGGCGGGATGGGCTTGGCGCGTCGATGTATGCTCTTCGTCCGACGCCCTCGCCTATGCGCTCCTTACATCCTCAGCCGGATGCGTCTGCGCCGACGCCCATGTACGCGTTAAAGCGCGGGAGAACGGGTGCGGTGGTGGAGGCCGTGCATGCTGCGCAGGATGGGCGATACGTCGCGCTCGCGACGCGGAGGAGGACGGTGCATGTGTTTGCGGTGAATCCGTATGGCGGGCGTGCGGATGTGAGGAGTCATGTTGGGGAGAAGGTCTGGGATGCTGGTGCGCCTTTGCTTGATGGCATTGGTGCTGCGGCGGCGGGAGAAGAACGGCCGACGGAGGTCCATGCGTTGGTGAGGTTGCGGTTGCCGGCTGTGCCTCAGGCGAAGGAAGGAGAGCCGGCGCCGGTGTTGCCTGCGCCGTTGGCGATTGCGTTTATACCCGCGTCGGCATCGTCGGCCGCGTCGAACGCCTTGCGGTCGCCTACGACGCCTGCTTCCCCGAGTAGTAATGGTGGTGGTGACCGCGCTCGTGGTGCGCAGGATGTATTGGTGTTTGATCCTTTGGATGGGGTGCTGAGTTTGCGGAGGGTTGCGGTCGGGGTCGAGGCGCCGCATGCGAATGTAGAGGTGCCGTTAGGACCGATCAGTGTGTCGTTGCCTGCGGCGGCGGTCAGTCGGCTTAGTATGAGTGCGAGCCCGCCTTCGTATGCACAGCAGCAGCAGAGGGGTGCGGGTGGTGGAGGGACAGGTGTCGATTCGGTGGCGGGAGACTTGGTCGGGAAGGAGTCGGTGGTGGCGACGTGGAAGTTGGGGAGGCGGAGTGGATGGCCGGAGATTAGGCGTGCGGAGCAGGGTGAAGCAGGCGTTGTTGTTTCTGCTGAAGGGAGACATGTCAAGGAGGAGTGAGTGTTTCCGTTTGCCGTGTCCTTTCCTCATACTGACAGATCTACAGCTGGCTTGCTCAGGCAGAACTGTCGACGTTCTCGAGCGTGCGGCGCGTCCTTTCACGCCCGATATACCTTTGTCATCAGTTTGCATTCTATACCCTCGGGGAAGACTATCACGCTCTACTTCGTCGGTATCAGCTTGCCATTGGAGGGGTCAAGATCGAAGTACGGCGTGAAGTCGAAGTCAGCGCGTTTTCCTTCGATCCTGGGGCTAGTGCTAGCGGCGAAGCTTTCGTGGAAGGATACGGCAACTCCTCGTCGTCGCCTCGTGCAATTCGGAGACGCAGTCGGGTAGTGTCGTCCTCGTTTGAAGAACCGTTGTCGAGCGCCTTGGCTGCGGGGGGTCATTATCGTGATGCCCGACCACCGCCTGTGCTTCCGATGCTGCCGAATGGATCGCCGGCGTCTTCGTCTGCATTCCGCATGCCCGCGCGTGCTGTAGCTGGCCTTGGGGATAACGTCGCTGAGGGGATAGGAAGGCTGCGTCGGGAGATGCGTCACCAGAGGCAGAAACAGCAGGCGAGGTCACCGCCGGCTCGTACAGGCGGAGACGACATTGAGGCGTCTGTACCGCTGGAGTTTGACGAGGAAGATGAAGATTTCACTGTTCCCTTAAAGGCAGAAGATGACGATACCTTTCTTCGTATACACGCTGATCGCGGTGAGGACGATGATGCCATGTCTGTCACTGCATCCAGACTTGGCGAAGAATCCGTTCCTGCATCCGTATCGACACCTGCGACGAGTACACACCCCGAGGATGAACAGCTACAGACAGATACTACGATCGACACGAATACAGCCACGACCGCGACGGTGGTAATGGATGCAGACGGCGAGGGCGAGTGGGCTGCATGGGCGACGGAGGACAGGCAGGCGGTAGAGGAGGCGGAACGTTTTGATGATATATCCGTGGTGGGTTTCTTGGATGAGGAACAGGCTGCGATGCAGGTGGAGGAGGCGCGCCGTCAGGGCGCGAAGCGCGGTACGCGGGGGAAGAAGCGGAGAAATTGACCAACTGAAATCTAAAGCAAATAAATATCAAATGTTATATCACTTGTACATCTGTAGAGGGACAATTTGACGTATTCGCCGTTATTTCGTCAAGATTTACAGTTCACTGGTGAGGGTAGCTTGAGTGGCGACTGTTTGGCATTTGCCTCCCAACCAAACTCGGACGCCTTGGCTTTTCTCTTCAACAACAGGAATCTTCGTGTGCCGACCACTCCTAACTGGATCTGCAAGCAGCCTCACGTACTCGGTATTGCTATCCTGCTGTTGAACTCGGCGATCTTGGAACTCAGGTTGAAAGCTTCCTAAGTATTTTAGTTCCATGCCTCGTGTCCACAGCTAAGTTTGTCGTCCTTCTCTCGACTTCCATCTCCCTCCTCACCACCTCAAAGGATGGCTGAAGTTGTTGCAGGGTTTCTAGGCGCCGCTGCAACGGCTGGAGCCGCCACTCTTGTAGCAGCATCAGGTTTCACCGGACGACATGAAAATAGTCTCCGTGAGGAGATCCAGGCGACGAAGAGGTGTACCGCCGACTTCATGGCCAATCTCCAAAGCGGACACGTTACAGGGGAAGAGCAAAAAGTATTCTGGGAGACCAGAACTGAGTGGGTTGTGCACCAACAAGACTTTCATAATTGGGCCCTAAATTCTCATCGAAAAGCGCCATACAGGCAGAACGAAGCTACTCTGAAGCTCTCGATCGTTACAAGAACGCATCGTGGATAAGAAACCCCGTGGACAAGCTTAACGAGAAGACGGAGGTCAGGAGGAAGAAGCGTTTGACACGGAAATACAATCAATTTCTCGAGAGTCTCAATGAGGTGCGAAGCTTAGGACTCGGTTCGAAGAAAGACTTACCAAATTTACTGCAGTCAATGTATTCAGGCTCCGATACATCATCCACCGCCGCGGCCGCAGGCTCCCCCCCTCTTGCTGTGGGCATCCGAGGTTGGGCAGATGTAGTCGCAGCAAACGCGAATGCGTACAGGTGAGCGCTTGTGCTTCAATTTCTATCCTATTCTAAGTTCTGACACCTCGTTGGCGGAAGCAATTTCACGCCCTACAGCGGTCGAGGACTTTCGGGAAATGGAGACACCGGCCTTGAATGTATGTGCTTATATGATCAACTAGTAGGGCCAACGAGTGGGTCGAGTGAGCCACTAAGACTCTCCACCGTACGCAAAGGGCCATTTCCATCGTATCGGGGACACGGAGACTATACGGTCACCTCTGGTGCTGGTATTTAGTCTAACAGGTTGGACATAGACAGGGATACCATTAACTATAACCACGAATGTAGCCAACATTGTCTGCAGTCTTGTTCTTTAGTCTGTTGCTGTTGCCTGTTGCCGTGAACTAAAGACAACGTACCTTGGGCTTATTCTGGGCATGATCGACAGATTTACGGACACTCTGTTGATGTCAGATTTTCTTTGTTTTGTCCGTACCCATCACATAGAGAATTCCACAAATCAATTTCCTCCCCACCAAAATTGTACGTTTGATGTGAAATCAAATATATTTCGGTTTTTTTTCCTATTCGAGAGACAACAAGGGCTCAACGGCTTCTTCCGCGACCAAGTGCTGAGCAACGGTCACGGCCGGAACATTCCACTTGGCGCGGAAAAAGTTGGCAAGTTTGTCGTGCCACGCGCCCTGCTTCAGCGCGTATGCCTTCAGCCCTTCCGCCGTTTCCAAAGACAAATCTGCGCGTAACTCGCTGCGTTGACGCCACCAGTTAGCTTGCCACTCCAAATACCGCAAGACCCGGCGCATCTCTTCCCTCAACAACATCACCTCTTCACACCAGCGGGTCTTCCTTGCGAGCGCCCTCGACCACTCGACCCGGACCGCTGCAAAAAAATTGTCAATGACTCAGAACTCTTGACGGCATGAAGAACACTGACATTCATGCATCATTTCCTCGTCGAGCGAGCCTGGAGCCGTCCAGATCCAGGACATCACCCGCTTTGATGTTCCCGGCGCGTTCCGTGGGGCACGCGCTCCCCTCCCCGCGCCGATCATTGCCAGCTTTTTTCGCACTGCCGTATCACTTTCCTCGGCATCGCCGTCCAATTGGACGTCTTCCGGCCTCAGCTCCCGCAAGTGAGGATATGCCTCACTTCCCTTTAAGGAAATCAGCGCCGCTCGACCTCTGCGATACCTATTCGCATATGATTCGACGCGTTCCCCGACCTCCCCGATAAGCGTTCGCGCCTTCGTGCTGCGCGTCTGTCCGGTGATGTTGGTGTTTCGAAAGGAAATAAGGTGACGTTTGGCGTGGAGGCGTGCGCGTAGGGAGGCGAGGGAATTGTCGCATTGAGCGACTCGCAATTTAGCTTCCATATCGACCAATCCGGCGACGCAGCCCCGATGGGTGTCCCCGTCGCGAGTCGGCATGTCACTTGGCATGAATAGCCTTACCATCTCTGCCTTGGGCGGGGGTGCGTCGGGGTCTCGGTGAGATTCATGATCCTCGAGTGCCGAGGCCGCTCCAGGCATGTATATCTGCTGAAGTGAGCGAAACTTCGTAATCTTCACAAGGAGGGAATGTCGCCATTCTTCAATCTTGTTCTCACGATCGGCGGCCACGAGTACGGTTCCCTTCAGTTGGCCGAGGATTCGTCGCCTAGCATGTCGTCAATATTTTTCAGTTTTATTAATCACAGAGAAAACCTGACTGTGAATCTTCGATTTGAATGCCTGCTGCCAGAAACGCTGTGGCGCTCCGCCCATGCAAAGGGCCAGAACCCACCGACAGCGCTTCCTCATCCTTCCGCACTTGCAACCGCACTTGCGCCTCGGTCGGACAATCTGTTCGCAGTCAGTCTTGGCGCGAGAAATCAGACGATCTCGGACTTACCTTTACGGGAAAGAATGTAAGGATTTGGTTTCGTTGAATCCTCTAGCCAGTCGTTGATAGCTTTTCGCCACGTAGATCTAACGTCCTTCTCCACTGTTCGAGTCACATCTTTGAACGCCGCCACTTGCCGATCCCGTTCTGCGATTGGGACTACGAGTTTGCGCTGGAGAGTTTCGCCTAATAATTGCGTAATTTTAATAACGATGATTGAGTGATTGTGTCAACGCACCTTGCCCAAGATTCTTGAGGAAGTTATTATTATCGATCTTTGCTTCAATTGTGTCCGCGCGAACCCCGACCCCGGCATCCTTGGTAGAAAAAGCGGCCGGATTCAAACCAGACCAAGTTCGCTCCACTCCTTCTCCATCTGATCTCCCCACCCCGGGCCTGAAGCTCAGGCTGTTCTGGAGTTGACAATCCTCGACATGCGAAGCCGCGTGCCAAACTGGAAGCCCGAATTGTATGTTTACGTCGTCCAACGGCAAACACATATCCGAAGAGAAGGCTTTCACGCGTTCCTTAAACGAAAGTTTCCATTGACATCCGATGTCATAAGATATCGTCAACCACAGCAGGGAGAATCCCGCCAAGGCCGCTAAGACAATAAAGTCCATGTTGGCATATCTACGATAGATTGAGATCAGCATTGTTTATCATTGAAGCCTCTGAATGAGACACACCTCTCCCCCTTCTGTAGGTCCCCAAGTCCGTTCGGCCGCACGCATTCGTGCCGTGCGCACACGCAACCTCCAACGCCAGAAACCCGTAGGCCCGCTGTATTGCGTGAATCCTTCTGGAGAAGCGCAGCAAACGCGATACAAGTGCTGATCTAGACAGGTCAGGTCAGCAACAAATTAAAATAGTGTTACGATGAGATACATACCTCAGTCTCATGCACATAATTTTTCAGATGCTCGCGATAACTGTTCGGCTCCACCCAGTAGCCCCAGCCTGGACCCAGGGACGGATCATCAATTTCATTGACTCGAATTCGGTTCCGAAGGCGGAAATTTGCATCAACGGCCAAAATCAACATATACAGAAACCTGGAAACGAAACGATAAGATATACGATAATCAGACAATCACAGAACGCACTGATACTTGGGATCGACGTTGCGCCACCCCTCTGGTAAATTCCTTCCATCCTGGGGACACGCCCAGCAATTAACCGCACACTCACCCAAAGCTGTGCGCTCAACACCACGGGGATCATGCCCACGCCCCGCTCGTTTCAACCGTAATAAAAAGGCCCACTGCCGAGACATACGCCCAAATTGCTTATAGCGGTCCTGAAAGTCAATTCAGTATCTCGACGTCAAAAAGCGCATAAGAAAGTACCGGCAGTTGAGTCATACCCGAGCTTTGGGTTGGATCCGTCATCCGTTCCACTGATGTCATAAAATCGCGTCCGTTCAAGTTCCCGACCACGTTATATAAGCGATAGGCTTCCAGCGTGCGGAACGTCGCACAAGTGCCTGGATCCGTAACGGTAGCGGGGTACCAACCGTTGCGAAGCAATTGTTCGAGGTTATCGGCATTGTCGGATTTCGAGCATTTACAATACAAGACACGGATGTCATGTATGACCGGCGCCTCGACAACAACGAGTCTATGTGGAGTAGAGTCAGGAAAAGGGCACGGAAATCCACCGTGACCCAGTTGATAAACCAGCCCCACGTTCGCAAGAGTTGCTGGACTCCAGAATTGGCCATTCCATTCCTGCGGCTGTGAGTGTCGCGAGCGGAGAATCATTGATCGACGTACCTGTATTGTATGTAGTGGTGTCCGCTGATGATTCGAGAGGCAGCATCGGCGACACTGCAGGAATTGCCCGCATTCGTAACATTTGAAGAGCTTGACTTCTTCAGGCGCTCGCGGATTAAAAGCCGCCGAACATTGCGCACAGCAAGCACGTTGGATGTCGTCGCCAAGGCCTTCGTGCCGTAACAACTCGGCCAGAAAATCACCCATGAGCGGCCGCCAAAGCGACATAGGATTTTTCTAAGGTGAACCATTCAATACCTCGACTCGCAAAACGGAAACCAGGAACATGGAAAAATGAAACAAAAAAATATCGCCCTCACCGTGCTCGTATATTCCTTCCGCTTGCCGAGAACAGTGGGAACGGCTAGTGGCGCTCGTGCCTCCTCTTCGTCGAAATTATCGTCGGGAATCGGAATCCATTGTGCAAGGCTATCTTCAAGATTTGAGGGTTCAATGCGTCTTTTCTTATGCGATAAATTAAGCAGTTCCTCCTGCCGGCGCTGGCCGTCAGACGATAAGTAAATTCCACGATCCCCCGAGACGGTGAAGCCAGTGCCATCATAGTCATGTTCCACATCCAGGGAGTCTCGGTTCCGGTCGCGCAAGATTCGGCGAATCATGTCGCAAATTCAGAGGGCTCACGGGTTGGAGAGGAAAGAACAGAAAGAACGTAGAGGGTGAAAAAACTTCGTCTTTCGATCTAGACCATCGCAATTTAAAGAGGGGAGCTTAGATTGATGAGATTCCTCCATCGAGACTCAAGTAAGCCACAGCAGACTCCCGACGCCATGAAACCAGATGCAACGAAGTTGAGGCAAACGAATGAAGTGGAAGACAGGAGGCAGCAGCGTCACAAGTGTGACAATCATAGGTCTAGCCAAACAACTTCAAAGATGCCACGCCATCGATATCACCTAACGCGATGCTTAATCTACGACAAACTTGCTCAACCATATTCTACGGAGTCGCGGGTACCAGGATCACCGGCTTTAGAGGGAATACAAGCCCATCCCAGCTATAATCCACCGCGCTTCTATCAGCCCAATCCGGATAGCTAGCTTTAAGCGCCGCCTCTTCAGCCCATTGACGAAACGGCGCATGATACATAGGGGTAATGCACTCGGGGCAGGTCCACTGACGCTCTAACCAAAGACGAATACACGCATAACAATGACTATGACCGCAGACGTAACTGGGAAATTGGTGAGCTCGACATCTTTAGACACAATTCCACGCGACATACGAAACAGGGTGTGATTTTGCGCAAAGGCATATACCACACTTGTGATGTGCCCAAAGCGCCGTCTGATCTTCGGGACCTTCACCGGTGAGCCACAAATCAACATACGTGAGAGGGTGGGCGCGAGTCACGCGCCATCCGTCCAACAGCTCCTTGGGGGGATTAAGTGAGACGGCGCTGGGGGTTTCAAGTGAGACGTCGGTGGGGGGATTGGGGGGAAGATCAAGCATCAAGTCGGCGAGGGGGACGTGTCGCGTCGCACGAGCGCCTCTGAGAGAGCGGAGGATTCCTCTCGGCACTGCCAAGACGTTTTCTTGAACAGCAGCGCGATGGCGCGCGGCGACTTGAGATCCCGCCGTCGCTGACCGACCTCATCAACAATCTGCGGCCATGCGAAGGGATGAACCTCACCACGACTACCGCGGCCACTCGCGGTTGCTGAACGCGTTGAAGAAGACATCCAAGGTGGGCAATTTTCCTTTCCTCCCGCAAAACCCCGCTTTCGCTGAAGAGTAGCCAGAGTAAGAGGGATTTTGTTTCGAATGAAGGCACACAAAGTGGGGAGATTTTGTACAGGTGTGTGGACTCTCTTGTGCTAAATATCGGCCGAATTTCTTAGCTCACAGATCACCGCTTAGTTGTAACCTCGTACGTTTACCATTTCAGCCCTGCTCACTTTCACGAATCACCATGTGCACCAAGAACTCCGTGGGCCGCCGACGGATGATCTGAATTAGCGAGGTACGCCCCTGCCCTACCGCAAACTGAAGATCATGACAGAATATCCCAGCGACATGTCGGCCAGTTGGGAGAACTGTCTTCTCCGACCTCAAACACGATCCCCTGGCAACGAAGAACGTCCACGCATGGCACGAGCGGTCTTTCCGCCTCGCCCCGTCGCGAACCTCGACCCAGTATCATCCAGAGCACTCCAGTTGCTTTCTAGAAACGTATTTGTGCCCCGCTCGTCGTATCCCGCTCCCAACGGACATTGGGATTGACCGTTTTTTTTTTCTTTCTTCGTGCCGTGCACTAATACCTATTGCACTAGTCTATTCTCGGTCGAATCGCCTTACGAAAAGCGAGATACTTACCCTCCGACATTTTTTCGCCCTTGATGCCAAGGGGCTGCATCCTCTCCAATCTCTGTATTCTAAACCATTTCCGTTTTGAAAAAGAGACATTGACTGTTCGCTAGCATTTTGTTACAAAATGCCTTTTTTTTGTTCATTATACTGGTGCGCCTCAGCCTACATTGCCCTGTACTTTCGGTGATTTATCCCCAGACTCGACCTCATGACCGCAGATCCTCATGTGTGTGATTTGCCTCCGGAAGCTACCGCGGAAGCGTAAGCAGGGACCGCTTCCGTATATTCATCAAATTGATCTTGCATTCAGGAATCACGGAGACAGTTGGGCGAACTGCCTTCCTCACCAAATCTGGATAGTTAGGTCGGCCAATACCGCTGGCCCGTGCACATCGTTGAATTCCGAAACAGGCCTCAGGTTTTACTACGATGTTGGTCTGCCCTGCATTCCAAACCACATCTTTGCTGTCGCTGCATCACGGATGCGCATCTCGCGTCGCTTACCGATTCGGGCCATTTGTATATCTGACTTTGACCCCATTTAGAATCACTCACGTTTCCGTCGCCGGTTTCAAGGCCCATCGCATTCAAATATTCTGGGCCTTCGTCTGGGCCACCATCGACCGGATTTCCACCACTTCATGAATGCACATCATGGTTCTTCAATTTATTCTATCCGACGCTTCAAAGTAGGACGAGATTGCGAACTGTCTCACTGGTAACGGTATACTTACCTCACATTGCGACGTGCTTATTCGAAAATACTTACTATTTCGGCCGAACACAGACAACCTGACCTTCAAAACCCCCCCTCCCATTTTCTACACCCCAGATAACTCTCAAGTTTTCGCCCTCTCTCAAAAAAAAAACCGCGTCGCCCAACACCCTCGACTCGTCGCCCCACATTCTCCCCAATGTCGTCTAACTCCACTCACAACTCTTATTCCTTACGTCGCGGTCGCTCAGGCGCTGGACTGTTGTTTTTGCGCTCAGCTCTAGGACTTCCCATCCCCAGCCGCATCCCTCGCGGATTTGCGGACGAGTTAATCGTCGAGAACGCCTCCAGGATTCGCAGCGCCGCAGTCGACCGGGTATACCGAGGAGAGGATAGTCCTTGTTTTTCTTTATCTGCAATTCAAAGAAATTAATCACACTTTGCAGATGACCGTCGAGGAGCAGGACGCTTACATCGCCGCGCTCTACCATCCCGCCTTGTCAGTCGAAGATCCCCTCACTCCCATCGACGAGGACGACGACGTAGCCATCAGTGAGGCTTTGCAGGTGGAGGCGGACATGGTAGCGATTCCCAAGGCGCCTGCCGTCATGATTGAAGAAGATGACGACGAGTATCTTGCTCTCGTTGACGAGCTTGCGGAGGACGAGGACGTTGTGGAGGAGGATGTTGCGGTGGAGGACGTTGCTGAGGAGGAGGATGTTGAGGTGGAGGACATTCCTGAGGACGAGGATGTCGTAGAGGACTCGGAGGAGGATGACGCTGACGAGGAAGATAGTCTCTTCGGCCCCGATGACTCGGACTGGGACACTAAAGCACCGACCCCGCCTTTTCAAGTCGAAGAGCGCACTCCGGAGATCGACGAGCTTGAGTCAGACTTCTCCCCGCTCCCCTTCAGGCCGCGCACTCTATTCCCTGCCCTACCGCGCACTTCCTTACCTAATCAAGAATCTCCGGCGCTCTCGGAGATCAGCCGCGAGCTTGCGCAGTTTGTCTCTTCTCCATCACCTTCCATGCCGTCCACGCCTCGTCTTGTCCCCGACACCAGCTTTGATGGCGACACCAGTATGGAGGTGGACGAGCTCTCCCCGTCGTCCTATCTTCCCGCTGTGATACCGACACTCGACTCACCTTTCGTTTTGACAACACCGGCAAGATCCGAGACCAGCCTCGACCTCCGTCGCGTCATGTCCACGCCGCCTTCCCCGACCGTGAGCATGTTCGATGTCCCCCGCGGCGGTGGTCCTTCCCCTTTGTTGGATGCACGGGCTTATCGGCGTCCTGGTCGCCTGATTACCTACTCCAAAGCCGATCGCAAGCGCTACGGACTTCTTCCCAACCCCTTCCTTGCACTTCCTCCAGTGGCCGATGACTCGGACGACATTCTTACCTGCGACGGAGACGTCAGCGACATCGACAGCGACAGCGAGAATCTCTCGGACAACGAGTCCAATCTCTCGACAACCGCCTCCGTCTTGGGAACGGAGGTCAACATGGACGACGTGGATGATATCTACGACGATGAGGAAGACATCCTCGTTCGTCGCTCTAGCCGCCTGGTGTACCGCAGGACTCAGGCCGACGTTCTGACCTGTTCGAGATACAATTTGTTCTCTTTGGACGCTAAGTACTCCTTACTTTCCTCGTCCGGCTTTCGCTTTATCTCACAGCAACTATTATTCAGGTTCCCTCTTCCGCGCCCTATCGTCGATTCCCAAGATAACGTCATGTCTGCTGTGGCTCCCGGACCCAGCAAGCTGCTTCTCTGGTGGGGCGCAGTCATAATCGAGGCCTACCGACACAGCAACCAACTCTATCGCGACGCGGGGATAGCGCTCCGACCCAGCGACAAAGCTTTCGTGATCTGGGGGCTCACATATGTTGGGGTGCGTATCTCGCTATCTCCTCAATTGAAAGTATACTGATGTACTCGACGTTTCGAAGGGGGTACAAACCATTGCTCATCCCGAGGAGGTGCGATGGCCGCTCAAGCGTATGCTGTCATGGCGCGCGTTCCAAGAGATGTCTGAGTATCAAAATCGTGCGTTGACCATTTGTATTCTGAATGAATCAAAGCTGACATTGTCTAGATTTCTACCTTCACATGGCAACAAACTCCCATGGGTACGCGTCCTCGCAAGTCGACCTGATGCGCAAAGCAGGAATCACCAACATGCCGTTCCGTCATTCGGTCTTCACCACCTCCATTCTGGAATTCGACCGCGACCCGAACACCGCTACCAGCACAGAGGATGCCGCCATTGGAACCATGGAGGCCATCACTCCCCTTGGCGTCTGGGATTCCACCACCAGTGGCGCCCTCGTTCTTTCCACCGACGGTGTGGTGATGCAGATCCGCCCGGGCGAGACCGTTCTCGTCCCAGGCGGTAAGCCGTATACGTTTGCGGCGGTGGCCCCCGGCGAGCGGCAATTTTTGTTTCGCCAGTATTGCAGCGAGGGAATCTATCGGTGGCTTTCTAAAGGCGGGCGAACTGATGCGGAGTTCACTCAAACAACTACGAAGCAGGAGCTCCGGGATTGGGAGGACATGCGTCACCAGTTCGGGAAGAACGCTATCAAACTGTTCAGCAAGCGCGGGGATGTGTTCACTCTGTAGTGCGTCTGGGTTTATTTCCTTTTCTGATTTCGCTCTCCATTAAAAATACGCTTACATACGTCTACACTCCACTGTAATGCGTCGATATCCTCTCGCAAATGCACTCTATTCTTGTTCTCCTCTCTTTTTACTTGACCGTTTCACTGTGAAGTTGGCGTGCGATGGTCCAGGTCAGTCCAGGCGAGTCCAGAATGTTGTGAAGCACTTGAAGATCGTCGCTCCAAGGTGGAATAAATACCTTTGGTGTCAATTTGGTGTAATAAATACCTTTGCGCCCTTGTCGACCGCCCCAGAGCCATGTCCAGTCTATCTCGAGGTAAATATATCCATTCTCATTCGCCCTACTTGCTGCAATTACCACCAGGGAATTATGTTGTCATCGAGTACTCGTACGGCTGTTCTTTCCTCCGTCAGATTCAAGAGCAATTCATGAGGTGAGTCTGCCCATCGTCTGCTCCATTCCGAGGAGTTGAGATTGTTTGTCAAGGCCGAGAGGACTCTGGATGCTGAATCGACAACCGCAACACGCCGAAGTTGAGCGCGACACAATGACGGGGCAACCATCAGATCTAGGGCAGGCTGGACTTGAGCAGATGAAGACTGGGCTCGAGGAGGAGGATGAGGACGATTTGCCGGATCTGATCAACGACGATACGGATTGTGAAGAGTGCTGTGGTCAATGTTGCTCATCGCGTAGAGTCAAAGCCAAGTTGTAGGTTGATAAATTTGTTTGCGCGCAGGGAGAACGTCCGAAAGCAGTGTGAATTAAACATACAACGACAGCATATGCAGAGCAAAGGAGGCGGGGATATAGACAAGGAGAGGTTAGGGAAGGGGGGACGAACTACTTTCCCTCTCGTCGCTGTCTTCGTCACCGCTACTACATAGCTCATCCTCGAACTCCTCGAAGTCGTCCATATCGCTGTCGTAGGGTTCCCGTGCTTGCTGCCTCAACTCAGCATTCATCCGTCGCTGTTGCAGCGCACGGCAATATTCTGCGAAAGCTGCCGGCCCGTAGATGGCCTTGTACGCGCTGAAGTCGTGTTAACGATGTCGGACAAATGAAAGTAAAATGGACATACGCAAGGCGTCGTTGGTGCTGAGTAAAGCGTATTTTTTCCCGCTTGCTAGAAAATTCAATACATGAGTGGAGGACTGGACAGAACAGTACGTCCATACTCACCCGTTTCGATACTTTGCTTGGTATCGTCGTTGTCGCGCATTAGCAGCAATTTGTTCATCTTGTGGACGAGATTTGAGTTCGGCGCGTTTCCTGCGCATGATGAGAGGTGGAGCACGTCAGTGCCGGGAGCATACCGTCGCATCCGTAAACGCGCCTTCTCGTTACGCGCCAGGTGCTTCCGCAGTCTGGAGAGTCGGGCTTCGGAACTTCGGCTTGAGGGAGGGGAGAGGTAGAGAGACATACAGAAGTTGGTAGTCCGTCTCAGCGCAGTTGGTGAGTTTCGACCTCATCGGTGGGTAAGCGTGCATGGTGGGAGAAGGAGAGAATAAGCGGGATCAATAAACAAACGACAACCACCTTTGGCAGTTCGGAAGCGGAATCCGACTGATTCGGAGTTGGACTCGGACCGAGTCGGATTTCAGGCTCAACAAGAGAGGTGGATAGGGTTAGGGTCAGCAACGCAGAAACATTCGCAGATCCAAGTCCGTTTTTTGAAGCTCATGAAGAAGCTGCGGGCAAATTGAGTCTCAACCTGATGACTTAGCCACATCCTCGTCGAGACAGAACCGAATTCGACCTGAAATGTTGTCTTTTGAAAAATAGCTCGAACACAAAAAGTTCAAGAAACCAGTCGAGGTTCCTATAGGTAATCCTATTCAACGTTCAAATTGATATTTGAAAGCAGTTCGCAGACCTGTGATCGAAAGAAAAAATCATAAGAAAGTAGCTGAAATTGCGGCAGGTGAGATTCTTGCACATTTGGATTCGCGACAGTGAGCAAGATGCGTTCAGGTATTCAGGTACATCAAATGGCGGCGAGACGGAATGAAAAGACCATCTTCGGGCTTCTCGGAGTGTAGGCAGTTCGCATGTGTAGGCAGTTCGCAGTCGAGTGGGATGTAAAGCGCTTCGTGTGGGTGACAACGACATGAATCGGGGTCAGATTCTGGCAGCAATCAGCCATTACCTTTACAAGATTGCACTGGTAGTACAATTGAGGGAAACTCGATGAGATCGCGCCCCCAGCACGCGAAATCTCCAGTCCATTTGTGTAGGCAGTTCGCACCGCAGCCAAAATTGGCATGCCAGGCGCCGTGGCGAAGTCCCCCCAGGGCAAAATGTGGCTAACTTCAGTGTAGAGACCTCGAGTTTCAATTTGAGCGAAGGACATCATCGAGATAGATGCATGATTTGGAATTTGAAAGTGTCAAATTAAGCAATATAAAAGCGACAAAAAATGGCATTATGGATCGTCAGAGTGATACAAGAACAGAGGTACACAGCGAATTTCGGCACTAGACTGTAGCTACGTGGTAGGACGGGGTAATTACAGCGACAGTCCCCTTTTTGACAGCATCGGCAAATCTGTTGTATGCCTCGCTGCGATTGCGAGCGACTTCGTACCACGAATCGGGAACATTGAGCGTATTGAGTTCACATTCAGTGCTACGAGAGAAATTAGTAAAGTATCTAAATTGACTCGGATTCGGCACCTACCGCAAGCGATACACTCCTGGAGTGATTCCGCGATACACGACAAACCAGCTAGTGTTATCCGCCCCAACCGAGGACGAAGATGGCTGAGAAAGAGCCGGTGGCGACCTAGATTCGACAGGCCGGACTGCGCCACGGCCAGCAATGCTTGACGACGAAGGGGAAGGCTGAGGAGGAGGAGTGGACAAGGCAGCGGAAGACCGAGGAGTTGGGTGGGATGGGGCGGAGGAAGTCTCATTGCGGTGCAACTCGTAGTAAGCGAAGGCCTCCTCGGCCTCAGCGCGAGTGGCATAACCACGATAGACACATTTGCTGACGCCCGAGACAATTGATCTAGTTCTTTCCCTCGATAAAAAAAAGCAAAGGACTCAGAGTCACATAAGTGGACAAAGGATGCAAAACTAACCAGGTGTGGAATATTCCGCGTTCCGGCCCCTCAAAGACGACATAGGCGGCTTTGGAACCGGAACGACGCCCGCTACCCTTCTGGATGACGTGTACGCTTGAATCGCCGGCCCCTTGAGTGATGGCCCCCGCGACGCTCCTAAGAAATTGGAAATTTTATAAGAGTGATTCAAATTCAGATTAACTCGTACCATTCGGTTGTGTAACCGCTTTTGGTGGGCGTCTCAAAGCGGTATAGTGGAGTCGAGCGAGATGGAGTGGAAGGCGGAGAGGAGGGAGAGTCGGTGAACACAGTCGCATGGAGACGGGAGGCACCGCCGCGATGCGGCGTTGTTGGCGAGGGAGCGACAGATATTGTAGGATGTCCTCCCCCCTGGTCGACGGCATCGAGATCCAGACTGGCTAGTAATCGGATGAACTCTTCGTCAGCATCACCATATTCACTGGAATTGTGTGGAGAGCGGGACATGAGGGTAGAGGGAAAAGGGTGAAACTAGACGTACCTGGATATCAGATGGTATATACCTGCAGACCCGTTGTGAGAACCTTGAGAACGAATCAGATGAGGGCGATCGCAAACCAAAAGGCTAGGACATTCTAGATTATACTTACCATGTGCTCGCTCGGGGTGTTTTGTAACAGGAATCAGTGAAACTGTCTTATGAGCCGAAATACGAGTCGGGGTGAGGGCCATTGAGGTGTTTCTAGAATAAATCAAAGAAGGGCGAGGTCATTCTAGAGTAAATTTACCATGTGCTTGCGCGGGGTTCTGTACATGGAATCAGCAAAACTGTCGGGCGAGGAGATTCTAGATTATATTTACCATGCGTTCGCGCGGGGTGTTCTGGACATGGGATCAGTGAAACTGTCTTACAAGCTGAAAATATGAGTCAGATGAGGGTCTTTGAGGTGTTTCTAGAACAAACAGAAGGGCCAGGTCACTCTGGATTGGCATTGTACCATGCGAGGTCGGCGACTGGAATCAGTGAAACTGTCTTGCGATCGTCGTGCTTCCGTGATTCTCCCGTGGAAACAAATCGGATACGAGTCCAGCTTCGCCGAGATTGGTCTAGAATGTTGGGTTGCGATAGAAATCGGGTCCACGCGATGAAAGATCATGACACTAAGAAACCAAATGGGGAAGCATAGTGAGGATTGGATTTCTGCGAACTGCCTAGATGGAGAAGGTACAAGCTACGCGACACAGCAAGAAACGAAACTAAGAACACCAAATCACTCATTACTTCCAAACTGGGAAACGAAAGCATGGTATCAGAATCAAAATGAGGGAGTGGCGAGGACTTACAATACAATTAGTCGAGAATGGCGACGTCGCGGAAGTTCAAAGATTGATTGAAGGCCGCGAGAGCGAGGGCCTGGGTCTTGTAGGACTTCATGTGGCTGCCGGACACTCCGACGACGGCCCCTAGGGCGAGGCTGTTGCTGCGAGTGACGCCCACCCACTTGCCCCTGGTGATGCAGTACCAGAGGACGACCTCGAAGGAGAAGGCTTCAGGCACCGCTTGAAGGTGCTGAGCAGGAACGACGAGGTATAGAGCATCGGCAACCCAAGGACCGTGATTGCGAAAGCCGGTGGGAGCGGCAGGGGCTGCGGGTGCAGGAGGGGGAGGAGGAGGAGGAACGGTGCTGGCCGTCGCGGGGCCGGCGGTGGTGCTCAATCCCGCAGAGGGGGCGGAGGCGGCAGATGCAGCGGCCTCAGCGTTCGCTATCGGAGAATTGTGAATGAGGAGGAAGATGAGAGACTAATCGTCACCTTGATTGAGCGACGCCATAGCGCTGAGCAGCGTTTGAAACGCTGCGAGTGTGCTGGCTGAAGTTCCTGTTAGTACAGCTTGAGACATAAGGGCAATTGGCTTACCGTGGGGAGCGCGCGTCGCTCCTGGAACAGAACCCTCTGTTCCAGAAGCCGGTTGGTTGTGGGAGGTCATGGTAGTACGAGATCAAGAGAGAATGGTATAAGAAAACTGTGCAAAACAAACCTTTATAGTGCGAAATTGAAACTCCGCATTCCCAGTTGATGGGCTCGGAGGAGAGCTGACGAGGTTACCTAGCTTGCGTCAAATCGCCGTCAATAAACCAATCTCGTCTCGACAATATTCAGCAAACCAGTGGGATAGAAAAAATTCAGGTCAGTATATTTCCTTACTCCATCTCACACTTCGAAGAGCATTAAGAGCGAGAGCTAATTTGCACGCAGATATGGCGAAAAAACGGAAAGGCGCACACGTCCAAGAAAAGCCAAAGAAGATCGAAAAAATTTGCGACTCTGGGCTGAGGGAGCTCGCGAGACTATACTCTCTCCTCATCTTGACGCGTACCAGGTAGCCATGGACCAAGGACGCCGCCAAGAAAGAAAATTTTTGAAAAAAGGTGTGCCGGGAGTTCCACGCGCGGGTTGACTGGCGTACAAAGGATCACGAAGAGCCTGTATTGAAGGCATGGCGACGCTCTACAGCTGTGGACGAAGAAGTTTTATCGGAGGAGGACGAGATATCGAGGTCAGCGCGAGTCAGCGAGCTCAATGTGGTAAGTCACCATTGTGACAGGCGTGACACCTTGCTCATGGACGTCGTCGACAGCGCATTCGCCGCTGGTTCACATACAGGCTCAAGAAATTGCGAAAGCGCCAGCGAACCGGCAAGGACCTAGACCCAAGAAAGGACCCGTACTCTGTACTCCTGGCCAATCTCTCCGGTGTCACTTCTCCTCCAAAAGCACTGCAGGCCTACCAGCAATTCATGCGCGAGTCTTATGAAGAGAAGGTTGCTCCGGTCGTAGCTGAGCGATGGCAGCAGGAGAGAGCGGAGAGCAGCGTTGTGTCTGCGCGTACGAAGGAACCGAAGGCAGGGTTTCGAGCAGAAGTTGCTCGTCAAGTTTTGCTGATCTTCCAGCGGAGGAACGAAAGGCGATCGGAGACCGTGCAAAAGCTGAGGCGGCTGAGGCGAAGGCATCCTATGTCACGATGCTCAAGGCCCCTCCTTCGACAAGCCCTGAGAATCGACAATTGTAAGATTATTTTCTTGACGAAAGATACTCGCAATTTTGACCCTAGATTCAGGTGTATCGACAACGTTAGCGATTTCATAGCCCCCATTCTTCAAGGACTCTACGCCTCCACGGGACTGCATGCTACATTGATCATGGGGGGGGCCGATTCCGGAGTTTGGAGGGGAAATTCGCACATTGCAGTAAGTGGACATTATCCGAGGCTCTTATTGCATTGCTGAATGTACGCGTTGTTACATAGTGTTTCCTACGGTCGCAACCGTACTGTGCAGGGTCCGCACTGGCCTCAGTGGGATAAAGCACGGTTTGCTGGGGTGACACAATTCATGACCGAGTATCTACATACCGCTTACAGTGAGTCTGGGATCTACCGCCTCATATCATGTATTCATTCTATCCAGCCCCTCAAGAATGCGCGCAGTCGGCCTTGTCTCGTCCTTCAGATCTCAGCGCCGCAAACTATACCATTCCACCCGAAGACTCCGATTCAGACAGCGGCTCAGACTCGGACTCGGACGACGACTCAGACGACTCAGACAGCGACGGTAGCGATGATGAGGACCGCCGTCCTGCGAAGAAGCGAAAGGTCGCAACGGGTAAGAAGGCAGGGAAAGCGAAGGAATCAAGTGCGTATACAATTGGGCTTTCTTTCGCTTTTCGATCCTGATGTGAGTTTTCAGATTCACCAAGCGTCGCAACCGAAACTCCGTATCACATCTCGGAGGCCGAACGTCAGCTCAATATCACAAGAAATAAATCGCTCATTGCCCGACTGAATTCGGGCGATTTTGACGCGCTCGACCCGCAGTTTGCAGATATCCACCAAGAGGTTGAGGAATTGATGGCAGAGCTGCGCAAATACGTGAAGAAACCAGAGCAGTCGAGTCACGCTGCATCCCAGCCACTGCCACTTGTGCCGCCGCCGCCTTCGTCTCAGTCTGCGTTCGTACCACCAGCTCCTCCATCCCAGCCGCTGGCGCCGCCGCCTTCATCTCAGCCTCCGTTTGTGCCACCAACTCCTCCATCCCAGCCGCTGGCGCCGCCGCCTTCATCTCAGCCTCTGTTCGTGCCACCACCGCCTTCATCTCCGCCGCTGGAGCCGCCGCGTTCATCCCAGTCTCCTTTGGTACCACCACCGTCTTCATCCCCGCCGCCTTTATCTCAGCCTCCGTTCGTTCCACCACCGCCTTCATCCCAGCCCCCAGCTTCGTCTGCTGGCCGCCGTAAATCCACCCGCACCACGAGGGCCAGCGCTTCTCAATCCAAAGCTACCGACACCCCGCTTCCTGCCACCGAGAACGTTCTCGAATCACCTTCACGTCTTCTGTCCGTTCCACCCGCCACTCATGCTGCTTCGGTACCCGGATCTCCCTGACAACGATACCAATGAGTCAGATGGTGCAAACCCAGTCGCGGCTCAAGGTGTATCCTTCCCGCCAGTATCCCATGCAGCGCAGGCTGGTGTTGCGACAGTGCCGCCGCCGCCCCGCCCCTCCGACTTGTCTGCATCGTGTCCTGCCAACGCCAAGCCGTGGTTCGTCGACGCCCACCAAGCGATGACCCAGGTGGATCTCGGCTGTCA
This sequence comes from Favolaschia claudopus, assembly GCA_037176885.1. Lineage (NCBI taxonomy): Eukaryota > Fungi > Basidiomycota > Agaricomycetes > Agaricales > Mycenaceae > Favolaschia > Favolaschia claudopus. Next base: position 1,405,176 of record JAWWNJ010000043.1, on the reverse strand, counting down.
TTATTTCGCTCTGGTGGCGGCCTGGATCCGCCTGGAAGCTGCATCCCGTTTCGAGCATAGCCCAACCAATCTCCCCGCGAAGTTCCGCCCCAAGCAAGTCGGGACATGGATTGCTAATTCTCGGCGGGGTCCGCTGCCCGCGGTGAAAGATCCCGTTCGTTATGCCAAGGACTGGCAGACTTGGTGGGACTCCCTGCAACCGGCTTGGCGTGCGCGCGAATCTACCGGCGAGTGGTCTATCACACGGGGCTATGGTCAGAATGGGCGGGAATGGGGTCCTTTGTATCACTGGGGCGTCAATGGTGTGCTGAGCGTGGTTGCGTCGCTATGCTTTTGGGGACGTGCGGTCGGGACTGATAATGTGCTGCGCGGCGCGTGGGAAGCTGCCGTGCTGGATGCGGTGTGGATGTTTGAGGGCATGGCAGCTTATTACGAATTGTTCAAAGGTAAATTCTAAAGTACGGTCTCTTTTAGCGTGAATAGTACATTATGTTGGCGAGATATGTAGACGAAGTCCATGTCAGTCCGTTGAATATGCTCAATGTCAGTTGTGGTGTCGTCAAATTAAGTGTATTTCTGGTTCATTAACTTCATACAATAAATATACACTGCTGAGGTATTGCAGAAAAGAGAAAGCAGAATCTGATTCCAAAAAAGGAAGGAAATGCGCGGATCGCAACGACCGATTAAAGTTAATCGACATGGAAGTCAGACGACGAAGAACAAGGAGGGGAAGCAGGCGATATTTTGGGGAGGGGAAGGGTGAGAAAAAGCGGAGGATGACCAGGAGGAAGGCGGGAGAGCTGGAGGGCGGCACCACGTGATGTGACACCGTGATTTTGATGGAGGCTGTGCTTTGCGAGGCGACAGATGGATCACCCAACCATTTTAAGGCTCAAAAGTGTAATATACAGGTGAATGCAGCTAAGAAATCTTCGAATGAAGACAATATAAGAGCTGTTGCATTTCTGTGAAGCGAGACGGCACCGTGGTGTGGAAAAGCCAAAAACGCGCTGATTCGCTTTTGCTGAGGCCGGAGGGTGGGATATTGGCCGGGGAACGCCGATTCGAAAGCCTGAAGCGAGGGGGAAGGGTGAGAAACGGTCGGGGATGACGAGAGCAAGGCGGGGGAACGAGGGAAGGTGTCGGGGGGAGAAGGGTGAGAAAAGAGTGGGGATGGCCGAGAACAACGAGAAATGAGCCAGGAACAATCAAGGCGGGAAATGATTCGGGAGGGGAAGGTGAGAAACGGGCGGAGATGACCGAGAGCAAGGCGGGGGGAACGAGGAAAGGTTTCGGGGGGAGAAGGGTGAGAAAAGAGCGGGGATGGCCGAGAACAACGAGAAATTGATGACCAGGAACAATCAAGGCGGGAAACGATTCGGGAGGGGAAGGGCGGGGATGACCAAGAGCAAGGCGGGGGAACCAGGGAAGGTTTCGGGGGGAGAAGGGTGAGAAAAGAGCGGGGATGGCCGAGAACAACGAGAAATTGATGACCAGGAACAATCAAGGCGGGAAACGATTCGGGAGGGGAAGGGCGGGGATGACCAAGAGCAAGGCGGGGGAACCAGGGAAGGTTTCGGGGGGAGAAGGGTGAGAAAAGAGCGGGGATGGCCGAGAACAACGAGAAAATGACCAGGAACAATCAAGGTGGGGAGCGGAAAATGATTTGGGAAGGGTGAGAAACGGGAGGAGATTACCGAGAGCAAGGCGGGGGAACGAGGAAAGGTTTCGGGGGGGGAAGGGTGAGAAAGGGATGACCGAGACCTAAATGCTTCTCCATTGAGCCGACAGCTTTTGGCCTGAAAGAGCGTGAAAGGCGCACCATCAAAAGGGACCAAAACGAGGCTCCCGTCAGATGTTGATGCCTGGAAAATCAATCGAATCAAATTCCAAATACCCGCAACGACAAAAAACGGCCCAGAACCCGCCCCAAAAGGAATGGAGGGCGGAAAGTGTACGTAGCCAACCAGTTGGGTAACATCGTGGCATTAGAAAGCGTATGCCATGGCTACGACCATGTATCTTACACTATATATTAGTGCCAGGCCTCATACGGTACCGTCAAAACGCACGGCTTCCAGAACTCGACAGTACGGTACGTCCAAGATATGGCCGGGATACGGTTACGGAATAAATCATAAATGGACACGAGAAACATGAATTCAAAGAAATGTCATCCGCCTCGTCCATGATATATTCAAGTACAGTTGTAACCTCTGTTCGTGCCAATCTAAGCTCAACATTCAGCACCATCGACGTTGGGATTGTGTCTGGCTTGGGACTCGAATGTTTAAGGGGCATGCGGAAAATGCTGCAGGAGTGCTATACAGATTAATGTAGCTGGCAATCGTGTTCTTGATAGCATTCAAAGATGACTCAGATGTCGAACACGAATAATACCCAGATCACCTGTACTATCTGCGCCGTATAGATGTCACGACGTTTTTAGTTGCGTCCTTGAGCGAAGGCTATTCTGTCAGATTCTCTTGACCATTGCCAGTAAGCCGTCGCGAAAAAAAAAAAAAAACAATGCAGCATGCTTACCCTTCCCACTCACCGGTACACTGTTTCTTTACCATTCTCTCACGAAGATCTGGAGTCTGTAAAACCCGTTGCAAATGGTACCGGTGTGCAGGCTGCCGGTGGTTACGAGTCGTACGACTCAGACAATGTTTCAAGTGTCAGGATGTATCAGAGCATGTCGCGGGAGAAGACTCGATTCAATTCTGAGAGGGCCTGTTTCACGAGCGGAATAGGAACCAAGGACTCCGAGTGAAAATAACCAAGACAAAGGAAACTACGAAACAAGAACAAGGTTCAACTGATGACTCGGACATCACCGGCGAGGCGTCGAACGTGGCAAAAGTCACTTGACCGTTAGCAAAATCGAATACCTTTGTTCACGGTTGAGTAACAGGTGAATTGAAAGGAAGTGGGGAATAACACAGTCAGTCTCGTGCGTACGAACCCAGTCAGAATTGATTCAGACACTATGTTTTCCTCAGAACTATCTGCCGGGGCCAGAGATCATCCTTCATGTATGTTTTCCACAGTGGTTGAATCGTTTCAAAACTGTGTTGTCTGTTGATAATGAATGCCACGCAGTAGACGCTCATGATTGAGAGCAGCTCGGTCTCTTGTTTAGAGTTATAAAAACCCTACGGCATAGAAACTTTCCCGTCCGGACGGTCCTTCTGTATCACCATCGGCAACTTGGAGCATCGGGAAGCGGGATTGCACATGGTTGAGGCGTCTGTTTCATGAGCGAGATAGGAAGAAAGGAAGTCGAGCCAAAACCACCAAGACAAACGAAACTACAAAACGAGAACAAGGTTCAACCAATGAGTCGGAGATCACCGAGGCCGGAATCTGCCGAGGTAGACAATGGGCCAACCGTTACTGAAATCGAATAATCTTTATTCACAGTTGGACAACGAGTAAATCAGGACAGAAAATCAAAGACCCTCTCGGGAATTATAAGCCATTCATACTCAACTCCAAGTCTTCCAGAAAGCATTCTAAGGCTCCCCCGCCGAAGGACTCCGGGCATCATACGTTTGGAATGTTCCCCAAATAACACCCTCCCAAAACGGTCTCTTCTTCTAGTGACAATCGCCGCACACCATACCAGTCCCCAGCGCCTGTACGGTCAACAACAGCTCGGTCTCTCGCTTATAATGCCCATCTCACACAAGGCACTACCTACTCAACCTGCACCCGCCGCGCACTCGCCAATCCACAAACTACCAGTACTAGTGACTGCGAGATGGCACCTCCATCGCTACTTCCCAAGTCTGTGGCAGCTATAGTCCTTGCCGTCCTTCTTATCCTTCATATTGACGCACAAGCGGCACTCGTAAATTACACGATCGAAGATTTCGATATTGCGGTGGACTATGGCAATTGCCATATCATCACTTGTGACGCCACTTCCAGTGTACCCGATCCATGCGACCAGCTTAGTTATGAAAATCAGACAATCACTATTGTCACGCCACTATCGGAGGGTTGTTCAGTGAAAGTGCCTTTCAATGGTCAGTTATGATCGTGTTTTTATTTCTCAACCCTGGAGTCTTTCAAGGAACCGCCATATATGGTTACCTCACTTGTCCCACCCCCGGTTGCAAGATTGAAGTTGATAACACGGGCCAGCACTCTGAGATCGATCAAGCCGATCCCGCTCAGGCTGCTACTATTCCCCCCCTCGGATATTTCAACAATTCGCTGTCGAATCAGGCACATATTCTTATCATCTCTTCAACGGCGCTGTATTTCGTGGTTGACAAGTTCATATACACGTATGCCTGCCTCATATGCCTGCCGCCTCTGCAACGCGACTGACTTTTGATCATATCCTCCCCTCCCAGAGTCGATGATGGAAATTCGGCTCGGTACACGGGAAGCAGTGATCCTACAAGCAATGGAGCGGGCTCCATCGGCGCCACATCGATCTCTCGATCGTCACTAACTTGCAATATAGCGCAGTCAACCAGCGCCGCATCAGCATTGCAGTCATTAGTCCCGTCCACCCCATCGTCACCGAGCGCGAAGGAGAGAACGGCGAAACTTGCGGTGATCTTGGGCGGTGCTCTGGGCGGACTTCTATTCTGTGCCGCAATCATCATTACTGTTCTCGCCCGGCGCATACGACCGAGTGATCACAACGAGGATGTTTTACAACCGTATCCCTCGCCGGCAACGTGGAGCAGTGAGGCGTATCATAGTACGCCGCGGAGGAAAGCTCGCTGGCCACTAGCATTGCGGATCTCCTTTAGTTCCTTTAGTAGCACTCGACAAGCCCATCCCTCGCCGCCGCACAGATCGTCTCAGGAGCGAGACGAGACGCAAGGGGAAGGTCGGGAGGGTGTCGCAGTATCAAGGCCGGCTGGGAATGATTCCCCGCCTCCGGAATATTTTGCGTGAGCAGTGGGCGGAAGAGACGGATAATTACCAACCGATTATGTAGATCTGCTGGTTTTCATTTTATGTTCACCCGATTGAAAGAGAAATACTTATATCACGGTACCTTGAAGGAATCACGTTGGGCGGACGAGTGATTTGTGAGTACGGACAGCCATTCGGTTGAAGCTGGAAACCGATTCGATATCGGCTGCAAAGACACCAAGGCAAATAAATATTCAAAAGCAGCAATAAAATGAGATCATACAACTCGACAGTGAGCAAACCGCTCTCGAACATCCGCGGCGTGGTCTCAATCGCATAACAGCAGACGGTAGGACAGGAAACTAGCACAAAGAAAGCTTCGATAGAAGAAACAGGTTGTATTCGATGCGGCCATTTCCTCCCATGAGAAGTTGAAGCGATTTGAACCAGCGGCCGGAGATATTCGTCCCTGCATCGACGAACTGGTGGATGAGAGAAATCGGATAGCTCCGCGTGCGATTCGACTGAACGTACATTGTCATCGCCCACAGATGATTCAGCACCAACACCTCCTCTCCGGGAGTCTGAGTATGACCGTTTCGGTACCCGAGAGTTTCAGAAGGATCTTCAGTCACCGCCCATGGTGACTGAGCACAATTTGCGCGAAATAACTTCCCTCTGAGCAGATGCGAGGCACGCAGGCACGGAAGGCGGGAGATCAACGGTAGATGCAGCCGAATAGTCAAATTCATCGCAAAATCGTTGGAAAAGTGTCAGGTCGAATCTTGACGCGCTGGACATGGAGCAAGCAAGAAAATCGACAGAGACATCTACATGCTTGCGCTCAGGCTTGAGCTGGATGAGCACATCCACCATCGACAGAGACCAGGTAAGTATAGTGACTATCCGCATGAATAGTCCACCAACGGTACGACAACATCGACCTCACCACTGCCGCAAGACGCGCGCACGAAAAGATTCATCACCGGTCCAATCAAATCCACATCACTTTGACACTTCCCTCCGTCCCCGGCGCCCTCCTGAAGGCAAGCAAACAAGCAGCACATCCGCCCCGGCCTTCCTCTCCTCTCCTGTCATCTCTATATAGACTCCTGCTTGCCCCTTCTCCAAATCTTTTGGGGGGTCTCCAAGGCTTCCCCAAAAGACCAACCCGGCCCAGGAAACCGACTCGTACGAGAAAAAAACCGCAAATGAAAAGTGAAAACCAACAAGAACGAAAAATGCACATGAAACATGATGTCCAGAGACTCGGATCGAAGAAAGACAAGCAACAGAACGCACTTGTGTTATTATCTTCGTCTCTTTCCTTCTCGCTATCTACCCAACCTGTCTTCGAACTTGACTGCGTCAAAGAGATAGATATTGCGGTGAATTCTATTCAAATCAAAGAGTCCTCTTGTCAGTCAATTCGTCGGAAATTTTGCGGAAATTGGAATCCCGCCTTTCGGACAAAGAAACCAACCACCCACTGCGGCCTGAGCAACTAGCTAGGTTTCGAGTCCCCTAGCCGCTCGCAAGGTATGTTGGAGACAGAAAGTACTTGGATGAGACTGGTGCCGAATCCCGATGACGAGGATGGATCGAGTCAAGGAGAGGGGATGCTTGTCTATATTTGGCTGCCTCCCCCCGATCGGTCCGACTTTGCCGGTTGTCCTGGACGGCCATGTTCTAACTTCTCTGACCTTCTCTGACTCACTGAGGGCCGAGGTCGGTGAGCGAGTACTTATATCCCTCTACTCTGGCGGTCTGGCTCAGGTACATCTGTGGCTCAGGCGACTGGACAGATGTACCTTGACTGGAAACCTCCGAAATCTCTGGTCACGACAAGTTCTAGCACTTTCTAAATTCTCGGAGTCTCCTCGTCGGCCAACGTGTAACAATTCGAATTTCCTCCGTCTCTTCAACCCAAAAATTCACCTTAAGATTGCAAATATATACCTCCATGCCTGCACTTCCGAAAATCTCAATCGACATCGAATATTTGATGCTCTCTCTCTGAGTCGACATGATTCTCCGCATCCCCTAAAACTACTTAGACGAAGTATTCGTCGATGCTGTATTCGCACTGCGCATTGTCACATATATCATCTGGGGCAACAACCTTCGTCTGCTCACAGTAATCATATCTCAACACAATATGTACGGTTACCGTGACTCATTGGGATCGTCTCGTCTATCCGGCCCACTCCACGTACTGCAGGAAGAATGCCCGAGTCTGAGGCCTGAGGCTCTGAACGGGGTCATTCTTAGCGGGTATGCACTGGAATCCTTGCTCGTCACTCACTGTGCACCGTTCACACTCGCTGACTTCTCCTATCCAACTTGAAGCTTGATGATCTATGCCAATGAATCAAATGTCGGCCGTTCAGCTCGACCACGTCTCCGACCAGCCAACTCCGCGCATTCGAGAAAGGCGGGTATCACTAGCCGTAACTTAGTCGAACATGGCACGGCATTCTAGACACTGATCTAAAAAGGTACGCACCAAAACGAAACGAAAACTCCTCTTGCTGATCCAACAGAACGATCTTCGACACCAAACCACCTTTATGGATTCTGATCATCAAACTCGCGTGTCGGGGGTGACCTTCAGGTACATACTTTGGTCGCGATCCTGGCAGATTCTTCCTGAATTCACACAACGCACACAGCTACTCTTCCTCACTTTCAGAGCCCTGCTTCAAACTTATGAATAAAAGTCAATGAGACTTCAAGTTCATCCTGCGGTAAACACTCGGAGATCCGTTGATCTTTCCAGCCGAAAATCAGTAGCGGTCAAGTGCGAATCGATGCCATAGGTAGGTACCCACCACGCTGAATGAGGAGGCGTCTATTTGACGAGCGAAATAGGAATAAAGGCAGCCCGAGTCCAACATAGCGAAGACAAAGGAGTCTACAAAACGAGAACAAGGTTCGAAATCAACAGTCGGAAATCACCGACGCCAAGAGAATCCGCGAGAGATGCCGAAACTCGAAATTGAATGCAGAACCTATGTTCACGGTTGGATAACGAGCGAACCACAACATAGCCGTGAGTACTACACCTACACGCCCTTTCGCAAAATTACATGCTATTCCATAATTAATACAGAGTTTTTCAGAAGTTAGAACATTTTACTCTCCGCCACCGAAGGATCACCAACTATGTTTGGTATGTTCTCTAAATAAAATTCTCCCAAGCCTGTCTCTTCTGCTAGTGACAATCGCCGCATAACTGACCACCGACCAGCGCTTGTACAGTGAACAAGAGCTCTGTCTTTCGCTTATAACGACTGGCATCCCATACAAGTTCTCCCGACCTGCACTCCCCTGGCACGACTCCCCCATCCACCGATAAACACGATCTGTATGGTTCTTCCACTACCCCTTGGGCTCGTGGCAGCTATAGCCGTCGCCTGGCTTCCTGTCTTTCAAATGCATGCACGAGCGGCACTTGTCAATCTCACAATTGAAGATTTCGATCCCGAAGTGGATGCGAATTTTTGCGATCTCAGCCATTGTGACGCGACTGCCAATGAAGAGAACCCGTGCGATCAGACTGGCTTCAATCATCAGACATTCAGCATCGTTAAACCAGTACAAGATATAGGCCTCTCTAGCCCCCCTTGTTCAGTGAGAGTGCCCTTTAATGGTAAGTTGTAGTCGCGCAGATCAGTTTCGGTTTTCAGATCTAAAATATGTCATTCCCAGGAATTGCCATATATGCCTTCGTCTCTTGCAGCGATGGATGTGACGTTTCACTTGATAACACGCGCCTACCTTTGGCGATCAATTTAACCGGGCTCGTGAACGGTTTTCCCCTCGAAGGTATCAACCCTGCTAATGGTCTCCCCCTCGGGTATTTCGACGATTCGCTGTCGAATCAGCCGCATACTCTCATCATTTCTTCGCTGGGTTCTTTGCTGGTGGACAAATTCGTATATACGTATGCCTGTCTCATATCCCCGCCTAATTCCGCATCGTAACTGACTTTTTGATAATATTCTCGCCTCCTAGAATTGATGATGGAAATCCAAATTCGTCTCCCATAATGGAAAGCGGTAAATCAACAAGCACTGTAGCGAGTGTGGCCGGCACTTCATCAATCTCCCCATCGCTAACAAGCAATGTAATGGGGTCGACCAGCACTGCATCAACCTCCCCATCATCGTTCCTTTCCACCCCACCATCGCCGAGCCCCAGAAGGAGTACGCCGAACATTGCGGTGATCTTGGGTGGTGCTCTTGGTGGACTTATATTGATCGCTGTGATCATTGTAACAGTCGTTTGGTGCAGACGACTGCGGTTGAGGACGGGAGAGCATAGCACTGATTTCGTGCAACCGGCCCTGCCGCCAGCGATGCGGACTACTGCGGAGTATCAGAGTACGACACGGAGGAAGACTCCCTGGCTGCCCGCATTGCCGATATTTGCTAGTCACAACCGACATGTCCATTCCTCGCCGCCGCACAGACTGCCAGAGGGGCGGGACGAAGCGCAGGGGGAGGATCGTGATGGTGTCGCAGCATCGATGCATGGAAGGAATGATTCCCCGCCTCCGGAATATTTCGCGTGAAGAGAGGAAAGAGACGTACTGTATAACCTACTTAGTTTCAGCCGATCATGTAGATCTCTGGTTTTCATTCATGTAATTACTGTTGACCTGATTTGAGCAGAAGATGTACCACTGATTCCTCAGAGAGGAATACTGATGACATTGGGCGAATAAACGAATCAGTAATTCCGTGTGAATACAGGCACTCATCTAGATACACCGCAGAAGCGAGAATAAAGGCCCCCCTTGAAATGGTGAGTGGGGAGCCTTCTTGATCACATCGAATGAGTCAACGCTGAGATCCAAACAAGACAAGGAACACCACCCAAACACTTTCCAAGCTTTTATTCGTCGCAGAGATAGATAAATAAATCGATTTCATAGATAGGTGGTCAACCACATTCAATGAAGAGGCGTCCATCCCAGCTCCTCTTCCTTCCCGAAACAATCCACCAAGCATCAACCCCCAACCAGCAAGTGCAGACCGCCCGCTCGCGTCCCAAGCTTCGTCTCCCTCCCCCGTCCTCAGCGAACGACGACAAAGCTTCACGTCCAGGTCCCCCTCGTCATCGGCATCCACCCGGAGACGGACGCGGAAAGAAGAGACGAGAAGAATAAAGAGGAATATAGAAAAGAAAACACATGAAGAAGGAAAGGAAAGAGACACGGAGCAAGCAATAATCGATCGGCGGGGATATCCACATCCATGTCCACCTCGGGCACATCGACCATCGACGGCGACCAGGTATACCGCGTCCATAGCCCACGAACAAAGAACAGAGCTGCGTCCGACATCGATGGGACGCACGAAAGACATCCAACCGAGTCCAGTTCCTCTCCACGTCCACGTCCACCAACGTTCACACCTCCCCTCCGTGCGTCTCCCAATACTCGAGATCGCCACCTCAAACACCCCAGCCGCAGCCTCACCTCCATTCCTTCCCCCGCTCCCGCTTCGACTACACGCGGAGCCTGCCGCCTCTGCCTCATCCTCATCTCCGTCCTCCTCGTCAGGCAACAGAGTAGGGTACTTACTCGGCGACGCTCGTTCTCTCTCCTCCACCTCCACACCGCGGGAACCTAAATCCGGATCTTGAGCCGTCGCTGCCGCCGCCGACACCCACATGATGTGTAGCCCTCCCCCGACGCAGACGCGGGGGACGTCCCCGTCGAAGGCAATTCCACCTCTAATTCTCCCGCAACGTTGGCTGGTGCTTCGTCGAAGTCGGTCGAAGTAGTAGTAGGATTAGGATGCGTGGACGAAGGGCGATCGATCCGGAGCGCCTGACGCTGGCGTTTCGTCAGCCCTGTCACGGGGGCAGGGGCGGGCGGGGAGGTCCCGGGTGAGGATCAGGCGGAGGGCGTGGAGGTGGGTGGGTGCCGGTTGCACGGAGGCATTTCATCAGGAAAAACTCCTCGGGCCGTAGCCGCCGGCTTGGGTATATTGCTCGCTGTAAGTGCTTGTAGTCGATATAGCTTCGGAGGAGAATATATTGTGCTACATGGCCGATGTTGCTCCAGGGAGCTGCTATGGGCCGCTATGTACAATGCCCGCACGGCAATACAGCTCACTATCGACGACACCGAAGTCTATAACAACAACAGAATCTACAGCAAAAGGTAGAACTTCCGCAGGAAGTATGATGATAAGACTCACAAATATTGTGCAGAGAATATGTAGTAGACATCTTTCAAAACTCAACACCTCCCACCCAGCTCCCGCCACATACACCGGAACTTCTCAAATTTGAAAATCGTCGGCGGCGATGCGTACAGATAGGCAGTCGTCAATCTAGCCAGTTGGTATGTTTCAAGAATTGAAGGCTTGAGTCGAATCCAAGGTTTGGTCGATTCAGTAGGGGTGAAACGACGAGGGGAACGAACAGGGAAGAGCAGAAGGATCGGGGAGAGCATGGAGAATACGACAGAAAAGGACAGAAATGACCAAGTCCGAAAGTCTTGGCATCAGGGTCCGTGCGTAACACGTGTTCCGCAGTCGATGGTTGGTTTTGATGGCCACTCTCTTTCTCTTCCCACCACCATCCACCCTCTCTCTCCTTCTCCTTGCCCTTCCTTGCCTCGCCCTCGCTGCCCGCTTTCACCCACATTCTTCTCAGAGTCTCAACGCTTCAATTTAGCAAGATTCTCAGCTCTCTATAACTCAAAACAAATGGCTTTGTGTTCGCCCTCAATTCACCCCCAACAAGATCTTAAGCACAACCCCGCTCCTCAAACACAAGTCCAGCCTCCGGCCTATACTATTCAAGTTGCTCAAGAACTACTGAGTCTTATCATGCCGGAAGCTACCGGAACTCAAGCTCTCGTGTTGGCCAACTTCACCGATTCCAGATTCAAGACTGTCGATTCAAGTGACGTTTTCTGAAGTTTATCATTCAAGAAGTAGACTCTTTTCATGGTCCTCGTTCAAATCTATCCTCTCCCATTCCGTCATATCCAGACTTCGTTGCGGCTGCCGACTTTGTGATCTATATCTGGGTGGTGCGTGCCTATGTCCCTCTCAGTTACATCTATTTTGCTGACAACAACAACTCGCTAGTCGTCAGCGTTACCCGCTCACTTACCGGTGTCGGCAGTTTCCACTCCCTTCAGTTTCCGTAAATCGGTTCCGAGCAGATCTGGTCTCGGGGACAGGGACGAATAACACAGAACAGCAGAATTTGCGGGTCGAATGGACATCGTTAGTTCGCCCAGTACGCATTGTACATACCTGGTTCATAATATCATGTTGCTTTCATTGTATCATACGTTCATGAGCATGAGCCCGATGAGAATATATTGTCCTACAGCGAGCTACATTGCCTATTCTGCTACAAGACTACAGGACTACATTGCGCCGACTGTAACTATACCAACTACAGCGACGTACATACTGTTGAGGGGCGGCTATGGTGCACTATATAACAGGGGGTAAACGACAGGACTATGCTGACTACATCGACTATGTCGGTCGATGTATGGGGTCGGATTTTTCCTGATGTTCAATTTCAATCTCGCTGTTGTTGATGTCGTTGTCGTTGTCGAGGTAGGCTTCGTGAGTGTCGCTGGATCCGTCGAGGTCGGCGTGCTGCATGGTGAGAGTAGTAGAATGAGTGGTTGACTCCGAGAACATGCGTTGAAGGGGACGCACAGTAGTGGTATGAATTAGTCTTGTGTTTACCGCGGGGGTCGGATCGTGTACTTGCTGTATTAGGTAATATCATGTAAGCAGACTTGGAGTCGCGTAAATCTCACCTCAAGAGCGCGATTTCTGCAAATTTTTGGCGGAATACTCACTGTATATGACCTAGAATATGACTCTGTTGTCTCAGAATTTCAAAAATGGTGTCGCGAGGGCTCGCGCACAATGCACGGGTTGTCAGTTGTCGGGTTTCGGCCGAAACGAATCCGACGGCGCAAGAACACACTAAGAATCTGTTTTTCTTCAAATCGTACTGTATATGTCTCGGAAGGTGTGCCAGAACCCTATCTAAATTTTTATTGGAGTACTGTACTAATTTCGATCAATTCGCCTGTCACGCGTCACAGGGACCTGAATTGACGAAATTTTTCGTGCATGTCACAGGTCACCGCGCCGAATTGACGAATGTGACAAAAAAGTCGAAAAATCCCGAAAAAATGGCCGAAAAAGCGTATTTTTCTTCCTGCGCGCTCAACCGCGCGCAATTTGCGGCCGATTCTTTCACCTGATCGCCGTTGACACGGAACGACGGAAAATGACGGCTTTTCATACCAAATCAAGCCAACCGAGGCTAGCCATCACTGTCAATCAGGGCGCTTTGACGGCAATGCTGCTTAAATGAATAATTAGCAGAAATCTTCAATTTCTGCCCCGTTTTCACTGCTAATAATCTTCTCAAAGGGGTGGAAGAAAGTGATCGGTTTTCAAGGCAATAGACGAATTTTTTGCGTGTCACGGTGCTTTTGGTCCATTGACGAATGTCAAATTTCGTTCCGGTGTGTCACAGGTCACAGGCCGGGCGAATTGACCGGAATACTACAGTATATGACCCCTGTAATCATGTCTGTATTGAGAGAATGCAAGCGTTGGAACGAAGTTCGGAAATTGCCGGCTTACATGATATTAGATAATACAATCAGTGCACGATCAGACCCCCGCGGTAAACAACAGACTCTATGTAGCGAGGGCACCGAGCTCAAGTACATAGAGCGTCTGTCTAGGAGAGACTAGGTATGAATAGCTCGGCGCAGTTTGTGGTGATGTCGAATAACGATAACACAAAGAAATACGATAACGTCGTCGCGGTAGATTATGTAGCTAGGTTTCATCGAGTCAACGATGTCGCCTGGCCGTAGGTATCGTTAGATTCGAGAGGCAGAGAGTGATTGATGACGAGTGCATGGATCGAGTCAAGGAGACGGGATGCTTGTCTATATTTGGCTACCTCCTCGCATCAAACGTCGGTCCGACTTTGCCGGTTGTCCCGAACGGTCATGTTCTCTGAGGCTAGCAAGCACGTACTTATACCCCTCTGCTCTTGCCGGCCTGGATATATCTGTGGCAAAGCGCACCCAACGTACTATGACTCGAAACTTCCAACAATCCCTAGGCGCAGCTCTCGGTCGAACGTGGCACAAATCACAATCTTCTCGCACTTTCTCGGTCTCCTCGTCAGCCAACGTGTATCAAATTTCCGAAACCTCGTGTTATTGGCGCAGAAAACCGCTCAAAAACTCAACAAAAACTACCAAGTCTCCAAGTCGGTACTTCCGAAAGTCTAAATTAACATCGAATACTTGATACTTCGAGTCGCTGATTTCTCGGATTCTGCGCATCCAATTTCGGAATCTAGACGGGGTCGTCGACGATGCTCCCTACTCTGTCACAATCGCAGGTTACCGCGCAGTGCGCATTCAAATGCATGTTCTCCGGAGCAACTATGTTTCAACGCTCGTCGATATCGCGCCATCAGGATCGTCTAGGTATCATGTACTCCAGGTGAATTGTCTGAAGGCTTCCGACCACCGAAAATCTCGCAACTAAATTCGAACGTTCCCGCCCTCAGTAGATTCAAGGTGAGTTCCCTTCTTCATCTCGAATCTGCGGAAGCATACATACTCCAAGTACTAGTAGGACTTTACTGGGATCCTCCTGATTGGATATGCAAGCATTATCAAGTCGTGCTGTTGAACTAACCGGACGGCAACACGGCGATCACCACAGCTTTGAAGTTCTTGTTTTTCTTCGCGCCACGCCTCGTGTACGGTGTTAACGTTTTAACAGCCTTTCTCGTCTCTCTCGCGACTTCAATCTGCCCCCTCAACGCCCTGAAGCATGGCTGAAGCTGCGGCGGGCTTTTTCGGTGCTGCCGCTACAGTCGGAGCCGCCACCCACGTAGGAGGATCAGGCTTTACTGGACGACACGAAAATAGTTTTACACGAGGAGATTCAGGCGACGAAGCGGAGTACCGCCGACTTCCTGGAGAACCTCCAAAGCGGAGATGTCACGGGTGAAGAGGAAAGTGTATTCTGGAAGATTAGAGCCGAGTGAGTCATGCCCTAACCGGGCTTTCAGAACCGAGTGCTTGTTAAATTCTGGTCGAAAAGAACTATACAGACGGAACGAGACTACTCTGAAGTCCTTGATCGCTACAAAATCACGTCGTGGATAAGAAATCCTCTAGACAAGCACACCAAGAAGATGGAGGTCCGAAGGAGGAAACGTTTGACACGGAGATACAATCGATCTCTCGAAAGTCTGAATGAGGTGTGAATCCTAGTGTTCTGTTCGCAGAACTACCCGGCCGATGGATTTTACTGCAGTCGCTGTATTCAGGCTCTGAGACATCATCTACCACAGCCTCTGCGGGTTCTCCCCCTGGGTCCAACGCATCTGCTGAGAGCATCGGAGAATGGAGAGATGAAGTCGCGGCAAACGCGGATGTGCATAGGTGGGGTGCAACCTCATCTTTCGGCTACTTGTCATGCGCAAAGAAAATCATCGTTTGAACCAGCAACCTGAAAACGCACGACCCACTAGTACTAGGCGGGGGTACTACGGCACGCGGCGCAGTGGCCGCAGCAACTCATTGAGGCTGATCTCGCCGACGTCGAGGGAAGAGAAATCAATCCTCAAAGAGAAAGCCCAGGACCGGCGCAGTGCAGCAATTGCCACACAAGGGCGACGCCTCTGTGGCGAAGGAATCCGGAGGGAAATCGAGTTTGTGACGCTTGTTGTCTTTATGAGCGGTTGCACGGGGTTACGCGACCGCTGAATGGCATCCCACAGCATGCTGCATAGCAACTTATTGAGGCCAATGTCGCCGACGTCGAGGACGAGGGAAACGAAGTTGCACTTCGAGAAGGGAGAGGAGAAGGGCCAGAGTACAGCAATTGTCACACAAGGGCTACGTCTGTGTGGCGAAAGGATCCACAGGGGAATCAGGTTTGTAATTTTTGTGCGGTTTTGGCGGTAAGTAAAGCGGTCGTTGAACAGGCCGAGGACGAGGACGTAGGCGGTCGTTCTTTTGTAATTTGACTCTTTCTGTCGTTCCGTTTGATTCGTATCCGATCCAGCGCTACGGCTAATTGAACCAAGATTGAACAGACCTTGTGTGGATACTATGATTCAAAATGCCCATGATGGATATTGAGTTTTCTCGCCGAGATCCCCGAGCACTGCCGTAAGTTCAACCTGCTTTCGGTTCCGTTTCATCCAACCTCGGGCTATGCCTCGGATTGCAGGACATAAAACTATGTGAATACCATAGCTTGCGTCCGGTAAGGCCGTTCGGTTCGTCTCTGTGGCGAGCATTGCTCTTTTACGGGATATTGAACTCAATATTATTCTTCAGCTTTTGGGCAGCTTATTTGTCTTTTCCCAGGAATTGCGGGGGCGGGGAGTATGGAATTTTTGATTTGAACAAACAACTTCACAATCCGAGTAGCCCGAGCCAAACACCGGAGTCTGGTGGTTCCGGCGAAGCACAAGAGATAATAAGATTAGATTGTTGATAAATTGAGGAGATTATCTTGATGTCAAGGCACTCGATTGATCGAAGACTTTGAGGATTGTCGAAGGTAGAAAATCAGAAATGAATCCATGAGGATAATTACCACTCAGAAGCCGCACGAAGGAGCCATGTACAGAGTTACGGCGATACACAAAATTCGACACTCGGTTGGGTCACGTAACGGACAAAGCGAATTATTGCAAACTTCCCCTCTATCCTTGTCTATCAAAGATAGATACGGGCTGTAAATCAGCAAACGGAGTGCTGGCCTGCTCTGGCTATACTTCTGATATTAAATGATATATCACGGAGCGCACAGGCCTGCAGGAGTGTTGATAATAAATTGATGTTTGGGTTGAATAATTGAAGAACGCGTTCACACGAGATGGAGGGCTTCGATTCGGGTCGGACGATGAACTCAGGAGTCAGAGACAGACATCTTATGGCCATTGGAGTGATTCGAGACTAGGAGATGTGGAGCGAGGAATATTTGCGCTAAGAGCCGAATTCTAAGTACCTCGGGTTTTCCCCTTGTCTCTTTACTTTTCCTCTCGCAAGAAAGCCAAACGCAATAAGTAGGTATTGGATTTGCTTAGTCCTTGAGTTTCGAGTCCTTCCATAAACATGCACCAATCGTTTCAACATCCGAACTGCGCCCTGCAAAAGCTCTGCCGCCGCAGGATCATCCACTACATTTAGTACGTTCCCCAAACGAAATTCTCCCAAGGCTGTCTCTAATCGCCGCACAACAGAACAGCGATCAGCACTTGGACGGTGAACATCAGCTCGGTCTTTTGCTTATAATGATCATTCCCCAAGGTTCCCGAGCTGCACCCCCCGGACTCGCCAATTCCCTGACTACTTACCAGTGACCGCGAGATGATACCTCCGTCGCGGCCTCTCAAGCCCTTGGCGGCTATAGCCTTCGCCTGGCTTCCTGTCCTTCAGATGCACGCACGAGCGATACTTGTCAATCGCACAATCGAAAATTTCGATACCGTGGTGGTCTACGAGGACGGTTGCAATCCTACCAATTGTGACGCGACTGCCACTGAAGAGAACCCGTGCAATCAGACTGGCTTCAATCATCAGACATTCAGCTACACTAACCCGCCGATAGCCCTGAGGGGTAGCCCCTTCAAGTGTCCAGTGAGAGTACCCTTTGATGGTCAGTCATAGTCCCGCAGAAAAGTTTCGGTTTCCAGATCTAAAATATGTTATTCCAAGGAATTGCCATATATGCCTTCGTCTCTTGCAGTGGTGGATGTGACGTTTTGCTTGATAACACGGATCTACCTTCTGCGATCAATGGAACCGGGCTCTTGAACGGTTTTCCCCTCTTAGGTGTTGACACTACCAATGGTCTCCCCCTCGCGGCTTTCAACGATTCGCTGTCGAATCAGCCACATATTCTCACCATTTCTTCGGGGCTCTTGTTCATGGTGGACAAGTTCGTATATACGTATGCCTGTCTCATATCCCCGCCTCTTCTGCGACGTAACTGACTCTTGATAATATTCTCGCCTCCCAGAGTCGATGAAGGAAGTCAATTTACGTCTATCAAAGTGGCAGGCAGTGACTCAACAAGCACTCCAGCGAGTGTGCCCAACGCTTCATTGATCTCCCCATCCGAGTCGCTAACAAGCAATCTAATGGGGTCAACCAGCACTGCACCAACCTCCCAATCATCGTTCCCTTCCACCCCACCGTCGCCGAGCCCCAGAAGGAGTGCGCCGAACATTGGGGTGATCTTGGGTGGTACTTTGGGTGGACTTATATTGATCGCTGCAATCATTATCACAGTCGTTCGGTGCAGACGACTGCGGTTGAGGACGAGGGAACACAATACGAATGTCCTGCAACCATACCCGCCAGCAATGTGGAGTATTTCGGCGTATCAGAGTACAACACGGAGGAAGACTCCCTGGCCGCTACCATTGCCGGTATTTGCTCATAACAACCGACATGCCCATTCCTCGCCGCCGCACAGACCGCTTGAGGGGCGCGACGAAGCGCAAGGGGAATTACGTGAGGGTGTTGCAGAATCGATGGAGGGAGGAAACGATTGCCCGCCCCCGGAATATTTCGCGTGAACAGAGGTTGATAAGTATTAAGTGTTCGCGGGCATGGGATTTGGGGAACCCAGAGGAAAGAGCCAGACCCTTACCAGACAATCAGGTAGAGCTGCTAGGTTTCACTGTGTCGATTTGGTTGAAAGCAGCGAAATCAGTGGATAGTTGGTGGATAGAATTTAATCTACCGCAAATCTACCGTGGGAATTCACACAAGCTGAGTCGGAGAGAGTGGGCGCACAGGCTAGACAAC
Organism: Favolaschia claudopus; assembly: GCA_037176885.1. Lineage (NCBI taxonomy): Eukaryota > Fungi > Basidiomycota > Agaricomycetes > Agaricales > Mycenaceae > Favolaschia > Favolaschia claudopus. Next base: position 1,386,416 of record JAWWNJ010000043.1, on the reverse strand, counting down.
GGCTGTGATAGCGAGCTTGGTGATGAGAGTAGGGAGCAAGAGGAGTTAGCGCCGTAGCCAAATAGGCACAACCACAGGACACGTCATTGATAGTTTGATGCGGCGTGACCGCGTTACCGTGACACTGAATCGTTTTTTCTTCCTCGATGGACCCTTGCTCGGTGTCGATATGAACTACAAGTCTGTTAAGAATATTGGTCGGAGCAAGTCGGACGGAGCTCGGGACCGTACGCGCTGACGGCGTGCGGTACGCGTCGGCTAATCTTCTTGTATATGTTACGTAGTGCCAGCGACGCTCTTCATTCTGTCCTACATCCAAGGCTGAGTGAAGAGCGTGCGTCTATCTTTCCTTTACTTACTTATATTATACTTACTCTCCGTAGTAACTTTACTGTCATTGAACAGGTACCTAATACATTCTGTCCTACATCCAAGGCTGAGTGAAGAGCTAACTTTACTGTCATTGAACAGACTCCCGCATCGACGGGACATCACGCTCGTTACCCCCACGCCCCGCTCGTCTTTCTCCGTCTGCACCGGCACTACCCCGCCACCGAACTTTAACAGGTTATGGGCCCCGTGGCGACGACGACGACTATGCGCCAGCGCGCATCAGGTTGCCCATACTCGGGCAACGTGGCGAAAACTTCGTCACCTGGAAGACCCAGCTGAAGTCGCAGATTACAGGCATGGGGAAGGCCCGTTACATCAACGGGCGGGCGACTGCGCCCAAACAGCCCACTCTCGATGATAAGGCTGACGCAGCCGCCCAGGAGGCACACCAGAAAGCGCTTGTGAAGTATGATGAGGATTTGGATGAATGGGAGAAGCAGAACGAAAAGATACGCACCCTCCTTTTTCAATCCATCCATGAGACCCACAAGGTCCGTATCGCAAACGATACCTCCGCATTGGAGTCATGGAATACCCTGTGCAAATTATATCAGCACCAGGGGGAGCTTCACGCTCAATCCTTCGTCGACCGCATGCACCAGCTCAAGTGCCCCGACTCCGAGAGCGACCCCCGCCCCTACCTTGACCAGCTGGACCTCCTCATTGCCGAACACGCTAGCGCTGGCGGTGTTCTGGAAGACACTGAGAAGAAAAGCATCGTAATTCACCTTCTCCCGGACAGCTGGCGCACCAACGTCCGCGCCATACTTACGAATGCAGAGTCCATACGTCAAATGGCGACCCAAATGAGTCCCATCAATACCCCTCCCCTCTATACTGCCGACATGCTCATCGAAGCAATCCGTAGCATCGCACGCGACGACATAGCAGTGCACGGAGCAACCGTCCCAACCGGCGGTGCGGCGCTCGCAGCGGGTCCAAACGACACCTGTGACAATTGCGGTAAGAAGGGGCATTGGAAGCGAGACTGTTGGTCGAAAGGTGGTGGAAAAGAGGGGAACCGCCCTAAGGATTGGCAGCGCCCCGGAAAGGGGAAACGAGGACGAGGCGGCAAGTCGAGGAATGGCGGCGGCGGCAACGGCAATAATAACAACAACAACAACGGAGGTAATGCGAATTTCTCGTTTGCCTTCGCAGCCGCCACCGACGTCGCTACCGACTTCACGAAACTCGAGGACGCGGGCATCGTCTCCCGCGGCTTCACCGCCGTCATCGACTCTGGTGCAAATCAGCACTACTGCCCCACCCGCGAACGCTTCATCGAGCTTCGCGACGTCGAGCCGATCGCCATCCGATCAGCCGACAACCGCGTTTTCTACGCTCGAGGGCGCGGTAAAGTCCCCATAACTGTCCGTCACCAGGGACGAACCATCGAGCTCGTCCTCCTCGATGTTCTTCACGCGCCCGACATGCCCCTTACCCTCATCTCAGTGAGCCGCATGACGAAAGCCGGTCTTGCGGTACACTTTGAGAAGGACGGCGCCCACATCCTCCAACCCGACCGCACGCCCATATTCGTGGTCCAAGAACGCAACGGGTTATACCCCGTGCTCGAGGTCCATGCCTCCAAATCTCCTACCCCGCACCCGGTCGCAATGACCGCTGCCCATCCAAAGACGACTACACTCACCTTGCACGAGTTTCATTGCCGTATGGGTCACGCCGATATTCGCGGCCTGCAAAATATGCTTAAGAAGGGTCTCGTTACTGGGATAAAGCTTACCGGCGACGAGGCGGGATTTTGCAAAGGTTGCGCGATGGGAATTCTCAAGCGAGAACCCTTCCCGCAAACCCGCTCCAGCCCTAACGCGACTAAATACGGCGATCGTACCTTTAGCGACACCTGGGGACCTGCGCCGAAAGAGTCCCTCGGTCACAAACGGTATTTTGTCGTCTTCCTCGACGATAAGTCGGATGAGGTGGTGGTGACGGGGATGCGGCAGAAGAGCGAGGCATTCGCCGCGTACAAACAGTACGAGGCGTGGGCGAAAGTGCACCGCGGCGCGACCTACCTGGTGGAATGGGGAACGGACAACGGCGGTGAATTCACGAGCACAGAAACGGAAACGTACCTCAAAAATCAAGGTACGCATCACCGCGTCACCGTCCACGACTCTTCTGCGCAAAACGGCAGAGCCGAGCGCGTCCTACAGACGCTGCTCGCGCACGGCCGCGCAATGCTCCACCTCGCCGGCCTCCCTGGATTCCTCTGGCTTGAGGCCGTCGCGCACGCCGCTTGGCTCCGCAATCGCACGGAAACCGCGCAAACCGTCGGCTCAACGCCGCACCAGCGCGCGACGGGCAATAAACCCGATCTGTCCCTTATCCGGCGATTCGGCGCGAACATATGGGTGAAGCTTGAGGGTGCATCGAAAATCGACATCCAAGCGAAGCCTTGCAAGTGGGTGGGGATAGACGGGAATGCAAAGGGCTACAGAATTTACTGGCCCGAGCAGCGGAAGATTAGCGTGGAGAGAAATGTGCGGTTTGAGGGGGAGTCTGAAGACGTTACCTTTCCGGACGTCACGATCGAGGGGGAGTTGGGTGTTGAGAGCGCTCGCGACGCTTCAAAGACGCCCGCTGCACCGCCCAAAGCGGCCCCCGAGGTCCCTTCAAACAAATCAGCACCAGAAATTCCCTCCACAACTCAACACGCACCTGCAGCACCTACGGATATACCAGCCGCTGTCCCAAACACCCCTTCCATCCCTCCTTCACCACCGGAGCTCTCGCCCGAGCCCGAAACGTTGACGCGCGGAACGCGTACGCGCCAAAAGTCGCGATGGCTCCGCGACATCGACGAAGGCGTTGGATCTACCGGTGGACGCGGTGCCGCACAAGTACCAACGAGTATCGTGCCGCCGAGTCCCGCGTCCAGCGATTCCTCAGCCAGCGCCGCATTTGCAGGCAGCATCTGGTCTGACGGCGCCGTTGCCTTCATGGCGACGCGTGCCGCATTTGCTGGGGATGAACGTCCGTTGTCGGCGTTTGCTGCGATGGACGGCGATTCGCCGACAGTTGGTGAGGCGCGTGCGGGACCAGAGAGCGAGCAGTGGGACAAGGCGATGAAAGCAGAGGTATCAAAGCTGGAGGAACGCCGTACGTGGGAATTAGTTGATCGCCCGCGTGACGCAAACATCCTTCCCTGCTCCTTCGTCCTCCGCCGCAAACGCGATGAAAACAACAACGTCAAGTCCTACAAAGCTCGACTCGTCGCCGGCGGCCACCGCCAAATCTACAACGTCGACTACACCGAGACTGCGTCCCCCACCATGACCCTCGCCACTTTCCGCTTTCTGCTCGCCCTCGCCGCTAAATACGACCTCGAAGCTGAGAACATCGACTTCTCCAGCGCGTACACCAACGCCGACCTCGAGGAGACCATCTACATGGAGCAGGCACCGGGTTTCAAGAAACCCGGGTACGAAAACCTCGTGTGCTTATTGCACAAAGCACTCTACGGACTGAAGCAGGCGGGAAGGCAATGGTATAAGACGGTGGTGGCGCTTCTGGTGAAGCGCCTGGGGTTTACACGGTGCGCCTATGACCTAGCGGTCTTCTTTTATTTCGACGGCGAAGTTGGAATCATCATCGGCATTCATGTCGATGATAGTAAAATTCTTTCCAACTCGAAGACGGCGTGCGCAGCTGTAAAGCGCGAAATCGCCGCCTTCTACGAGATCACGGACCTCGGGCCAGTCCGCTGGCTGCTCGGATTCGAGATCCGCCGCGACCGCGCTGCGCGACGCATTACTATGTCGCAAAGCGCCTATGTCGACACCCTCGCTAAACGGTTTAACCTTACCCAAGCGCACCCTCTCACCGTCCCTCTCGACCCTCACGTCAACCTCTACGACGACAGCGCCAGCGACGACGACGCCGACTTCTCGCAGTACTCGCAGCTCATCGGCTCGCTGATGTACGCAGCGATCGGCACTCGCCCGGACATCGCCTACGCCGTGTCCCTCCTCGCGCGCTTTATGTCGAAGCCCAAGCGCATCCATTGGGACGCCGCCAAGCGTGTTCTTCGCTACCTCATCGGGAGCAAGGACTTCGCTATCACCTTCGGACTGGACGACTCCGGCTTAGTTGGGTATACGGACGCTGACCACGCCTCTCACCCCGACCGCCACTCCATCTCCGGCAACATCTTCCTTTTCGACGGCGCCCCCATCTCCTGGTCATCCCGCAAGCAGCCAATCATTGCGCTGTCCACTACCGAAGCCGAGTACATCGCCGCCGCAAGCGCCGCGCGCGAAGTAACTTGGCTACGGAATCTCATCGGGGAGCTCGCCGATATTCAGCTCGGCCCAACCCCACTCCACTGCGACAACCAGGGCACCATTGTGCTCATTCGCAGCGGTCTCGTCAACCCCCGCAACAAACACATCGACATTCGCTACCGCTACGTCAACGAGGCGCTAGAGATGGAAATTATTGTCGTACTCTACGTCTCGACGGATAATCAAGTTGCCGACATATTTACCAAGGCTCTCCCCCGCGTCAAGCTTCATCACTTCCGTGATCTCATGGGACTCCGCGCGACTTGAGGGGGAGTGTTAAGAATATTGGTCGGAGCAAGTCGGACGGAGCTCGGGACCGTACGCGCTGACGGCGTGCGGTACGCGTCGGCTAATCTTCTTGTATATGTTACGTAGTGCCAGCGACGCTCTTCATTCTGTCCTACATCCAAGGCTGAGTGAAGAGCGTGCGTCTATCTTTCCTTTACTTACTTATATTATACTTACTCTCCGTAGTAACTTTACTGTCATTGAACAGGTACCTAATACATTCTGTCCTACATCCAAGGCTGAGTGAAGAGCTAACTTTACTGTCATTGAACAGACTCCCGCATCGACGGGACATCACGCTCGTTACCCCCACGCCCCGCTCGTCTTTCTCCGTCTGCACCGGCACTACCCCGCCACCGAACTTTAACAAAGTCGACAACAATTAGCACCTCTGGGCTGGTCTTTGCGTGTACATGCTACTCTTCGGGCTCTTTACGGAAGTCTTGCTTCTCAGAAGTTTCTCGTTTCTCGATAAGGACCAAATAAGGACTCCGAGTCCAAGTCTAAGACTCTAAGATCGTCTGGATCGTTTACTCGGTTTCTCGGCTTTTCCGACAGCTTGTAGTCTTGAAATCTGATCTCTATATATGCGGAAGCAGCTGCCTTGCGCACCAACTGGCTATAGATAAACATGTGGCGTCGCTTTCTGGGCACATTCGATTCACGACCGAAGTCTCAAGCTATATCGCAGTCTCTTCTTTACCCGTCAAATTTCGAGCATGGAGGACCCCTCAACTCTCCAGCTCTCCTTGATCTGAGCAGTCATTGCAAACTCCTGGCGTGTTTAACCAGGTATGTGGAATAACGCTTCGGACTGTATACTTTCCTCACTAACACACCTCATCGTATCCTCGTATGTTTCAAGAAGACTCTCTAATACCTCAAACCTGTGCCTCTCCATCGCTCGGTCGTGCACCGGCGCCCAGCGTTCGACATAAGTGTATCATATTTTCGATTGAGTTGGTGCTAATCTTCTCAAGGAGTTTTGACTCGCATTCGGGTCTTTTGAATTGTTCTATATTCAGCGGAATGGCGGCCTTGTCAGATGAATGAATGGCTGCGCAGCACATTCGTTGGGCTCGACCTCAGCAATTTAAGTCTTCGAGACTGATTATCATCTCGTTCGTCTTTCAATGCTGTCGACCATCTAATTATATCTCCCCAGTCCGACTGCATATAAAGCGTTGTGCGATTTGCTCGAAATGCGACTTCCATGGCTCTCCTAACTGGTTCATTCATTTTACTGTTCGCTTCAGTGCTTTCGGCTCTACATGCTAACGCTCAGCAGCCTCCCTTGTTCGTATCCTATGATGAATCCCACAAACAAGTCTCAACGCGCACTTACTTACCGCTCACCCAGCCCCGGACAAACGGTGCAATTACGGACAGGACTCTCAGACGGTACATTCCCATCAATGATCGTCCCTCCCTCCCGCGAGTCATTGATACGCAATTTGCCAATATTCAATCGCAGGTCCAACCGGCGGCTGCCTTACAGCAAGCAACAACGCCGACGGAGCCCCCGTCGTAATTGAGATGTGTTCTGCACCGACGCCAGGCAACTCGTGGGTCGTTCCGAATGGCAATAACGCCACTGGAGCATTGAAAATATTCGGGAATAAGGTATGCTGCAGCTCAATGTTTTGTCATGGCTCAGGATAACATATCTATGCTTTGCATTCTCCTTCAGTGCTTGGACGTAACAGACGGTGTGAATGCTGACGGTACGCGCCTGCAAATTTGGACCTGCGCATCTGGGAATACCAGTACGTTGTTCTACGTCTTGAGTTCCGATTTTCGGACTCAACTGCGAACGAATCAAGATCAACTGTGGGAGCCCGAATTCGGGTCTGTAGGGAGCATTCAATGGGCGGGGAAGAACAAAGTATGTCGATAAATCACACTGTTTCGATAAGGGCATTTTTGTTGACAAGTGGGATAGTGTGTCGATCTTACGGACGGAAACACGTCGAATGGAAATCAGATGCAGGTTTGGGACTGCGATACGTCGAATCCGAACCAGATTTGGGGAGTGTCGATTGTGAACTAGTTGGTGTTGATTGGTGGTTGGACTCGTGATTCACAGAAAAGCAAAGACGATTGTCTACGAGAGGCGTGCGATTGGGAGATAATTGGCAGGATAAGCCGAGCCTCAGGCTGGCTGGATTGGGTCAAGGGGACAGAAATAAATTATAACAGCGCTGAGAGGAGTTTTGACGTGTGTAAGATAGAGCGTTGTGTACTTGAGTTTGAGCGTTTGAGCTTCGTTTTTCTTTTTTTGCAACGCACAAATTTACATCTATGAAGAATAATTCACCGCCAAATGATTTAATTGGCAATACTTGAACCAAACTTAAAACTGAGTCCGACCGCGATCTGCCGAGATAGGCGAAGGTCACATCATGTGATCGTGATCGTCACGCTTCCTCTTTGCCTTCCCCCACCTCGTCGTCGCCTGTCGCCGCCCGGCGTAGTGCCACTCGCACCACGGCAGAGCCGCCACAGAGGCCAAATCCACAATCTTACGGCTTCCAACCAGAATACTCGCCACCATATACAGGGCCTAACTGTAGGTCTTGGCTCTGACTCTCTTGCTTCGCGTCTTTCTGCTCGACATTCAACATCTGCCACCCCATTTCTGTATCGCTGCGCGTACCTTTCAACCAGAGCGCAACTCACGCTCAGACACTTTATGGTCCGGAAGCCTTTGATCGTCTGACCCCACCCTCTGTGAACCTCGGTCCGCGATTAACCGCCATCACAATGTCTCCGGGATTCTTGCGCACCACCTGAGCCAACGCGCGGCATAAAAGCTCGTCGGGATTCATATCTGGCACCCCGACTTTATCCAGCTATGCTACATCTTTTTCGACTCGCTGTCATAGCATCTTCGTTGTCTTTCGTCAATGGCTTCAACCCTCCTCCAACTTCGAGTCCGGGCCTACGACCGGCGTATTGGTTCAGCTTGTCGGTATCTCATCATTCAATATTTATTCATTGAAATGCAATCGTAAACCGATTCATTGTTCTGAAAATCAATTCTTTCAGCGGCGATTCCTACACTCAAACTGGATTCAATATCACCACCGGACCATTACCTTCGCCACGAAATGTCTTAGGGAATCCTGCCTACCCCGTACGTCTGCCTTGACTTCTCCGTTCTCCCTGCAAATGAGTATTTTGCTGATTCCTGTTAGGGCGATACCGCAACCCCCGGCGAGAACTGGATCGACGTCGCCACCACAAAATTCAACCATTCGCTGATTTTGACGTGCGTCTATTGACGCCTCTCGCGCTTTTCTTTTCATGTTACATCTGGGACGACGCATAACAAAACATTGAATATCTTACTTTCAGATATAACTTCGCTTTCAGCGGCGCTACCGTCTCACGCGACATCGTCCCTCCCTACGCCGACTTTGTCAGGACTTTCCCTGATCAGATCGATGAGCTTGTTGCTTGGGATAGCGGGGAACCAAAACGGGTGTGGAGGAGCGACGATGCATTGTTTTCGATCTGGGTGAGTACTTTCGAGAGTCAAAGAATTCTGCCTTCGCCATAGAATCTGTGTACTCGAACACTGACCAAGCTTTTATTTCATGTAGATCGGAATAAACGACATTGATTTGAGCTATGCGTTGGATGTCAATCATACTGCGTACGTCCTCGTTCGATGCTTACTGCTCCTCAGGATGCTGTGTACTAATTCGTGTGATCTACTAGATTGACAGACACGCTGGTAACGCGATACTTCGGACAAGTCGAGAGCCTCGTACGTTTGCTACCATTTCTTTATGCGACAATATGTGACGAAATTCATCATACTTGCAGTAGTGAGCCTTGCTTTCTCTTCACCACCAAATCTCGAATCAAACCGATTCGTTATTAACAGCAACTTAGGAGCCCGCAACTTCCTCTTCATCAACGTACGCTTTCACTTATATTTGCCGCCACTCTTCGTTCTGAAACACTTGTAACCAGGTGCCCCCACTCAACCGCACCCCATCTCTCCTCGGCCAACCCGTCTCCGTGCGCGCCAAAGAAGCAGGCATCATAGCGTATTACAATGCTCAACTCCGGGAGGGCGTGCGTGCGTTTCGACAGCGCAAGCGGCATCAAAAACAAGGAGAAGTGAAGACATGGGAGTACGACGCGTACGAGGCGTTTACGAGGGTGCTGGATCGGCCTGGTGAGGTGAGTGTCGTGTCGCTTACAGCCTGGGCTTGTGCTAAATTCGAATGTGCACTGATGCACTCTTTCTCGTCAGTACGGCTTCAACAATGTAACAGGCGACGATGGTACACCGGGGCAATTTTGGTCGTGAGTGCACCTTCTCAGCTCTTGCTCTCTCATATACTCTATCTTGCTGCGTTGTGCCTCAAGATCAGGTCTTCGATTTTGCAAATATGCTGACGAGTTTCCGCTAGCAACTGGCTGCACCCCGTTTCGGCCGCACAGGTCATTTTCGGTAGGGAGATTGGCGAGCTGCTGGCTGGGACGCCGTGGTGATGGCAGGCTCGGGCGTCCTGTGTCGACCTGCAAATCAAAGAAACGATGTAAGCTCTTTCGTTATGAGTACTATAAACGGCCGACCGAATGTTCAATGTTCGGAGTGTCATTTGCGTGCAAATTGGAATCACTCATTCAATGTGACCTGGAAAGACCTTGCGAGCTATCCTTTGAAACACGGCTGTAACGCAATGAATCAAAGGACATGGGTCATCAGATGCATGCTCATAAGCAACTAATAAAACAGAAAAAGGCCAGGCAGTTCAAGGTTGGTTCAAGTTGGCATTCTTCAACATCACAATACGTTCATCGAATCATCGGCCATTGTGTGAACACTGCTAAAGATTCAATCCTTTGTCTCGTTATGCCACCTCAGCCAGCTTTTGCGTTTAGGGGCGGCTTGGTTGAAACGACATGAAAATCTGTGAAAAAATCGTGAAAAATACTTATGCTGCTGTCACGGTGCCGGCATGTCACAAAGATCATCAGGGAAGTCACTGATGATCGCCTCTTACCTTGCCCCGTCAAGAACCTACTAATCCACGAACGCATTTCTTTCATCCCTTTTCTCCGAAATTCGAATTTCATTGGGCCTTTGCTTATCAAGTTCTCTGCCATCAGGCCCAGCATTCCTTAGTCTTTCGTTCAGGACATTATTAAGCACCGCTTTGGCACCGCTCCAGGGTTAGTCAGTCATCGGTCGTCTGCCCGGGCCTACTTAAAGTCGCATTCATCCTCTCACTCATCATTCACTCTCGCTACAATACAATGGCCCCAGTAACCAACGCCCGCGTTCTCTTCGGCAGCATTCCCAAAGGTGAGGATGATGCATGGTGGCCTGAGCCTAACCATTCGCCAATTCGGAATCTCATATCGTTTTTTAGATTTCCCGGCACCTATATAGCCCAGGAGACCCGCCTAGTTAGGCTGGGAGATATATATGGTATCCCAGCCTAGTTAGGCGGGGTTTAAAGCGATTCGGGGCGGGCGCGATAATTGCGCCTTAATTAGCTATTTAAGAGGGCGCAATAAAGATAAAGTCGTTAAATGTTTGACAGCGTCTAGAACACACCGCCGCCATCAGTCCGCTGTCACCGAGCATGATCTTCATCAGAGACGCGACGGCGACGTCACATCCCGACACTTTGCCATCAACGCCGCGCCGCCCGCCATTTTCAATGATATTCAGCTTGAACTAAGGTAGATTCAGGAAAAAGAATACTCAGTTGTTCAAACTGTAGAGCTGGCTGATATACTAACTGAAATTTAACTTTGGTAAGGTACAGAATTACTACAGGAGTGCCGGGTACTTATAAATCGCATCGGCCATGATACTGGTCGAGTTGGCGAGGTATTAGTGGTTTATCAAGATAAATGGATGAGTTTGAAAGTGCGCAGGAGCCAGCGAGAAGGAAAGGAAAAGCTGCATCAAGGTTCGGTCCGAGGGACCGATACTCAACGCCAATGTCCGAATTTGGCAATTCTCATCTTGAGCCACGAAAAAGTTCGCCCTACGCGCAATTCGGCAGAGGATTTGCCTAACAAACCCTTAAGTAAATGTATAGTACCTCTGTGCGTTGGACTGTACAACAAATGATCTGATTTTCAATTTATTCTGCCTCCCTACTACAAATTTGTATCAAACAGCTGGGAGGTGATGTTTGAGAGCCTAGCTAACTATTCATCTGTTCAATTACGCATTTCGGATTGCTTCACCTCTCTAATACTTACTGATAATAGCCTGTATGCTGAGTGTATATCTCTGGATCCAAAGTTGGCAACTGTTGGTGTTGAGCATCTTCTCGACACAGGACTGAACGGTGGACTATGAACTTGGATATAGGGACAAATCAATGTTGGTGTGATGACTAGCAAATTCTCACACAACTTTGAGCAGAAATTAGGTGCTGATTGTCAAGTTCACACCTTTCAGTTTTTCGACCTCTCGCCCTGTGAAGTTGGCTATTATTGTGCGGATGTACTTCTAAACCCGACCCACACATCCAATTTAAGTTCCAGGGACCTCACAGTCAAGGAATCTAAAAGCCACCTTGGTGTACCATAGTTCTTCCAACCAAACTGTGTTGTCCGAGAGAGATACCATAAGTGAAAGTATTTCACTGTCAACAGTGTTCGGAAATCAGTTCGCGACAATAACTCAATATGGGATTTCTAGCTACCAACAGGTAGCATATTCATGCAAATTTCGCTTTCTATATCTTCAGTGACCTTTCGTAGAATTTCAGGCATCCATTGGGGACCTTTGTAGTCAAGTATTCGCAAAACAAAGGCTTAGGCGCTGGAAACTGAAGTTAGGCGCTCGAACCCGGACCGGTTTCCCAGCCAATGGGAGGCTGTTCCGATAAAGCCGAACGTTGCGAATTTCACAAAAGACTGCAACAATGAATTGTTTTGGGCTCTCAGTGGGCTCTTTTAAGACTTATATTGACTCAACTTACTCAGACAATGATTCTATATGCTCACTGTGAGCTACAATTGTAGCCATACACATACTAACACAAGATTTGTTGAATAAACAAGTTCTATGACACCTGTACCCTTCGAACAATGCTTAAGAAATGCTTCCAAACAAGACCAAGAAAGAGAAAGGAGAAGAAGATACGGGAAGTAAGTATTTGTTCCATGGATCATGTCACTAGTACCAAGTGGGAATCAAGTCACTTACTCGGTTCATTAAACCGTAGTGGGATGCCGTGCAAATTGCACAGGAGTCCCTTGCATTTACACTTGGTGGACTTGAATATTGGTGAGAAGGATCTGAGTGGAAGCACAGAAGATTGAGGAGGAAAGCAAAGCAATTTCAAGCATAAGCAAAACAAAAAGCAGGCCAGCCTGAGGAGGTGACATTCGATTGATCCGGCGGGTCGATGTTGTCTCATCGCAGTCCGAGGTGCAGATATTGTACTGGGAGTTTGAGTTGAGCTCACAGGAACTGTGTGCGCCGGTAACATAGATATTCAAGTACGTGTACTTTACTTATCTCGTATGAACTGTGAATGCCAGCGGTCCTGTGAGGCTGTGAATAAATATATAAGCACTACAGTTGCTTGAGTACAAGTTTGAGTGCTTACCTTACTTCAGTTCAAGCTGAATATCATTGAAAATGGCGGGCGGCGCGGCGTTGATGGCAAAGTGTCGGGATGTGACGTCGCCGTCGCGTCTCTGATGAAGATCATGCTCGGTGACAGCGGACTGATGGCGGCGGTGTGTTCTAGACGCTGTCAAACATTTAACGACTTTATCTTTATTGCGCCCTCTTAAATAGCTAATTAAGGCGCAATTATCGCGCCCGCCCCGAATCGCTTTAAACCCCGCCTAACTAGGCTGGGATACCATATATATCTCCCAGCCTAACTAGGCGGGTCTCCTGGGCTATATAGGTGTTTCCCGGTTCCGGGCGAAACGACTGTCTACGATACAAGCCAGACTATCGATCTTGACAACGCACCGCTCAATGGTGGATTCCTTGTCAAGACGCTGGTGCTTTCGCTGGACCCGTACATGCGCGGAAAGATGCGCAGCCCGGAGAAGCAGTCCTACTTGGTTAGATCTCTCCCCTTCAGCGGCACTTCATGATTCCGATGCCATCGCAGCCTGCATTCATTCCTGGCGAACCCCTCTACGGCCATGGCGTCGGCGTTGTTCTGCGGTCCGAGAATCCCGAGGTGCCAGTCGGGAAATACGTCTACGGGCATTTCGGTACGCCATCCTTCCCATTTATTCGAATATTGTTGGGAGGTGTTCACATAGTTGCAGATCACCAGCAGTATCGCATCGTCGAAAGCACTGGCGAGGTGGAGTTAGAAATCCTCGAGAAGCACCCCAAGCTTCCATGGACAACGTTTGTTGGAGCTTTAGGAATGCCCGGTACACCGAGAAATTTGATTTCTCGATGTATAAATGTAGCTCATCAACATCTACAGGGAAGACTGCGTTCGCCGGGTGGAGGGAGTTTTCCAAGGCCAAGACGGTATGTTGTCGACAATATCCCCACCAATGTTTTCTGACGTGAAATGCGTAGGGCGAAGTTGCCTTTATCACCACCGGAGCAGGTACTTGCTTTCACTGTCCTTATTCTCTTTCCCGTACTGATTACTTGAACAGGTCCTGTCGGCTCGTACGTCCTCCGCACTTCTCATTCTCTCTTTGCTCACAATCAAATAACACCATCCTCGACAGTTTGGTCATCCAACTCGCCAAGCGCGACGGCCTCAAGGTCATCGCGTCCGCCGGGTCGGACGACAAAGTCAAATTCATGAAAGACATCGGCGCGGATGTGGCGTTCAATTATAAGACGACGGATACACGCGAAGTGTTGGAGCGGGAAGGGCCCATTGATGTGTAGGTCTTTCGTTTGTTCTCCCTCTATCAGGTGTATGTTTGTTGATTGATTGAAGATATTGGGACAATGTTGGCGGCGAAATCCTTGAAGCTGCTCTGGATAATGCTAACATCAATGCTCGGTTTATCGTGCGTTCATTTGCTGTTTGTCATCGCCGGCCACTTTCCTGACTGTGAAGCAAGGAATGCGGTATGATTTCAGGTATGTCCATCCTCCTACTTTTGATATCGTATAACGCTGATTTGTTTTTCCGATCGCTAGGATATAACACCGGCGAACAAGGCGTCAAGGTACTTTCTACCTGACTCATGGGATCCTCCGCTCAATCTCCACATCTTTCCTTCACTTAACAGAATTTATTCCACTTATTCGGCAAATCGATCACTCTCTATGGCTTCCTATTCTCTCGCCTGCACCAGAAATACGACGATGAATTCTACCGCACCATCCCCCCGGCCTTAGCGTCAGGGGAGATCAAGTACACGGAAGAGGTGCATCATGGGTTGGATAAGATTGGAGATGCGATTTTGAGGATTCAGAAGGGGGAGAATACGGCGAAAGTGGTTGTAGTCGTTGCGGACGAGTAGGTAAGAGAAGGGTGGGGTGGGGGATAAGCTGTATAGTATGTGATTTATTTTGGCTGTAAATTCGACATCGACGGAGGAACAAATGATTTCGTTGATTCATTTCGTAGTACTCGCGCCAAGACCTATCAAGTCGATAATCTTGAGACTTTCAGGACGAGTTTTCTGATCATTCACACTGCCGTACAGACTCACGCCGCGCATGGTTACCGTACAGTTCAACCACTGGTAACTCCCGAATGCAGGCACGGTTGATGTGGGATCGACAGTCAAGGGTATTCATAAAATCTCGAAGCGGGTCCATCCAAATATAATACAAGAAACTGCCGAAGGCGGTACGGTACGTCGTCTTCCAGATTTACACTTTGCACAATCACAATCAACTTTGTGATGTCGCTTTCCAATTTTCAGGGATTGAAGTTCGCTCCGCAATAGCATGGGCTTCCCGGAGGGCATACGCACGGCCTAAAAATCAGAGTTGAATTTATTTGTGAGTCGATATAGAAATTAATTGATTGGTATTCGGATTTATCACTCACAAAGGCTGAGACCACGAAGGATATCCCAATGTTCCTGCTCCTGGCTGCATAAGCTGCGGCGGCATATTATATGCCGCGTCATACTGTTGTGGATAACCGCCGTATTGAGCTTGATGATAGTATTGCGATTGCGGATTCATGCCCATTCCACTGGAAGGAGGAGGGTAATATTGGGTGGAGTCCGGGAAGGCCGGGGTCCCCGACGCGATGTACGACGACTGCTGCTGCTGTGGTGTCTGCTGCGACGTCGACTTCCCCACACTACTACTGTTCGCAGGCGCGTTGCGCGGCTGGTAGGGATACCGCGCGGCCGAGCCCTGTCTCGACCCTTTACCTTTGGCGGAAGAGGCGCTTCCGCCGCCGAGAAAGTCGTTTATCCCAGCGGAAGGCGGAGTGAATGTCTGCTGCCCCCAGCCTTCGTCTCCGTATCCCCGCCCATGAGAAGCGGGGACGTTGATCTCGAGGGGTTGTGGTGTCCCGGGTCGGGAATCAACATAGTCGTCGGGGACGGCGAAGTATTCGCATTTTGCGCCTTTGATAGCGCAGCGTGTGCAGGGGGTATATTCGACCTCCGATGTGCGGACGCACTGTTTTTCAAGACAGCCTCGGTTAGTGCTTTGGATGCAACAAAACGGAAGAAATTCGAACTTTAACTTTTTTCAACCTGCAATTGGAACACGCAACATATGCTCTGCGCCGCTTGGTGAAAAGGTTCATCGCGGACGAGGAGGAAGAACTAGCCATATCCAGTGATATCTGGGTCGTTTCTCGTCGTTTCTCTCTTATATTTCACCTTCTGTTAATTCCACTGCATTCGTATGTTTCAAGCAAAACAGCGGAACTTCGTCCACGCATGGGATACAAGCAGAATCAAACCACCTGAACACAGCGCGCACTTGATACACTGTTCAACTTCGTGAGCAATTCTCCATCGCTCGTTTTACTCTCGAGGCAGCGGCGAAGTATTACAGCCGAAACATCCCCGAACACTAGATCAAACTGATTGCTCTGGAGTGATTCCTATTATGACTTCACATTGCACTGAAGCTCGAAAATAATGGGAACCCCCGCCTGAAAGCATCATTCGAGGCATGCCTCTGTGTCGTGTTCATCGCACCGACCACATAATTGCGTCAAAAGAATCAATATCAAGGAGGGCCGTTTCGGGCGAGCATGAGGGGAGGGAGGAGGACTGCGCGACCTCCGGGAAAAACAGGTTGGAGCAACATCTCCGCTGCCTTCTCAACCCTAGATGATGGGAGCTACGATTGGGATCTCCTTGTTGAGGCGCTGCACTGACCTACAGGTTTTGATGCAGTTGGATCAAGGTTGGGTTGATGCCAACCAAAGTTGATCTTGGGTTCAGATTAGAAAAAGAAAACTTGCCCTAAAGAACTAAAATTCCAGACACCTGCAATATCATCCCAGAGCGACAGAATTGAAGTTCCTCCTTCTACCTCTTTTGTTTTCTCGTTATCACATCTAAACTGGCGATCGTGCCGCACTTCAATCAGTCAACCTCAACTCGTTGACAAGACACCGAATCGGTGATATCAATGACGGCCGTCGACCCGGTATCGTATGCATCCCAAATGGTTTCTGTATGGCTCACAGCACAGAACCCGAACATCGCTTATGGGCTCCGAGTACTTACGCAGAGATGTCGACGAAACACGGCTAGGTCTTTTTGGATTGCACGAGCTTACTTAATTGATGAGAATGCATCGACTTAGATAGGAGCGAGGGAGCCATTGATTTTCTTGCCCTTATAAATGCGCTTGACTGGTGTGTTGCAATGCTTCGTTCGAAGTTCAACTTCTTTGAATCTTGGAAAACAGCTGTGCCGTGATGACGGCAACCGTTCGGCACGGTTGGCCGCCGATTCCGATGATCAAAATCTGATGTCAGAGTCGGCAGCGAAGAATCGAGCGACTGGAGGATCAAGTTTCCTCCAGAGCTCCACAAACTGTACCGGCGCTATATTTTTATATATCGATGTAGTGTGAAATCGGCGCTACTTCCGTTCTCCGACTCATCGTTTGAGCCAGACACCTCTAACCTTCAAGTCAATTGTACGAACGCTTCAAGTTCCCTGCATCATGATCGCAACATCTCAGTTAGAAAATCATCTCAATCCAAGCAAAAAAAATATCATACGAACCCAAACAATCCCCCGTAAACACAGGAGCCTTGACCCTCCCCGCCAGCGCCGTGAAAGTCAAATCATGCAGCACCGTCCACGAATCATACGCCGCAATCGGGTTATCCGAACAAGCATACGCCCTGGCATCAATTAAGGTCGCCTGCCCTCCGCAGATACTCTCGAAGCGGAACGCCTCTACGTAGCTGTAAAGTGTCACCGAAGACCCGAAATTGACTCCTTGCCCCGAAACCTTGAATCCTTTGCCGTGATATGCGTACGCAAGGGCGTCGGGGTGCGAGGTGTACATGGTCAAAGTTTCGTTGAAGTGGTTCGGGCCGTAGCCACCAGCGCGAGTGGCACCGGGAACGTTGTCGATACCAGTGGTGTTTGACACTATGGTGCCCTCCTGAGAATGAGGGAATGAATATTAGTGAGTGGTGCCTTTGTGGCACGCGGGATGTAAAGTATTCACTGCTGAGTACTTACATACCAAGATTCGTCGAAAAACGACTTTGTCAAATTCGTGAATTCATGCAACGGAGCATAGTATTTGTAGGTGTTCAATATGAAGCTGGTGTGCGCGTTCTTGGCGCAGTGGATGTCACTGGAAATATACGGCGAGTAGCCACCAGTTGCGTTGACCAGGACAAATGCAGGGATTGAGACGAGGCAGAGAAGGAGGTGGAGTACTCGTGTAGAGAGCATTGAGGAGAGGGAGTCAATGGGATCCCATGCGCGAGCCCAGTTCATTTATGTAGCCAGCGAGAGCGCAATCTCCGCTCATTAATGACTGCTCGGCGCTTGACGGCAAAATCGGATCCCTGGGGGCGAAATTAAACGAATCTCGACTTAATCCCGGGATGCAGAATTAATGCAGGAATTCGAGGCGAGAATTGGGTCCTCAGGCTTGACTGGATCCGAATCGCTCCAAAGGAAACATGATGAGTGTGATGCAACGTTCCAGAGAATCGCCAGAACCGCGATAAGGGGCTCAAAGAACGGACTTTGTCGGAAGCAGAAACCCCAGCTAGAAGCTACCTGCTGAACGATGCAAGATCACATAGCTCCCACTCGACGGGATTTAACGGGGCTTCAACGGGTTACCGTCGGGCATCTCGGTAACCGGACATGTCCCCGAAGCTTACTAGTCAAGAATACTTAGCCTAAATACGCTGCACACGCTATCCAAGTCGGGGGACGACAAGGAGATAGTCCGGACTATGGATACATTAAGTCATTGGTTTACAAAGCTTTGATGATTACAGTGTCCTTATCATGTGTCATTGGTTCAATCTTCTTCTTTCTAAGCTCTATGAGGCGGTGGAACTCGTTATAGCAGCGTTCCTCGCTACTCGCGCTTGTTCCTAGGAACGTTCAGTAATTAGTGAATCAAATCATCAAAACCATGAAGTCGCGAGAGATGGAGAGAGAGAGAGAGAGACTCACATCCTGCCGATGCGTCTCTGTATGCAATACCGCCATCAGAATAAACATCCTCTCGATCTCGTCTTGCATTTGGTATGGAAAGTATATCATGGCGCGGTCGTTGTCGTGGAAGAGATGTGGGTGAGAAGTTGTGAATCGGACAGTGTCGGCAATGTTGCCGGCGAGGGGAGTTGCCTGCGCTTAGTCCAGAAAACACTCTGAGCTGAATTATCGGACGCACTAATAGCTCTTGATGCGAGTCGTGGTATTGCAATTTGAACGGTCGACTCGCCCAATTCCATTCTCTTTCTCTGGCCAACAGAAAATCAACTTTGGAGGTCGACGGAAAAGCAGGGAATAGCACACACGAGCTAAACAAGCCCCCCGAACGCGACTTCAAGTCATCCCACGACCTCGGCACCCCATTGATAACAAAGGTCTTGTCTCGCCAGTTGATGAACCCTATGATCCCGCTCGCAGCCCCTATTGTCGTGATCTTCCTTCCACGCAACCCGCTCGTCGTCGTAGTGGTGTAATGCACGGCGCCGTCGGGCCCGATGACGGCCGTGTCGAGGAGCTTCTTGTCTGCGAAGGTGAGGGCGAGAGTCATCGTCGTCGCTGCGGATGGTGTGGAAGGCTATGTCTCAGTCTGGAGTATTTATTGAGGCGCGGATTCAGCCGGAGATGCGATCGACCGCCTGAAACGTTGAGGCCCCACCTCGCTCATGATTCCGAAAAACCCGTCTCAGCCTTTTCTGGGCTTCCTCTGCGCAATTTACCGTCGATTGCTTAAGGTTAGCTGTGAGATATCAAGCTCATATGATATCAGACGATCAAATCTCCAAGCTTACCTATTCCTTGCGGGCGAACGACGAGTGGGCATGGGTGGAGAAAACAAGACGGAAATCAGATACAGTAACAAACAACAGGTGCCGCTGCGGAATCCGCCGACGGATCAAACGGCAAACGGCTTCGTTCGAACCAGATCTCGAACTAGTTCCAATCTGCCTCAGGTTGTGACCGTTCCAACGAAACAAAAAATCCCAACTGAGTGGAACCAGGATGGATTTAGCTCGGCTTAGAAGATAGAATTACAGGCGGATCATAAAATTGCGCTCGATATATTCAAACTTTCGCACCACTTGCCGAGTCTTGAGCACTGTTTTTTGCATAAGTTTCCGATCCAATTTCCGGCAGGATATCGAGAAACATGTGACTCATCCGCGTTACTTGAGCTCCAACCCCTCCTTCAGCTACGTCAACTCCACTTTTCATTAGTCGCCCCTCACCACTTCCTCCCAGGTCTTGGGACTCCCGACACCATCGCCGCCGGAACCTCGCCGTGAGTGGGCCACACTTTCCACGGCTTCCAAGGCAGCCACCCGCTTGAGCCTTTGTACGAGGGCAACGCAGGCGGGGCTTTGAACGGCGAGCATTCCGTGTTGAATACGTCTAGAGTTTGGTTTAATTCGCTGTGCGAGAATTAATGTTCTGAAGAGTTCAAAAGGAACGTACAGTTATCAAGGCTGATATGCTTCGGATCGTCAAACGTGAGGTACCTGCCATCAATTTGAATTCAGCATCTCAAGTTCCATATCAATCTCAATAAGGTGAAAACGCACAAATACTTCAACGTCTCCGCATACCAGAAGCTATCCGCGATATCCCAATACCCAGCTCCGGGGTTCATCACGTCGTTCAGCCCTGCATAGCCTCCACTCGGTACGAGTAGGTATTTGTTGAACGCGTCAATGGCAGCGCCGGCGCGGTCGAGGTATTTAGTGTCTCCGGTGGCGCGCCAGGCGTAGAAGTTGCTTTCGAGGACTGCGATATCAATTGGAAATCGGATTTAGTAATAGTTGATCGACTGAAGGGAGGGAGAGAGACGCACCCTCCGGCCGAAGGACATAAAATCCAATAGTTTGATAAAATCCATGTTCTTCGTAAAAGGCAAGCTGTTCGGCGGTGGCAGCGGGTTCGCCTTCGCCTGTGAAGTTGCCGTCGGGGGAGGCGTAGGCGAAGCGTTCGGGGCCGATGCCGGCGCTGTTTGTTTGCAAGAGATAAGCGTTAAGTGAGATGGAGAGTAGGGAACGGTGACAGACGTAGTACTAGCGTAGGTGTTCTATAATATTTCAAGGTCGGCTTTCAGCAAAACAGGATAAAGCAAGTACCAGACGAGATCAAACGCACCCAACACCCCTCCATCAACTCCAACCCGTAGTTCACTATCGTTTGATTCTGCACCAGTTTCCCGCCTGCACTCGATGCTCCCTCAGAAGATGACGATAATAAAGAGAAGAATGTACCGTAGATCCAGTTCCCTGCATGGAAACACGCGAGATGGCTGTGAGACGCAGAGTTCAAAATCAGAATCAGAATAATACGGAGTAAAAGGAAAAGAATGGAGACGTACGACCCAATATGCAACACCCTCCCTTCATCGTCCAAATCCGCGAGGTAAGTGTGGTTGCCGACAGTCGACTTTTTAAGGAGCGAGCGGATGGAGGAGTCCACCGCGGTCTGTGGTTGCGATATAAGATGAGATGAAGCGATACTGCAGCGAGAGCTCACCTTCCATGTATCAATATAAATATTATCCCAGGTATTACTCAACCTCGCGTATTTGATGAGGTATTCAAAGTAGGAGTCAGATTCGCTGCCCCAGCTCTATGCGACTCAGTCAGCGTCAGTTGGACTTCCGTCCAGATAGAGAAGGATGAATAAAGGGATGGGGAAGGAGGAGAGGAGACGCACGACATATCCACCAACGAAATTCCCCGTCGCTGGGTCAATGACTTGTGCGGCGAGCCCAGGGAGGGGGGCGGGCTGTTAGTTTGTTCGGTCGTTACGAAATTCAATCAATACATTCGAAGATGGTCAAAAGGAATAGACGAAGAAGGATAAGAAGGAAGACGCACGAGATTCGCGATATGCTTCATAGCTTTTGTTGCGAGGTTGACGTACTTTGGGTTGAGAGTGTATTTGCTGAGACGCGACCATTCGAGGAGGAGGGTGCCTGCTTCGGCGATGTTAGACTGCAAGCGTTGGCGTTAGCGTGATCTCATTAAGACACAGAGCAGGAAAGGGAGGGGGTTGAGACGACGTACGGTACCATTTGTTGGCTGGTTGGTCCTGAAGTTGAGGAAGCTATATGGGATGGGGTTGTCCTGTTGGTTTCTTGTTATGAAACAGGGATGAAGAGAAAGAAAAGTCGGAGAGGGAACGCACCCCAACCCACGCATGAACAAGCTTATCCGCCGACTCTTTCGCCTTCGCGAGAAGGACCGGGTGTTTGAAGTTGCTGAGCTCGTAGGAAGAGAGGAGGGGGCCGAGGAAGCGGATCGTCGTGTCGAAGACGCTGGGGGAAGGAGTTGAGATTCAGATGAAGGATGAAGGATGAAGGATGAAGGGAAGCAAGAGGCAAGGAGAAGGGACGAAGAAGGGACGCTTCGTACTTGACGGTATCGCCGGTCTTGGATTGAGTGAAGTCGACGGAGGCGGCGAAGTTGACTGCGTCGTTGAAGAGGTCCTTGTGAAATAGTAGATAAGTGGGGAAAGAGATGATATGAGGGGAGGAAGCGTACAGTGAGACCCATGATGTACTAAAAGATAACAGGGTTTATGAGTTGTATCTGATACGGCCGGGGCAAGATCGACTGACCATGGTAGGCTAACGTACAGAGAGTCAGAATTAGCAGCGCTGATGCAGAAATATTGAATCCATGCCATGGCATCTATAACAGAGGCACCCCACTGATCTGAATGATTGTTTCGGTCAGACATTGACAAAAATGTCGACGACACGACACACGTGTAAAATCCCAAAATCCAGTGCTAGAAGGCGCCAAATCGTCGTGCGGAAACGCGTACTTCCTATAACGCGGGGTCAGTGCGAGAGCAATTGCATAGAATTTATTTTGAAACGCACATGTACGCCCCGTAACTCGACTTGAACATATCCTTCACCTGTTCGCGACGCGACGCATATTGTTTGGGCACGCTAAGACCAGACTTTTGCACGGATACGCCAGCCAACGAAGTCGAGGCAAGACCGAGAACGAGAACGCTACTCGAGACAGAGAGACGCATTCTTTCGCCCTTCGAAACGTCTTGGAATGCGAGGTTCTTTATAATGATTCGGTTGGCCGAGAATCTATTACAGAGGCCACGAGACCGTGAAGTTCCTGAAAATCAATTTCTTGCGAAACGCTTCGAATATGTACGGAAGCGCGTCTGGTGACTTTGCGCGACGTTGGCTGGTGCGGCGAAGCAGGCCGGGTGCGTTTCAAGACGCGTATGATTCGCGAGTCAGGTGGCCCCCGCGCTGGCTTTTAAGAAGAGTTGGGAAAGGCAACGGCGGGCGCACGGTGCGGATAGTTTGAGAGCGAATTGGATTGGAGAGCAGCTCATCTTCACAGCTGCGTTTGAATTCAACAGAATGAGGAGGAAGGATGAGGAAGGACAACTTTGAAAGGAAAAAATTGTCACGATTCGTGCCCTTTGTGACTCACAAGGCTCCCACGGCTCGCTTATCATAGACTAGCAGTGAGCCCATGCTTCGCCATGGGATTCCGCTCTTCTGCCCTACAAAAACCAGGTGCCAGTGCCAATCGTCGCCGACCTTCGGTCGACTCCTCGCGGCCCCGTGTGCGAGCTCACTCCATCTCAAATGGCTTGGTTTCTTACATATAGTAAATACAATGCAAAAATCCCATCTTAAGCCGTTTACAATGTTGAAATGCCTGGGGAAATTTGTTGCCATCCAAGCATCATCTCCCGTCGTTGTTCCTCAGCATAAACACCTCGCCGAACCTCATCCTCATACCGAAGCATCCTACTTCGGTAACTTTCCCGATATCGGTCATTGCGGCGAGGCTGATTGATATCGTATTCGTGGTCGAGGGCTTGATCTAATGCCTGAGTTGGATCTGTGAGGAACAAACAGTAAGCAGACAATACAGCTCCAATTGGGTGGACACGTACCGCATTCAGGATATGACTTTAACCTTCGTTCCCCTTGTTCAACTCTCCGCCGTAGCGTTTGCGCTCGAGACCTATGACAACCTTTATATCCCTTGATGTCCAATAGATCCTCAATATCGCCAGCGAGCTCTCGTTGCTGGCGTGCTCGTTGAGCCAATGATCGTGTCAAGTTTACAGGTCTTCCAATGCCTGACTGTGCTCGCGAAATCAGTGTGAAGTCCACAATGTAGCTCAGATCGCAAGTCTTGCGTACCAAACGACCATCATTCTCTTTTTCCTTTGCTTCTCTCTTCCTCCGTCTTTTTTGGCCCGCTGAACGCCGTTCAGACTCGGACTAAGGAAAAATTCCTTTTCAACAGGTCCGGCATGCCAACATCCTTTTGAATTGCTGACCTGACTCCGACTCTTTCTTGAAACTGGGCTCGCTCTGATCCTCACAGGTGCACCGTTGACTGCACTCAGCTCGCCAAAATTCCCCTCGCGCTCCATTGTTCTGCTAAGCAAAAAGGGCTCTGGCCGAGTCATAGAGGGCGTCTTGGGCAGCAATGGGCGAAGACGGGCCGTTGTCGCGGGCATGGTTGAGCATTGAGTGAATTGACATCGTGCAGAGAGATGGCGTGGAGCGTGGGGCACGAAATCAACATCTCGACAAAATGACGCACCAAGTGGGGCGGTTCACGGCATTTTGTTAGCGGTCAGCCAATACGAATGTTCCTTTCGTTTGTCTTGTCTTGTCCCACCCAGACACGAAGTCTTTGGTTCTTATATAGACAAAATGACGCACCAAGTGGGGCGGTTCACGGCATTTTGTTAGCGGTCAGCCAATACGAATGTTCCTTTCGTTTGTCTTGTCTTGTCCCACCCAGACACGAAGTCTTTGGTTCTTATATAGATCCTGGAACGGTCCGAGTCCCGGGTATTCAACATGACGTCATGTTGAAATTTACGCGGAACATCAGGATTTAGGAAACACCAGATGGAAGGGAACCGAGCACGGAGGTATGGGCAGCAAGGAATTGGCTGAATTTTACTTGATAGAGTCTGTCTAATTGCCAGTCTGTTATGATCTTTCATTCTTTGCTTACAGGAGAGTTAACTTGAAAATTACTGTGGACTTTCGACCAAAGGTTCATCGGTTGTCACCTGGCACCACCTTCAAAATTATTCAGCTCACAGGTTGATGTTACGCGTCACCTCAAACTCAAACTTTGGTCAGAAAAATCTACAGTATGATACGGCATTTGAAACCTAGCACTAACTACTGTTAAACTCGAACACTGGCATGCACTTCACAAGCAGCTCGTAGTTTTCTTCGTACCCGAAAGCGGTGAGAGGTACTATATCGCTGTTTGCTACTGTCTGGACGCACTGCCAAACGAATCTATTATCTCGACTTTCGTTCGCGAAAAAAATGATATTTAAATTGAGAGTGTGCGAATTTGATGCTGAGATTGCCAAACAAATAAACGAACCTGCTTGCTTCCTGCCACATCATCCTCAAGTGCTAACTTGGACATGCACCAATGTCAAGCCGTTCTGCAAAATTTTTCTGCAGCCGAAAACCGTCTACATGCACGAGATATCTTTCAATCCGAGACAAGGCCTCTTTGTTATAATTTGTGCAAGGAATGATTCGGTCTACTTACTTCAAGTTATTCGCGTTCCGTCGTTCAATTCTACGGAAGTCGCTAGAGCTAACTTCATTTACTCCTTTAAAATCTTAGAATCTGCCCAGTTCTCTTTGACTATTAAACTCCAGTCCGAAAATCGAACTCTTGCGTGCCCAACTCACCGAAAACTTCGGCATTGATCATCGCAGCTCCAACTGTCACTCCGTGCCCCCCCTGAGCCGCGGGATACCTTGCGAAAACGAAGGCAGGTCACCGCATATCCAGCGTTGCAGACCTGCCACAGCGGAGAGGACTGGGTTGCGTCCAAACCGGCCAAGGCGCCAATATGTGGTAATGTCAGTGTCGCGCGTTGACTCTTCCTTACGCTGACTCGATGGTAGAGATTTATGCACAAGATGCTGCTTGGCACCGGTTCGTCTCTATTTCAGTAGGTGTTGCTATACTGCGACTGCGATGGATTCGGAACATGAAAAATCTCTCCGTGGGGGCAAGCCCGCACATAAGGTGCGAATCTCCGCACCACAAGGTTGACTCTCGACTGCTCGGAACGTATCAACATCCAACATCTGGACAGTTTTTTGACTGAACGGACCCGGTTGCCTGGCAGGTGCTGATTTTCTCCCGCCTTGAACGCTGCTTTTGTGGTCGCTCCAGAGTCTGGCCAGCTCTGGATCAGGACTCGATGACTATGTGTTCCGGGCTGGGCGCGGGCCAGTGCCTCGTACAAACTTCAAAGCTAAGTTACTTCTCCGGCAAATGATTGAAGAATCTTCCAACTTAGGTATACTTTGTGTATGATCGTGGCGCCAATAGTGCGTAATACAGCCCTTTCTCAACACCTTTCATAATGAATTTATTTTGAACTCGGTCAATCAAGTGAAATATCACGATCCCTTCACGCCTGCGGCGGGGTTAATTGGAGTACTTGATCCCTGGTACATCGTCTTTGGAATCCCTAGCGAAAACGAAGGTCTTGGCTCATCCTCTATATCTTCCCGCGAGAAGCAGAGGACCAGGGTAAACGTCAGATCCGGCGCTAAAGCTGTGGCCCTTGGTGTCTTCCTTAGGCGCCTCATTGAGCGCTACGCAGTCTCCTCCTTTCTTCCCATTCGCCTCTATTCCAGTCGGTGCTTGACCGCGATGTCATCGGCACATTGCCTGGAGAACATCGCTGCAAGACATAAAGGTGTCAATGTCCGTCCCATGTCCGTCTCACATACTTCTCACTTAGACTGTAACACTCACAACAGGTCCATGGACCAGCAACAGTCCTCGACGACTAATTCCTCCACTCATAGCCGCGTCGTGGCGTCTGCCGACGATAGCGTTGACGCAGCGCAAGTAAAACTACAACCTCAAAAACCGCCTAGGTAAGCGTTATTTTTTAATTTCTTGTACAAGTCTTCTCATTTATTCTTCGTCACTCTCGTTAGGCGGCACACTTTGCTCTCGATCTCTATCCCGCACCTCACCACCTCTCAGTTTATCGTTATCGGCGCCCAAATTGCGCTCCATACCGCCGCCTGGGCTTTCTTCATTGTCATCTGGCGCAAACATGTCATTCCCCTATCGTTCGACCTCTCAGATGACATACAAAATTGGGACAAACCGCTCACGTTCGTCATCACTACCGTTTCTTCCGGCCTCGCTCTACTCTCTACCTTGTGAGCTCTGCTTTCCCTTCAAATTCGTATCTGCATCGCTTACGCGTGAAATTTTGAAGACTGTTCTCGTTGGCTGTTCGAGAGTGGATCACCGCCCACCTGCGTGGCCCGGAGGGCTTGCCATTTCATAGATTCCTACGAGGCATGACTATTGCCTCTCGCAACCCGATTATGGACCGTAAACAGCCAAAATGGATGCTAGTGTCATTGGGAGTGGCGCTTCTGGCGTCTTTACAGCCTGCAGGGTAGGTGCATCCTTCGTCTCACTCTCTCCGTTCCCAGCCTCAGTCTCTTTCTCTTCGCCCCCAATCAGAACTGAATATCTCCGATCGTAGGTTCAACACCCTTCTAACTCCAACCCTCTTCGACTACAGAACTCAGGTCTCGAGCTCAGAGGTTGACCTCTCCAGTTCCGTGATACAATCCTATTTCGCCAGTGGAGCACTTGATGACTGTGTTTTTAATGACAGTGAGCACTAAACCCACTGACATGTACCTCCATTGCAACTTACTGCTGCTCCGTTTCAGGCCTCCTCATCGCCCTAGCCATAGGCGAGACTGAGAGTGGGTATTCCGCCGTAAAAGGCAACGAAAAGTTTCCATCCTCGACAACGCTGTTAAACTTTGATTTCAACACGTCAACAGGTAGGCGCATTTTAAGAGTTTGATTGGTCATCTGTTGAATATTGCTGCTTTCATAGCCGGGATTCTTCCTATGACGTTCATACCTATCGATGCTAGTCCTTGGTTTCCGAATGCTACGGTTCTTCCTCAGACAATATCTGAACCATTGGAGGACGGGATTCCGCGTCTTTTGTCGATAAACCAGCAAGGTGTGTAGTACACAAGCCACATATTATTTTTGCGTCTTATCCAAGCTCATATGATTAGGCTTCTCGGCCGATGTTTCGTGCAAGATTCAGAACCTCGGTGCTAGTACGACGCCTTCGTTGACTATCGCCACCGCTCCGCCTTCAACCTCCGGAGGCCCGACGCAGTACACTGTCAGCTCAACCTGCGCTCACCCCGAGAGCCTTTTCAATGTGAATCGTACCTCGATATATGGCTCTCAAGACTATCTCACCATGATAGCCTGCCCAGGAACAGACCAAAATTCCTACAGTGCGTGTCCACTATCTTTCTGAACATTCATTTCAAATCAAATCACATCCCACAGCATTGATCTTCATGTCAGGCAGTGGGCTATACTTCTGGCTGAACAGCACAGTCTGTACCTTTTCCCCAAAGGTTACAAACGTCATGGTTGAATATCTCTACACCGGTGCGAAAGTGACGAATCTAAGTAACACCATTACCCCAAACACGCTTCCTGGCAGAGGAAGCCCCGACGTTGGACGTCCCGCGGGCATATCATCCGTCGTGACGCTGTACAACATGATCCAATATGCACAGGGCGAATTTAACAATATTGTGGGCGATCAACTGCTTGCGGGGCTTGAGGCGTTTGACGGACCAGGATTCCAATATGATGAGGGGAATGGTCCGGATATCCTGCGTGCATTGGTATGTTTTTATACTGCTCAACACAGTCGCACGCTTATGCGCATTCCACAACAGGAAGAATACATTCGCGGAGTCGCAGAGTATAGTGGATCGGTAAATCAGAAATCCTTATTCGCGTGTATATAGGGCAATGACTCGAATTCCGTAGATCTTGCGAGGTTGTCTCTCATCGCACAAAACCAGTGGTGCCTTCCCCGATGGTCCCCCAAAAGATACCCTTATCACCAACAGAGGGTTGCTTCACAGCTATTTCTTTGGATGGGCGATAACACCCTCGACGACGTGGATCTTGGTTCCAGGGACTATCATCGCGTTGGCCACCGTTATACTTGCATATAAAGCTGGTAATGCTGCGCCCGCCGCGTCAGACGCGGCATCAAAGTCGAAATTGCCATTCGATCCCGCAAATCCATCGGATCTTGTCATTGCGTCGGCTGCGGGTGGTCTTGCTGGGGTATTTGCGGAAGCTCCCATGGAAGAGATTCATAGGAAAGGCGAAGCTAAAGACGTTAGCATCATGCTCGGTAGCATTCCGGGACGGGGAATGGGTTTGCAGCGGAAAATCTGAAATAGGCGAGGATTTCGAAATGGTAGCAGTAGTGCTCTTCTTAGTAAATGATTTCCACATTACACAATGAATTTTGGTATGTGGTTCTTTCAAATATAGATTGAATATACCTCGCGGTGAATTTCACGTTTAGCTTGCACCCGTGTTCTCGAAGTCTACTCTCACGTGATCGCGTAGCCGGCCGTTACTTCTTGTGTGACGAACGTGACATTGGGTCTTGTCCTCTTCCTCCATGCTCGTTGCTTGAAAACCTATGGAGTGGATTATACAAACTTAGCAAAGACTTCAAAGGCTTTCAGCAGCCAACCAAATATTGATACTTACCCCCACGAGCGACAACCCCGGCGTTAAATAAGCAAAATATCCATAATCTTCTTCCGCCACTGGTCGTGTTTCCTCGCCGCCAAAGCTCTTTCCCCGGGCCGTTCCTCGTACGGAGCAGTCTCGGGTGGTCTTTGTGACTTCCAATGCCCAACCCCTCGATCGTCTTGCCCCTCGAATCGTATGATGGTGGATTTATATCGCAACTGCGGGGTGCTGCTGCTGCTGTTATGCGTGGAAGAGGAGGGTGGCGGAGTGGCGGCGGCGGAGTCGCTTAATCTAGTCTCTAGTTGGTCTGATTCTTCCTGTGCAGTTTCGGAGTCCGCGTTCTCGTTTTCGTTGTCGTCGTCGAGCCACCCAGAAACGGGCTCCGTGTGGACGGCGGGGTGTTTAGGTCGACGGAGGGGAGATAGAGGTGTCAGGGGAGACATTGGTGGGAGTGGAGGTGGAGTCGCTGGGGGTGCTGGGATTGGGATTGATATCGGTATTGGGATCGGGGGAAGGGGTTTGGCTATGGAGCTCCGCGCAGTACGCAGACGAGGGGTGTGTGGGGATGGTAATGGTGGGTCTGCGTGGCGGCGAAAATCATCACGGTACTCGTGTTTGCGGAAGGACGCGCCGTCTGAGGACCAGGTTTCGCTGTAGCGCGGCGGTGGGGGCGTCTGGGAGAGATGGGGATCGGGGTCGAGGTGGTAGGTGCGTTTGGTTTGAGTCTGAGTTGTGCTCCTCGTGTTTGTGCTGGTGCTGCTTTCCGACTGGATGACCGGCCAAAAATTATAAAGATAGAATCAGCGATACAAGAAAAGACGGTAGAGTCGAATACGCACCTCGGTACCGTATAGAGAGCTCGCCGCACTGCTGTAGGGGTGATACATCGCTCAGGTATCCGAGTCTGAGTCGATGGAGGCAGTAGATAGAGAGAGGTAAGGCGTGCGAGGGCTGGTGGAGCAGCCGAGGAAAAGGAGTCGTGTGGTCCTGCACCACGAGAAGAGCGTTGGCTGTTGATGCTAAGTGCTTCGAATTGTTGACGGTGCCCACGGTTGCGCAGAAAATATCATGTGTTGAGCTCTGGGCTCGACAGCGTGGACTGGGGCGAGGAATCACTGGAGATTCGGGTTGCAAAGAGGTTGAAATTTTGGTGTTGTGGAGGGATGAAGCCTGTTTTTTCTGCAGCGATGTTTTAACTCGGAAAGACGAACGTTAATAA
The DNA here is from genome assembly GCA_037176885.1 of Favolaschia claudopus. Taxonomy (NCBI): domain Eukaryota; kingdom Fungi; phylum Basidiomycota; class Agaricomycetes; order Agaricales; family Mycenaceae; genus Favolaschia; species Favolaschia claudopus. The sequence continues at coordinate 1,355,970 of JAWWNJ010000043.1, read as the reverse complement.
TATAAGAGCATGATTGCGCATTGTGAGGTTGATTGATGAACAGCACAATTCAATTATTTATGAACAATCCACCTCATGATCCTGGACGAAACTCTGCTTGAACTGTACCGATATCATAAGGACGGATGCAGCCCGCGGCTTTCTCAGGAAAACGAGGCCCAAGTCGATTTTGCCGCATTGAGATCGAAGCAGAGAATGCCGAGCCGTGCATCCGTCCATCTTCGCAGCGAGACCCCGACAGTTCCGAGAGGCTGACATCATTATAGTAGGGTGAACTTTGAAGAATTTGAAACCGTACCGCTGGAAAACAAGAATTTCTATCAGGTTACAGCTGTTTCCGAAAAGCTGTTTCCGAAATCCTTGAGAAAGTTCAAAACATTTCGCGCGACTTCAACTTTTGATGGCAGTGATAAGGACTGCTTGTTTTGGAATTCCACCCGCCCGGCGACCGCGGCAACTCATACAAATCAAGAGAGAAGAAAATTAGCACCTGGAACCAGCACCGACTTACCTTATGTCCTGCTGGGGCAATTGTCTTGACCGGGACCATCCATCTGAAGGCAATATGCAGTGAGGGACTTTTGTCGGCATGAGCTTCTGCTGACGCCTGCCGGAGTCTGCCAAGGGACGGCATCACGGGGATACTGCTTTGGGAGTAGTCCGTATCACTGGCATCAAAATTTGAAGTCGCGCGAAATTTTTTGAACTTTCTCAAGGATTTCGGAAACAGCTGGAAAATTTGTGTTCAAATAGACAAGTCAGACGCATACATACGTCGTTTGCGAGATTATTCACACACGGCACTGATTATGACTGGCAAAGTCAGGACCTTGAGAGATTTTAATGAAGCACGAGGAACCGTCGCCGTTCGATTTCAATGCAACCTGCCGGTTCGTCGATTTGTGACAGGATCATTGAATCTTGATCAGAACGACGTACTTATTTGGGCTCGACTGTGATTCGAGGCCGAGCACTGGAAGCCGGATTGTCTGTGCGTTTTCTCTTTCTATCTTTCCTGTGAAAAAATCAGGACTGGGATTGATGAACAAGTATAGTTGGGCTGTATGGCCTTCGATTTCGCGTGGTCGTCTTTGCTTCAGGTTGATCCCTATAAAAGTCGATGTAAACTAACAAGCTTGTTAATGGGGTCTGGGCGGTAGTCATATAGTAGCCTGAGATGTGTGTTGAGTGTTGTCTATGAGAGGAATTAGTGAGAGAAAATGGAGCAGACACATCTAAACTTGATTGAAAGTCAGACTCTCGTTGAGACGCGCGATTTGATTTTTGCATCGCGATGGGTATTCGGTATTCAACGGGCCAATCTTGGTCTTGTCGTGGTACTCAATGTATATGTGAAGACGCGGCGGGACCCTACCGGTAGTTTGAAATTGGGTTCAAAGTTAAGACCCCGAGCCGAGACTTCTGGAATCTAAAATCTAGATGCCAAATGTGAAGTCTTCATTCAGCCTTCGAATCGAAGGAGAAATTAGAATCGGGATTTTTGAGTCGGTGGTCTGCAGCCACCGCGCGCTAATCACAATGATTCACATAAGAGACTAGAGTATCAAATAGACCGGAGAGCCGCCTGCCTCACACATACGCGCCAAAGTGAAGCAGAGTCTTAGATTCGCAGAGAAGATGAAAGTTGAGGAAGAGGAGCGATTCGGCCGACAATGAGCCGAGAGCCGAGATTCCCACGCCTCAGCTTCAAGCCCACAGTGCGTTGCCTTGGCTGCGCTCATCATAACCCTCGTCGTCATCGCCGTCGTCGACGCTTCCACCCACCCTCTTCCCTCACCGCACCCTACCCTACTTGAATCCGGAACCAAGCAACGAGGAGGAAGAATAAACAGCAGGAGGGAACACCGAAGAATACAGGAAGAAGAATAGCAGAAACGCAAAATCCAGAAAGAGGCAGAATACATAGAAAGTAAAGACGACGATGGCGAGCCCCGCATGGCACTACGTCCTCAAATTCATCATCACCGGCGACGCCGCCGTCGGCAAATCTTCCCTCCTCGTGCGCCTCACCGACCAGCGATTCCTCGCGAATCCGGATCCTACGGTGCGTCTGCTTCTCTTCACTTGAAAAGTCCATGTTAATACGGTAGAACGCATGCAGCTCGGCGTGGAATTCGGGTCCAAATTGATCACACTACCGGATGCGGAGGGCACGGTGGTGAAGCTCCAGTGCTGGGATACGGCGGGGACGGAGAGCTTTAGGTCGATTACGAGGTCGTATTATCGGGGGGCGGCGGGTGAGTGTGTTCTTCGTGTCCTTTCCTCTCGTTTTTTCTTTGGTTTTCTTCGGGTTTGGATTAAGATCGGTATCGCTGGGGGCGGGAGTGAGGGCGAGCGGGAGGAAGGAAGGCTTGGGTGGCATCGACCCCTCCGCTGGGGTGTTGCTAGCCGCTGCATTTGTTGGTCAAGCCTTCCGTTTTCCATCTTCCCGTTCCGTAGCGGAATCAGGCTCGTTATCCGTTGACGAGCCGCGCCTCCGTCCCGTCTGGCATGCTGCATTTCCGCTGTCCGCCGTTCTGCTTGGTTCTATCTTATCGCTATCCTTTCCTTCATCCTTTTCTCTTTTCCCCGCTTCCTCGTTTTGTCGGAATGGACGATCTGTCTCAAGTCTGGGTGTGCGTCGCCCCAAGGGGAATGCGGTAGCCACCAGCGGAGAGCTATGAGGATGTCATCGCAATACAGCGGCACCCGTCGTCCCTGGTCGGCGGTTTCAGCGTCGCGGGGGACTCGGAAGTGGTGACCTCGATCCCGGATCTGGGTATTTGGGCGGCGATACCTTTGGGGTCTCTGCCTTCATCCAGCTCTTCCGAATTCGTATTCATACGCACGCAGCCGATGCGCCGCCACGCCCCCGAGTCTCTCGATGCGGAAGAACCACCGAGATACTCCTCCCTCCTCTCCTCTATGTATTCGTCGCTGCCGCTACTCTCCTCGCTCACGAGGAACTACGAGGAGTAATCACCTCGCGGGCGAGTCACACGGGCTGGCGAAGTGCATGCGTGTATGCATAAATTCTACCTCGCCTCCTTCTCATCTCGTCTATCCTTTCTCCTCTCCCCCTCTCCCCCACCCTTCTACCTTTTTGCCCTATTACTTTCTCCCCACTAACCCCTCTCCCCTCCCCACAGGCTGCCTCCTCGTCTACGACATCACCTCCCGCCGCTCCTTCGACAACGTCCGCACCTGGCTCGCGGACGTCCGCGCCCATGCAGACGCGCATGTGAGTTGTATATTGGTCGGGAATAAGAGCGATTTGTGTGAGGGGGAGGGTGAGTTCGCGATTTTGAATTATTTATCTATCCTTCTCTTCCCGAGGCTTTCTTTCGTCTTTCCCTTTATCTCCTCGTGTCACCCTGGGCGCGCCGGCGGTAGGAAGGAGTGACACTATGGGATCGGATTGGGAATGAACGCTAGAGACAGAGGTGTCGGGGTGAAACGGGGACGGCATCGATGGATGGTGATGAAGGACGGCGTAGACGCTTTGGCGATGTGCCCGTGTGTCGTGCAGTGGTAGATCGGAGGGGCGGCGTGGAGCGTATGTGCGGAGGAGAAGGTGGTCAACGGTGCATGAGGATGACGACCGACAGAAACAGAGATAGCTGAAACGGGGAGGCCATGATGATGGATGGCGTGGACGTTTGGGCCATGTGCGTTGGCGACTTGCGAGTTCGAGTGCCGTGTGGTGCGGAGCGGACGTGTCAAGGGTGACGGAGAAGGAGGTCGGTGGTGGTGGCAAGTGCGGCGTTGGCGATGTACCAACCAACACCCTAGGCCTCTTTCTTACGGTACGACGAGGAGGACGACGCGGATGCGTCGTACATACTGGAAGCGCTCGTGTCGGTGTCGCGGAGGCAGGCGAAGGAGGAGATCGATGGGAGGAAGGAGGCTCGTCCTCGCTTTGTCCTTGTAATCCGTCTGCTGCGTTGCACACGTTCTGCGCAGAGACAGTGGCAGCGATTTTCTCTTCCTTGGCTGCCCACGGGTGATGGGGTTCTTACCTCGTCGTCGCCCGGTCTTCATTCATTCATTCTTTCCTTTATCGCCCGTCTCTTCCTCCCTATCTCACTATCTCATCTAACGACATCACAACAGAAGCCCGCGAACGCGCGGTCCCGACGGAGGTGGCGGAGCAGTTTGCTAAGGAGGAGGTGCGTTTTGTCCTCTTCGTCTTTTACCTTGCCTTTCGTTCCTTTCTCGCCCACTCACCACACTTCCACACTTCCGCCTCCTACTTCGCTCTTCTCTTCATCCTCCTTGCCTTCCCCTCCATTCCCCCTCCTCTTTCTCTCTCCTCCTTTCTCATCCTCCTCTTACTGACACCCTTCCCTACCTCCTTCCCCTCTTTCCCGTTTCCCCTCATTTCCCTCCTCCCCCTCCTCCACCCTCGCTCGCTAACCCCTCTCTCCCACTCTTCCTTCCTTCCTTCCTTCGCTGACCCTTCCTCCTCCCCTCCTTCCTTTCTTCCCCCCTCCCTCACCTCTTTCTCCTTTCTCATCCTCCTCTTACACGCCCCTCGACTCGCTCGCTAACCCCACGCCCAGGGCCTCCTCTTCACCGAAGCCTCCGCCCGCTCCGGCGCGGGCGTCGAAGACGCCTTCATCCGCGCCGCGACGGAGGTGCTGAGTAAGGTCAGGGAGGGGAGGTTTGATGATGAGCGGGTGAGTGATTGAATTTCTTGTCCATTTTTCCAGGGGGGTTTCGGCGGGCTGCTTGTGTGTCATCTTCTGAGGTGGCGGGGGCGGGGCGTCTGGATGTTTATTTGCGACACGCGAGGATAGCGCGGGTGTGACAAGGCTGGTAGATGTCATGACGATCGGTATTGGGATTGAGACTGCACGGGGGCGGCGGGAACGGATTAGGATGGGGATGGGGATGAGCATCAGACCCGTCGTTCTGGAGCGGGTTTACGAGCAGCCGTGTTTGGGGCGGAGCCTGAGGTCGTGGCGGTACCTTGGGTATGGAATGCGTTCGGGTTGGGGAGGCGCGTTTTGGTCCTGAGCACGAGTGTTGGCGGTGACGGTCACGGTGCCTTGGGTGGAGTAGAGGGAGGGAGAGAGGTCCTGCGGCGAAGAGAGAGGTCGGGGGCTGTCGATACCTCGGAGGGGACGGCGATCGTCAATGGGGTACCAGCGTTTTCGTTCTTGGTGTGTGGCGTTTGCGCGGTGGGCGCTGGGATTGGCGTTGGGATGATGATTTTGCTCTTTGAGGACCTGGTGGCGGCTTGTGTGTGGTATACGTCGGTCCTGGATGCCGAAGCGTACATATCGTCGAGCCGAGGAGGATACGGATAAATGTCTCCTCGCCGCTTGGGGACGGTAGTGTGCCTTTCGTTCTCGTCTTCGTCTTGATTTCGTCAAGGCGGGGCGAGGGGAGAGGTCGTCGTCTTTGTCTTTGTCAAGGCGGAGGTGGCTCGTACATCTTGGGATGGGGTAGCGGTAGCGGCTACAGCTGTATGGCGTCTTCTCTTCTCTCCTTTTACTCCCGGCGAGGTGGGGTGTATCGTTGGGAGTGGAGTGTTTGTCGCAGGGCAGAGGTGGTGCTCGGGGCCAGTGTCTTCCATCGCACCGCCGCCTTGATCTCAAGCTCCTACGTCGAGGTACAGCTCGCCTCGGGGGCTTGGGGGCTCAATGCCACGTTTTCCTGGTCTACGCTTTACCTTCCTTCCTTGGAATCGTATGCAGAGGCCTCACACGATGAGCTCTCGCTGGTAGCTTGACGTCTGTCATCGTCTGGTCTGGTCTTCGTCGACGAGGAGCGGCTGCCTTTCCGCAAGCTCGACAACGCGAGGAGATATATCGACGATGGTGGTCCACCGTTGGCGACGCCGTCGTGCAGCGCTACGTCGAATTTATCATGAGGAGGACCGCGACAACTGCGGCGCCGGATGCTTTCTCGAGCTTCCTTGCATAGACGGGTGAGGCTACCTCCCCAGCTTGTTCTTTTCGTGATGGGGTTCACGGCTGTGGGTCTCTCAGAGTCTCTGGCTTTGACTATCCTCGATGGGCCTTGTTTCGCATATATGACGTCATCTCGATTTCTTCCTCGCTTTACGTCTTGTCTTCCTTCCGTCCAAACATTTCATTGACGATATTCTCTTTACAGTCTCCCGGCGTCAAGCTCTCGAAACCTGGTGCCCTCCCTGCGGAGACGCCGAAACAACAGCAGTGTTGCTCGTAGGCGAGCACCCTTTGCGGTCGATTTCTCTCCCTCCACTCGTCAAGCTGCGTCTGGGCAGAATAATCGTGACGGGTGTGGAGCACGGTGCTCGAGGGGATGATACACGCACGCACGCACATACATAAGTGTGAAGTCAATCGAAGAAGGAATGAATGAACGAAGGCATATATTGTAATGACTGATACATGGAATAATACTCTACTTACTTACTTTGCATGTACTCTCTCTCTCTCTCCCGTTTCCTCTCTCTCCCCTCGGTTTGCGGCTATGTATTCAAGTATTTGTTGTGTAGGATACAGTATATTCTGACTGCTAATTGCTCGATGCCCTCGACAATGCTCGGTATAATTCTGGTGGCTTGATGCTAGGATTCTGTCTTTCGGCGAGGACAGAGGTAAGAGGGTTCGGGGGCTCGGAGACTGGATTCATGATCACGCTTGACATTCGCCAATACAAAACTGACTATTAAACAAGTTTCAAAGCAGCGCCGCCGTAAGCGGCGGGGAAGCGACCCGAGACGCGAACGCGGTCTGCGGAGCGCAGCGGGTGTCGATGCGTAAATTACCCGTGCCCGTAACTCCGTGTCGGTCGGGAGGGGCGGAACGGGGTTGCTGCAACTTTTAGGGTAAGTAAGATACTCGCGACTGTTTTTCGAGCTTGAGGTCGGGGGTCTTGGCTGTGCTGCTCGAGACGCCGCGATTGCTATTTGTATATTCAATTCGCATCTGAGTTGATGGTATAGGTTTAATAGATTTACGCTAGGTACGTGTATGTACGGGGTGCACGGGCTACGGGCATCAGGAGCTCGCTACTTCGATTGAATTACTAGCATTATACTCGAGTACGTGGGGAATACAATAAAATAGGCGAGTTGGATACAAGTTTGTATGTACAGGGTCGTATTATAGCAACAGGGGGTACAGTAGAGAGTCTAGTGTATAGGTATCGAGTGACTAAATAGAGTAAGGTGTAAGTGAAAACAGACGGTAGAACACGCAGAGACCAAAAGACCAAAGAACCGAACCCAGAAAAGGTAATCTGAAGGAGCCGAAGCTCTTCGAGTGCAGTCAGTCGTCATGCGTGTTAGTAGAGATCGATGACACCGATGCAGTCTGAGGCAGACTAGGCGGAGCAATAACTTGACATTTAATTCTTGTCTGCTGAGGTCTGCTAACAACATATATCGTACACCGACTGACTGGACTGCACTTCTTCTTCATCTTGGAATAACGATAAAACTGAAGTACGAAACGAAGAGGAGGAGGAAGAAGGAAGGAAGAAGCGAAAACCTAAAGGATAAACAACGAAAGAAGAAGAATGTAAACGAAGCAAAAGAAGAACAGAAGAAGAGATGGAGAGAGGAGGGAAATAAAGGTAAAGAAGGAGTGGCTTGGGCCGACGTGGGGTGTCGGGTTTTGGGTTGGTGGTTGTGGGTGAAGGTGAAGGTGAATAACGGGTGAAGGGTAAAGGTAGAAGGAGGTGAACTGTAAGAAGGTGAAGCTGAAAAAAATGGAGGAAAAGAATAGACGAAAAAAGCTCGCTCCCCGATGAAGACGAATCTACACTCTCACCGCCCTCCTCACGCGGGCCATCAGAAACTAAGGCAGCGGATCCCTCGCCCGACACACACCCTCCCACTCGCTCAGCTGCGCGCGGAAGCCCCAGTTGACGTCCGCAGCAGGGCGACGCGCGGATACGTACGCAAGGGCTGCAGGCGCGGAGAGCGTGCGGCGGATTACGCGGTCCATTGCGGCTTGCGCGTCTTGGTCGGTTGGAGGTGTGGGTGGCGAGGATGCAGAGTGCGACAGGGCCGAGGCCGAGGGAGCCCAAGCGCCCGGCATCGGCGGGAACGTGGCGGACACCGGTGTGGGTTGCGTCTGGGCTGGAGATTCGCATTGCAGTATAGGCGAGGCGAGAGGTGTGTTTGGCCGTGTCTTCACGTCGCCGGTCTCCACCTCTGAGTCCGTTTCGCTTTCCCCGCCATGAATGCTGTCCATGTCGACGTCGCCTTCGACTGCGAGATCCACAGCGACGTCACCGTCTACGAGCGGCAGGGCGACGAGGAGAGCTGCACCGACCGCGGGGGAGCGAGAGATCCCATGTGCGCAGTGGATGAGGATTCGCGGTTCGGGGGAATCGCTACCCTTTGACGACGCGAGAACGTCTTCCACCCAGCTGACGACTGGTCCTAGCAGACCCACGAGCTCCGCAAATGGGGCGTCGTCGAGGGGGACGTGCAGGCGATTGGAGGCGGGAATGAGTGCGGGGATTTGTGCTGCAAGAAACGAATCAGATTTAGTGGGATAGTATGTACATAATGAAAAAGATAAGACTCACCTCGTTCACGCAACACGCTAACCACATGCGTCACGCCCTCCCTCTCCAACAAATTGGCAGATTCCGCAAACGCAAGGTCGGCGATGATGATGTGTGGGGTGATGTGAGAGTGAGAAGGCGGGGAGGACGCAAGGAGCGGGGATGGGTGAGTGGGGCGCTCGGAGGACGTGGAGCGGAAGGAGAACGCTATGGGGGAGGGCGAGGGCGAGCAGGAAAGCGGGGAGCCGGGGGTGGGTGTCGTTGCTCGCGAGGCTCTGCGCAATGTCGATGTCGAGGCAAATTTCGCGAGGGAGGGCGTCCGTAATGGGGGAGCGGACGGAGGCCAGGGCGCCGCATACGCGTTTGTCGTCTCTATCTCAGTCGTGCGTTCGTCGTGAGTTAAGGTTACGGGAGAAGCAGCGGTTGCGGCGTTATCGCTACTACTACTGCTGCCGACGATGGGGGAGGCGAATCCCGCTCTTAGCGGCGAGAAGGTGTAGTTGCCTGTGAGTGGTGACGCGAAGGGGAGGGAGACGGGTGAGGTCGGCGCGGAGTGGTAGGTTGCTGCGGAGACGGGCGTTTCCAGCATGGCTGCGTCGTTCTCCCCTTCTTGAGCATCGGGTGACGAAATGGGGAAGGCGGAGGCGAAAGACGTGAGGATAGGGTGGGGGTACGGGGAATGTAAAGGGTAGGGAGAGTGTGGGTGGGGTTTTGAAGGGCCTGGTATCGAGTTATACGATCCAGATGGTGAAATTGAATAAGACGAAGGAGGAGTGTAGGGAGAAAAGTTGGAGGAGGTTGATGCGGACGAAGCTGACGAGGAGAATGAAGAGCCGCCTTCGCCCGTGGAGGGCGTTGCGGATGTCGATACGGTGGACGTTGAAGTCCAAGGCGAATTGTTATCTGTGGAAGATTCCATCTCGACCTCTGCTCCCGACCCCACACCAGCCCCGGCCTCTACACCGCTCATTGGGGAAGCGAGTTTGCATCCTACTCCTGGCGTCACAGGCGACAAGCGGAGCTTCAAGGGCCCGGGTAATGTCGGGTACGCTCGTGTGCGGACTGGTTTTCGGATGACAGGACTCCGACATAACACCTCCGTTTCTCCAAGTGCTTCCGCTCCCGCCTCTGTAACCGGTGACGACGACACGGATGAAGACAAGACGCAGGGCGGGATGTTAAGGCTGAGTGGGCGTAGGCGCGCGGGGCCTGGACACGCGGAAAGCGCGACAGCCGCCGTCTTTGTAGGAGAGGAAGCCGCAGACGACGAAGCCTGGGACGGCCGCGCGTACGGACTTGAGCTCGGTGGGCGACTCCTGCGCGAACGCGGGGTACGCAGGAGGATGACGGAGGGTGGCTGCAGGTTTGTCGAGTGCGGAAGTAGAAGGGGTTGGAGAAGGGGAGGAGGATCAAGCATCAGTCAGGTCAATGATAGGATGGGAATAGCAACACGCACGAAGTGTGAGGCTGCTGACGCACGCGGCGCGCACACACCTGCGGCGACGACGACGGCAGAGTCCAGCGCGGAAAACGACGACACTTGCAGCTCCAGCGCGTCCAACCTAACCTGAAAGCCTAAACCGCCCGTTGGAGTCTGTCGTCGTTGAGGGAGAGAAGGGGAAAACAAGCGAAGGATCAAGATCAAATCAGGGAGGGCGGGCGGCGGGGGTGGCTGCTATATGTATTATCTGAGACCCGAGGTGGCGTGTTTTTTTGTCACTTCTGACACGCACGAACAGGATGTGCGATGGACAGGTATGATGGATGTGGGTCACCGTGATAGATATATCAGGACACTTTTCTTCTATTTTTTGCAAAAAAAAACCGAGTGTGGGCGTTTTGATGATGTGTGTGATAGTCTGCGATGTGGGACTCGGAAGGGCTAACCCGCGCGTACCAAGCCAAGGTGAGAGCCGAAACAAAAAGCGAAACGCGGAGGAAAGAAACTTGTGTTTTTTGCGGGCTGATGTGATGGATGGAAGGAAGGATGGCGCAATGGAAGTACTGTGGAAGGCCCTGCCCGCGATATAATATGGAATTAGACCCGCAGCAAGTTATCACAGCAGTTTCCGTTCGAGCAGTGCATTTTGAACATCAGAGTTCCGAGTCTGCTGTAGTAACTTGAGGTAAGAGTCCAAACAGGCTGTGACAGCAAACGCCAACCTGACACACGATCGCCTATAGACCCCCCGAGACCCCGGATCACGTCACAGTCACGGTAACAGTACAGCCACCACCAACGGATCAACGGTGCGCATGCCAACCATCGAGGCTTTTCGAGGTGTTTTACCACTTTTTACCCCGGGAAACGACCGAAGCGAGAGAGCGGCGGATCCGCGGTGTTGGGGTGTACGACGTGTACGAGATACTGAAGCTTTTTCAGGATGACAGGTTCGGCTCGACGGATGAAACCCGTCGCGTCCCTGAACTAATAAACCCTATGTGCTACTTCAACGCTACTTGAAAACGCGCGCCACAGAATAATGAAATCCTTATGAAATTTGTCGTTGACCCGCGACGGCGCGTCAATGGCGTTCAGTTTACCGATTAATTATACGATGGCGGATCCACAACTAACCAACAACTAACCCCCCTGTTTCCATAGACGGCGTGACTTAGAAACTGCCTAGTGGCCTAGCGGTGGGTACTAGGATTTCGGCGATGACGACGGCCATTTATCACTCTAGCCTTGGTCTCAAATTGGCGGGTAGATTCTACTAGCCTCGGTGAACGCCCTAGTTTCGAACTTAACCTCAAGTTCTACTAGTTGGTAGGCTATGGCGGTTGTTTTGTTTGATGGTAGGATAAGTAACCACTGGACCGCTCCTTCTTCGCCCTCGACCCATTCGCGGGAGTTGCAAGGGTGCCGATCTAGGTTCGCATTACCGCATCGTATTAATCTCACCGAAACCGAAAGAAAGAGTTTCTACCTATCTTATCTCCTACCCTGACACAACTGACACAACTGACCGGAAGTCGAACTCGCCCTCACAAAACTAAATCTTGGAGTCCCTTGTCATCGTGGATATTCAACCCCGAACTTTCCGGAAATTTAAATCAAAAGCTATACAAATTCGTGGCTTCAATGGGCATGCGCGTCCAGAATCTGACTCCCGCGTCATCCACTGCGTCGACTTCCATGATTATCCTTCGAGGACCCCAATGCATTACACCCAAACCTCAATCCGGGGTGTGCGTTGAGATCCACGGGTTGAAATCTGATGCCGAGCAACATTTGATGCTGCTGGCTGGAGATCCACGCCTAACGGGAGTGTAACCCTCCGCAGGTTGAGTCGTAGGCTCGGACCAGCACTTTACTTTCGGTATTACCTTCAGTAAAGGCTGGTAGATCTTAGGCGAGGCGTGGCAGAGTGCGGATGCAATAGCCCAAAATATACCCGATTGGGACACAAATCCGGAGGCGTGAGAAGGAGCTGGCGAGCAGTGACCACCGTTGAGGGCCCTGCAGCTCTCTGATGCAGCTGAATTTTGGCTGGATTGCAGCTGCAGCACCTCCAAATGATTCCCTCAGATTACTTCAGGCATAGGTAGGGCAAGCAGCCCACAAATCCGAACATCAAGGCGCAGGTAATTACCATGTCGGGTATATTTCCACTCTGCCAAGTTACTGATAAGTTCCACCAGTCTCTCCTGGCACTAATTCCTCCCCGTCAAAGTGCCAGCGAGAGATTGGTTCGAGTCTAGTTGAGTCGCCGGTGGTCACATAATTCAAAGAATCGATGAATGAAGAGTCGCCGGGAGTTGACATTGGAGACTGGAGTGAGTTAATTGAGTGAGGTTCAATTGATCGGTGAATGTTTCTGCGAGGGGGGATGTTGTTGATTCGATGACTTCGAATTGAACTCTAATTCGATGCATCGATCTTTTGAGGCTCCGGCGTGCTACATTCCTTGAGGCAGTCGTGCGCAGTGAACCATGGCCGGAGTTTCAATGCGGATCACTAACTGCCCTCAGCCGCAGCTCAGCAGAAATTAACGGATCAGTATGGCAAGAATGCCGAGCCTCCGATACGGAAGTTGCCGAATATGAGCAGATAGATGTCATAATTCACTGGAGACCCGGCGGGAAGCATAGTCGAACTCTGAATCATTGAAGCTCTCAGCGACGGTGAGATAGAGGCACTGAATTCTGTTTTTCTCACATAAGCTCAACATGTCAAGTTCAACTTCTGCAACGCCCGATTCTGGGCCATCCCAGTGAGTTACACCATCCCGGCGAGCCAAGAAAGCCACCCGCTGAAATATCATTCCTAGATCTCGGAGGAATAGCTTGCTGACGGTGATCCGCGTATGGTGCTCGATTCTATGCAGGAGCAAACCAAATTTCGGAGCCTTGATATTCGCGCACCTCGTGTATATAGAACAGGATCGGGAGTTGTGAGGCCGCGAGTTCTGGTTTCCTTTACTGACTTAGCTCAGATTCTCGGAGGGCCTCGCTCGTACAAAAATAGACTTCCGGAGTGTGAGGGCCCGATGCTCATTGTTGACATAGATCTAAGTTGAACTGATGTTCGAAGAGTCGAGAACGGATTGAGGAATTGATTTGGAGGCCTGCATCTATTCACTACAGTATTCTGGTTCTTGGAAGTCTGACCCACACCAAGAAGTTGAACTTGAAGATCAGCAACGAACAGTCGGAAGGTAAGAATTCCTTCGGCCAGAATCAATGCCCGAGCGCTGAAGGAGATGCTGGGAAATTGAAGAGAAGTGACGCGCGGACTCGGATGGCTTTGCGTGTAATGCGTTCATAATTCTGCTCTGACTTTCAACGCTCCCAACGCGGGCCAAGCCGACTGTCTCAAATGTAGGTCTTCTCAAACTTTGTTTCGACTGAACTTCCGACACTGAAGTGATCATTGTCAATGTTGAGATACGACCAAGATAGTACGGTCCTGACAATCTTGACTACTTTTCGTAACACTGTTCAATATAACATCGCAGTAAGACAAGACCCAGACATCTGTCGAGCTATCAGCTCACTCCCAAAGTCTCACGCCGTTAGCAGAATGATCGGCAGGTTTCACTTGCCCCAAGTCAATTTATTTATGTAAGTTGAATGCAGATATCTGATGGTGAATCGTGAAATGGTGGAGTACGTGTGTACTATAGCTAGAGCTAGGATTCGGAGCGTGGAATTCCGACGAACATACTGTGGTGTTTATCGTGCAGATGAAAATTCCGATACTTACCAACTGAAACGAGGAGTTTCAGGTTGTGGCCCTGGTGTTACGGACAGAGACATCATCCAGAACAAAAGGATTCAAGGAAAACGTGGTGCTAAACAAGTAGAATCCTCAACACGAGACCAAAAATCGAGCGAAATCGAAATTCCCGCGATTCAAACGATGCCGAAATCTCAACGTTGATGGCGCTGCCTTCGAATGGAGCGTCGGGTCGGGAGCGTTTTGATGCGCCGGAGGTTCTCAGAAGACATATTACGTGCCAGTTGATTTCAAGGGTTGCTGCCAAACACGCTGTCTTTTCTTCCCGCCATCATCATGCAAAGCAGCGATCCCGCAGCAAGTCCCACCCCGCTCGTTCGGCACCCCGAGTTCTGGTTCGACGACGGAACCATAGTCCTCCAAGTCGAACGCACGCTCTACCGCGTATATCGAGGATTATTGTCCGCTCGTTCGACCGTTTTTCACGACACTTTTTCGATTCCACAACCAGAATCTCCGGACAATTCGGAGCAGAGCGAGATCGAGGGCTGTCCTGTTGTCAAGCTGCACGATAAGGAAAAAGATTTCACGCGTTTTTTGAAGGCTTTACTTCATCATGGATCATAGTCAGTCGAGGTCTTTTCACCGCACAGGCTTTCTACTTTACTCACACTACTGAAAGCAGCAGAACCACTGCAGTCTCCAACTTTGCAGCGTTGAGCTCTGTCTTGCGTCTCAGCGATAAATACGACGTCCCTGTTCTCCGAGACTCGTTGACTTCCATGCTTCAAGACATCTATCCCAGCTCACTCGACAAGTGGCTTAAACGGAACGACACAATCCCACCCGGATACCAAGTCAGAGATGCCGATAATGTCTTCGTCATGAACTTGGCGCGTAGATTCAACATTCGCAGCATCCTCCCTGGCGTTATGTATCTCACCTCGCAAAGTCATGGTCTGGGTGTATTGTACGCCGCGCCAGGCAAACGTTCCGGGAAAATAGACCACCCAGACGACAGAAGACATTTCCTGCTGGCTATACCCGAAGTCATCTCTGCCCGCCGCCGCGTCGTTACGCAATATTTGATCCACGAGGAGGAAGAAATCGAGAACTGCGAATGCGAGGAGGGCGAATGCGACGTGGAACGGATTCGCTGGCTGTCGCTCTACTTGCCACAGGAAGACACCATTGATCCTCTGTGCCACGAACTTGCTTGGCACAACTTCTCCGTTTGCCCCCCGTGTCTCGAGCGCGCCAAGAATGAGTATACCATGACGCGAAGAAAACTCTGGGACGATCTCCCTACAATATTTGGCCTCGGAACTTGGGACGAGTTGTTGGCTTAGTTGACTCGTCTTTTCGTTGGCTGCATATAGAACCTGACTCTCGTACGACATTTACCGCAGATAAATACCTTTCAAGATCGGTCCCTTTGTCCAGAATACCTTGTGCTATGAAGTTTGCTGCGAATCCAGTACGTTTTACAGTCTCATAACTTTAACAAGTGTACCAATCATCCATGTCAGCCAGAGATCAGGGTATAGCGAATGCAATGAATGATAATACCCATTGTCGTCCTGGGCCTTTCTCGGCTAAACCAATCAAAATAAACACATCATATCCACCACCTTCTTCCTCCACTGATCATGCTTTCTCGCCGCCAGCGCCCTCTCTCCGGGCCTCTCCTCGTACGGCACAGGCATCGGCGGACGGAGAATCTCCTGGGCCAACTCGTCATCGCCTTCGTAGCGGAACACAGTCGACTTGAATTTCAGGCGCGCCTCCGTCGAGTCCGAGTCGTTGTGATTGTTGGTATTCGGGGTATTTCCAAATTCGAACTCGTCGGGATAATTTTGCACAACCGTGGTGCTGCTCGTCCGTGTTATGATATGAGACGTCTCTTCCTCCAAAGCTTCCAGATCATCCTCGTCGTCTGAACTGACCCATTCAGAGACCGGTTCGTTCGAGTCGATGACTTTGCGCGGCTGGTGGTGGAGATTATGCTCCTGAGAGAATAGAGTGGGGGATGGGAGGGCAAGTGGCGGTAATGGGAGTGGTTTCCCCGTCTCGTTTGAATGGACTGATTGTCCTCTGTGCACTGTGTCGTTCGATACGGATCCCGCCTCAGCCCAGGTATCACTATAACGCGGCGGGGGCGTCGTAGTGGTGAGTCTATGAATTGGCATCGCCTCTTGCTTCACTTTCACCGATTTATCAGGAGACTACAACACGACACTTTCATTCAACGCCCACTGCACATCGAAGAGAAAAATATAACTGACCTCGTCCGCGGCGAAGCTCAAGGGGCTACTTTTCGCGAAAGGATGGTGGAATTTCATCTCCATTGGCCAACAACGAAGGTGGTGAAATGGCTGGTGAGGATGGAGAAGGTAGGGAAGAAAGAGGTGCCGTCGTGCGAAGTCGAAGGTGGGTGGAAAGTTAACCGTTCCCGTACGGCGGGTCGTGCGATGACATCGACAGTTCTGGACGGACATTGGGTGTCATTGTCATTGACATCTCGAATCAAGATGGATGCTGAGCTACAGCTGTTCAAGTGGATGGCCAATGAGAAGGGGATCATGGGGTGAGACTTCGACTCGACACGGTACGTCGGGGAAATAGGACGCCAGTGAGGGTGAAATGTGAGTTTTCGCAGAGGTCTAGGCGTTCGGAATAACATAATGGGAATGTAGGAATCCCAGGGCGGCAGCGATGAGAAGGGATGCCAGATAGTGGTTGATTGATCGTGATGGATAGGTATTGTACTCTCAGCTCCATGATTTCGATTCTGCGCGATCTTGCGCGCTTCGCTAGGCGAAGACAGAATGCAGGTTCAAACTTCAAATCATATGCATACTTGGGGACTGCTCCAAGACTGCTCATTGTATTTGTACGAAAACGGTATTGCAACAGAGAAAAATATAACTGACCTCGTCCGCGGCGAAGCTCAAGGGGCTACTTTTCGCGAAAGGATGGTGGAATTTCATCTCCATTGGCCAACAACGAAGGTGGTGAAATGGCTGGTGAGGATGGAGAAGGTAGGGAAGAAAGAGGTGCCGTCGTGCGAAGTCGAAGGTGGGTGGAAAGTTAACCGTTCCCGTACGGCGGGTCGTGCGATGACATCGACAGTTCTGGACGGACATTGGGTGTCATTGTCATTGACATCTCGAATCAAGATGGATGCTGAGCTACAGCTGTTCAAGTGGATGGCCAATGAGAAGGGGATCATGGGGTGAGACTTCGACTCGACACGGTACGTCGGGGAAATAGGACGCCAGTGAGGGTGAAATGTGAGTTTTCGCAGAGGTCTAGGCGTTCGGAATAACATAATGGGAATGTAGGAATCCCAGGGCGGCAGCGATGAGAAGGGATGCCAGATAGTGGTTGATTGATCGTGATGGATAGGTATTGTACTCTCAGCTCCATGATTTCGATTCTGCGCGATCTTGCGCGCTTCGCTAGGCGAAGACAGAATGCAGGTTCAAACTTCAAATCATATGCATACTTGGGGACTGCTCCAAGACTGCTCATTGTATTTGTACGAAAACGGTATTGCAACAAGCAGAAATATCGGCGAGCGTCAGCATCTTTCGGAATTTGGAAGCTGTGTGGATCTGGGTTCTCTGTTGATACGGATGAGGATCAACTCCAATCCAACACTCTTTCTACAAAAGGACATCCTTTCGTCTCATCCCACAGAAGTGATTGCGCAGCGCTTGTTTTGTTCTGTTCTGAGAATAACAATTTATGTGAAAACTCGGGCGAAGAGCTGTATCCTATATCTTTCCGACATTGGGGTGATGATGATGATATGGCACATATAGTGTCTAATAAATAGCAAGTTTCTCGAAATAACATGGAAAGGGCGAAAATATACTGAAACGACGGTTTTCGGGAGAAAAAATATTGAAATGACATGTCATCAAAGCAAAAGTATTGAAATGACAAAGTAAAAAGATTGAAATGACATTCTGCAGGCCAAAGCCAGTGAAACGACATGTAGCCAGTATTGTTCAAGTCGGTGAAGCCATACGGAGTTGGAACTCAACTTGTGGTTGGAGTCACGGCTTCACCATGCCGCACCGCCGCATCAGATGGATGTGATTTGCGATCCGAATGCAGGGAACCACGGCTTCACGGACTAGGGCCTGTGCAGGCGGAAATGGCGAGTGCATATATACTATTAGCTGGAGTCAAAGTATTCACACTGCCTCCTTAATTTATCATTCAGTATCTCGCGCCAGAGGCTGCTGCGTGAGGCTATCAATGGATCCCCCACCCTCTACCTGATCGTCACAACTTTCGAACAAATCATTTACTTTACAAACATATACGACCTTTAGGGTGTACAATCTACTACTTGTCTAGCTATGGCACACTGTATTCTCCACCACCGAATCCAGGTGTGAGGCAAACATGAGGTTGGATCAGTGTCAAGTTGATCCGTCATCTTGATGCAGTGATGCGTACAGTCTGAGTCTCGAACCTTGAACAAATTCCAACTCATTTTAATGTTTCGCCACCATCTGCGGCTTACTTAAGGTGAGACCTATCTGGTGCTAGCGGTCTCCGGTAGAAGCCACGTCACTGCTTCAATGGTCTATGTCGTTTCAATATTTTTTTTTCGTAAAGTATGTCATTTCAACTTTTTCTGTCTTACCCAAATTATTAGACACTATATGGCCCACATGATGATGATGAAATCCATTAACGTGCTCGAGCCGCTGTAAGCGGCTATGGTACACGATACTTTGCTACTGTACTACTTTCCAACTATTTCTGAACGTATGTCCATCGTAGACCGTAATACATGCAGAGCAGGTGAAGCGGGCGACAAACTCCGGGAAATTACCCATTGAATAGGGCACAGTGGATGAAGTAGACGGTAGATATTGAGATGAATCTGTTGATGGGTTCAGAGCGGGGTTTCGGTTTCGTATGGCGAGAAATAAGGGGAATGAATTTTCAAAGATCCGGGGGGACCTTGAAGAGAGGACCAGCGGCTGCATGTTCTGCAGCAATACGGAGCAGAATGACTTGGCGGATAGGGCATGACAAGTCAGTCGCCCGGTGAGGGCCGCCGCAGCCGCGCAGACCACATTTGACTGGTAGAAGAGTACATTTGGCGAGGGGTTGGCATGGAGTAGAGTGTGGGCATTGGCAGTTGGAAGTTGGATGATCGGAAGCGCAGATGCCGCAGATAGCGGGACGCTTGCATTGAGACGCAATATGGCCAAACGAGTAACAGTTGAAGCCCTGTAAGGGTTGTGGTGAGTACCTTTCAGTACGATGGAGGTGTCCGTGAAGCGCCAGGCGCTGGACATTGGGGTGAAAAAGGCAGTTCGGCGGGATATGCCGAGGGCGGCGGTAATAAAGAGTCACATAGTGCACGTGACACAAAGGCAAACGGCTTGCCAAGTTCCAACAACCACCATGTCCTCCTGTGCGACCTGTGACAATTGCGCCTCGAACCCGCCTCATCATCGGCGTGGATGCACTCTGGGGACGACGTTTCGCCTCAGGAGCTGCGTACCGCTCTGGCTGGAGTTTTCTGTTTCGGACTAAGTGCATCTTTTAGGCGCCTTATCGCAGTTCTGGCGTTTCTCTAGAACGTTGCCCTACACCAATCGCATTTCCACTTACAGCGATTCGGATCCAGCCAAACCCGATTCTCGCTTCGAACCTTTGAATTAATCCTGACTCTCGGGATGAAGTCAAGGTTCTTTTAATTTCGCCCCCAAGGATCCGATTTTGTCGCTCACTAATGGCTGCTCATCGCTTGACGGAGATGGCGCTCTCGCTGGCTGCATAAATGAAGTGGGCTCGAGTTTGGGATCTCATGAACTCCCTCTCCTCAATGCTCTCTACACGAGTACTCCACCTCCTCCTCTGCCTCCTCTCAATCCCTGCGTTTGTCCTAGTCGACGCGACCAGTGACTACTCGCAGTATATTTCCAGTGACATCCGTTGCGACAGAGATGCACACACCAGCTTCGTATCCAACAGCTACAAGTACTATGCTCCCGTGCACAAGTTCACGAATTTCACAAAGTCGTTCTTCGACGAGTCTTGGTATGTAAGTACTCAGTAGTTGATATTTGACATTCCGCGCCGCATACTGGTTCATTCACTCATTATCCGGCGGGCACCATAGTATCAAACACTACTGGTATCGACGACCACCCCCGCGCCACTCGCGCCGGTGACTTCGGCGGATACCATTTCAACGAAACATTAACCATGTACACCTCACACCCCGACGCCCTGGTGTACGCGTATAACGGCAAAGAATTCTCGGCTGCGGGGCAAGGAATCAATTTTGGGTCTTCGGTGACATACTACCGCTACGGAGAAGTACTGGGCTTCGAAAGTATCTGCGGAGGGCAGGCTACCTTGATCGATGTCAGGACGTACATTTGTTCGGATAATCCGATTGCGGCATACGATTCGTGGGCGACGCTTCATCTTTCACGGCGCTGGCAGCGAGGATTAGAGTTCCCGTGTTCACGGGAGATTGTCTAGGTTCGTATGATGTTTCTTTGGTTAGACTGAGCCAGTTTTCAAACTGAGATGCAGGGAACTTGGAGTCCAGTTACAATCGATTTGAGAGGTAGAATGGCGTCTGGAAATATGAGTCGGCAATGGAAGTAGCGATGATTTCACACAGTATCGTTGTATAAAAAGCACCGGTACAATTCATGGAGCTTTAGCCGCCCATTTATGGTTTTTACGCCTAACCGGGCCGACAGTACTAACATCAGATTTTCATCAACGGAAGGGTCGGCTGCGCAGCCGCTGCTTGCCGAACACTTGCCGTCATCACGGCACAGCCAAGCTCAAAGAACTCAAAAGAAGTTGAATTTGCAAACAAGGGGTCAGGACACTCCGCTCAATCCGAGTGCACATCAATTTTGCTGGGTTCGAAGAAGAAGAAAAGCAACTGCTCGACCGAACTGAGTCAATGCATGTTGATAAATGCTCGTGGAATCCGAAAAGACCTAGCCGTGATTCGTCGCCAGTGAACCTCTCTGCGTGTGTACTCGAAGCCCATAAGCGATGCTCGGGTTCTGTGCTGTGAGCCACCTAGAAAACCATTTGGGATGCATACGATGCGGGGTTGACGGCCGTCATTGATATCACTGATTTGGTGTCTTGTCAACCAGTTGGGTTGACTGATTGAAGTGCGGAACGATCGCCAGTGTGGATGTGAAATCGAAAGAACGAAAGAGGTAGGAGGAGGGACTTGAATTCTGTCGCTCTGAAGCGATTTCGGCGGTTCTGAAATTTTCGTCCAGGACAAAGTTTTTTTTTATCTAATCTGAACCCGGCATCAACTAGCAATCCAACCGCATCAAAACCCGTCGCTGAGTGCAGCGCCTCAACGAGGAAATCCCGACCCTTTGGCTCCCATCATCTAGGGTTGAGAAGGCAGCGGAGATGTCTTCAACCTGTTTTTTTACCGGAGGTCGCGCAGTCCTCCTCCCTCCCCTCATGCTCGCCCGAAACGGCCCTCCTTGATATTGATTCTTTTGCCTCAGCTATGCGGTCAGTGCGATGATCGCGACACGAAGGCATGCCTCGAATGATGCCTTCAGGCGGGGGTTCCTATTATTTTCGAGCTTTAGTGCAATGTGAAGTCATAATAGGAATCACTCCAAAGCAATCAGTTTGATTTAGTGTTCGGGGATGTTTCGCCTGCAATTCTTCGCCGCAGCCTCGACAGTAAAACGAGCGATGGAGAGTTGTTCACGAAGTTGAACAGTGTATCAAGTGCGCGCTGTGTTCAGGTGGTTTGATTCTGCTTGCATCCCATGCGTGGACCAAGTTCCGCTGTTTTGCTTGAAACATACGAATGCAGTGGAATTAACTGAAGGTGAAATATAAGAGACTCACTGTCAGAAACGACGAGAAACCACCCAGACTTCACCGGATATGAATAGTACTTCCTCCTCGTCCGCGATGAACCTTTTCACCAAACGGCGCAGAGCATATGTTGCATGTTCCAACTGCAGGTTGAAAAAAGTTAAAGTACGAACTTCTTCCGTTTTGTTACATCCAAATCACTAACCGAGGCTGTCCTGCAACTCAGTGCGTCCGCACATCGGAAGTCGAATATACTCCATGCACACGCTGCGCTATCAGAGGCGCAAAATGCGAATACTTCGCAGTCCCCGACGATGATGTGGATTCCCGACCCGGGACACCACAACTCCCCGAAATCGACGTCCCCACTTCTCATGGTCGAAGCTACGGAGACGAGGTCTGGGGGCAGCACACGATCACTCCGCCTTCCGCCGGAATAAACGACTTTCTTGGCGGAAGTGCCTCTTCCGCTAAAGGAAAAGGTATCAGACAAAGCTCGGCCCCGCGGTATCCCTACCAGCCGCGCAACGCGCCTGCGAACAGTAGTAGTGGGGGAAAGTCGAGGTCGCAGCAGGGACCACAGCAGCAGCTGCAGCCGTCATACATGTCGTCGGGAACTCCGGCCTTTCCGGACTCCAGCCAATATTACCCTCCTCCCTCGAGTGGAATGGGTATGAATCCGCAATCGCCATACTATCATCAATCTCAGTACGGCGGGCAACCCGCCTATGGCAGTTATCCACAGCAGTATGACCCGGCGTATAATATGCTGCCGCAGCAGCCTACGCAGGCGGAAGCAGGAAGATTGGGATATCCTTCGTGGCCTCAACCACTGTGAGCGATAAGTTTGAATCCTAACGATATTGAACTCACAAATCAATCGATTCTGATTTTAGGCCCTGCGTCTGCCCTCCGGGAAGCCCATGCTGTTGCGGAGCGAACTTCAACTCCTGAAAATTGCAGCATCACAAAGTTGATTGATGATGATTGCGCAAAGTGTAAATCTGGAAGACGCGTACCGCCTTCGGTAATGTCTTGTAATATATTTGGATAGACCCTCTTCGATATCAATGAATACCCGCGACTGTTGACTGTCGATCCGATTCCATCAACTTGAGTTGCATTCGGGAATTACCAGTGGTTGAATTGTAACCTTGCGCGGCTTGAGTCTGTACGGCAGTGTGAATGATAAAAAAAGCCCCGTCCTGAAAGTCTTAAGATTATCGTTGACTTGATAGGTCTTAGCGCGAGCACTACGAAATGAATCAACGCAATCATTTGTTCCTCCGCCGATTTGAATGTACAGCCAAAATAAACCACATACTATACAGCTTATCCTCCGCCCCTCACTGCTCTGTCCAGATTCCCCACGGCTTCATACCTACTCCTCCGCAACCACAACAACCACCTTCGCCGTATTCTCCCCCTTCTGAATCCTCAAAATCGCATCTCCAATCTTATCGAGGCCATGATGCACCTCTTCCGTGTACTTGATCTCTCCGGATGCCAAGGACGCGGGGATGGTGCGGTAAAATTCCTCGTCGTATTTGTGGTGCAGACGGAAGACGAGGAGGCCGTGGAGGGTGATCGATTTAGCAATTAGTTGGAATAGATTCTGTGGAGTGAAGAAAGGAAGGGAATTTGAGCGGAGGATGTCGAAAGTCAGGTACTAAGTACCTTGATGCCTTGGTGACCGGTGTTATATCCTACGATTGACCAAATTCAACGCCACGATATTAAAAGTGGGAGGATAGACATACCTGAAATCATACCGCATTCCTTGTTTCACGGTCAGGAAAGTGGCAGGGGGCGTCAAAGGGCAAATGAACGCACAATGAACCGAGCATTTATGTTAGCGTTATCCAAAGCAGCTTCGAGGATTTCGCCGCCAACATTGTCCCAATATCTTCAATCAGTCAATAAACATACACATGACAGAGTGAGAACGAACAGAACACCTACACATCAATGGGTCCTTCACGCTCCAAAACTTCGCGTGTATCCGTCGTCTTATAATTAAACGCCACATCCGCGCCGATGTCTTTCATGAATTTGACCTTGTCTTCTGACCCGGCGGATGCGATGACCTTGAGGCCGTCGCGCTTGGCGAGTTGGATGACCAAACTGTCGAGGATGGTGTTAGTTAATTGTGAGCCAAGAGAGAATGAGAAGTGCGGAGAACGTACGAGCCGACAGGACCTGTTCAAGTAATTAGTACGGGAAAGAGAATAAGGACAGTGAAAGCAAGTACCTGCTCCGGTGGTGATGAAGGCAACTTCGCCCTACGCATTTCACGTCAGAAAACATTGGTGGGGGTATTGTGCTTAACATACTTTCTTGGCCTTGGAAAACTCCTTCCACCCGTGGAACGCCGTCTTTCCTGTGAGTATTAATTAGCTCCACACATAGATTGAAATATTTCATCTGTGTCATCAACGCACCAGGCATCCCTGCAGCTCCAACAAACACCGTCCAGGGAAGCTTAGGGTGTTTGTCAAGGAATTCAAACTCCCCCTTGGCTTCGACGATGCTATACTGCTGGTGATCTGCAAGGCAACACGTCTATCACCGTAATATTCGCATATATAAAGGATCTGGCGTACTGAAATGCCCATAAATGTATTTCCCGACTGGCACTTCGGGGTTCTCGGAGCGCAGAACGACGCCAACGCCATGCCCGTAGAGTGGTTCCCCAGGGAAGAATGGAGGCTACGATGCTCGGAATTAGATAGTGTCGATAAAGGTGATGTATATATCTTACCGAGTAGGATTTCTTCTCCGGGCTGCGCATCTTTCCACGCATGTACGGGTCCAGCGAAAGCACCAGCGTCTTGACGAGGAATCCACCATTGAGGGGTGCGTTGTCGAGATCGATCTTCTGGCTTGCATCGTAGATAGTCGTTTCGCCAGGAATCGGGAAATCTGACGAAAGCCGTTATGAGAATTCGAATCGGCAAGTGGTCATCCTTAGGCTTCCTAGTCACCTTTAGGAACACTGCCAAAGAGGACGCGCGCGTTGGTGACTGGAGCCATTGTATTGGGATGAGAGAGAAAATGATGAGCGAGAGATTGTGGGCGACTTAAGTAGGCAGACGTCTCAATTAACTGACTAACCATTGGATGGTGCT
Source organism: Favolaschia claudopus (assembly GCA_037176885.1). Lineage (NCBI taxonomy): Eukaryota > Fungi > Basidiomycota > Agaricomycetes > Agaricales > Mycenaceae > Favolaschia > Favolaschia claudopus. The sequence goes on along the minus strand of JAWWNJ010000043.1, from coordinate 1,331,280 downwards.
TAATAATCCCCAAAGCCAACGGCTAATGCTGGGCCGGATGCCGGTGAGCTTAGTAACCAAAGGCGCAATAGCGAGTGAAGAAGACTCTCGAAACATCAAAGAAATGGGTTCTGGGCGAACCGGGAAGATGAGGGTGGAAGGCAAGGTGAGCATCAGTGGCAGTGACTGTGCCTGGGATCTTGGTGACATGCCGGCATGACTCTGTTTCTCACTTTCGTGTCGTTTCGTTGCGGATTTTCTGTGATGAAGCACGCTGATATGTAGGCACTCCGACACCGAGATGGTTCGCAAGAAGCACGTTGTCTTTCCGTTTCTTTTTTCAACAGAAGTCATAGCTGCGAAATTATTCATTTGAACTTCAATTTTGAAGTTTGATTGTGGTGAGTTGCAGTTCAACTTGCGAGCCACTCACAGTCCTGACGAGCCCAGCTCTGCTGATACTTAATGTTTCTTAGGCATACAGCACATCTCGAGGGAGTCAACAAACGTGGAGGCCGAACTTTTCTATAATTGTACCAGTGTGCGGAACATAATTCGTTTGGGCGAGCATAGCTATGGCGGTCGATTGGCTACTAGATTCTCATTTAAAACGATGTTGAACGTTTCACAAATGTGAAAGATTTTATCTCCAGGCGCGAAACACGGATGATCACCCGTTACAGCGAAAAAATCGTGTCCGAGTCAGGTCACATCATGTGATCGTGATCGTCACGCTTCCTCCTCACCTTTTCCCGTCATCGTCAACCCATGGTCCTGACTCGAAGAGCCGCCACAGCGGCAAGGTCGATTATTCGATGGCTTCCCAACGAGATTCTGGCTACTGTGATGCATGATTTGAGCCTGGCCGAGCTCTGCACAATCTCCCTGGTGTCCCGTCTGCTCCATAACATCGCCACCCCATTCATCTACCGCTGTCTGGAGCTTTTAGACATTCCGCAGCTCAAACTATTTTTGCGAACCATGAATACACAAAGAGGGACCTCGCTTTCCCCGCACATTCGGGAGTTTAATCCTCCGGATAATTATGAAGCCCTGTACGGTCTTTGTCTCCTGTTTGAAGAAATGGCTTTAAATCTTCATGCGCAGGGACTCTTGCACCTATACCCCGTCGATTGTCAAGGACCTTATGACTGCTGTCCCTCAGTTTTCTCAACTCGAGACACTGAACCTCCTCTCTACAACGGCTATCAATTTCAGCGAGCTCATGGAGCGGGCTTCCTTTCCCCGACTGACGAGTTTCCAATACACCCTTCATTCCGAAGGCTGCGCGTCCGTTATCTCCTTCTTGGGGCGCCACTCCACCCTCATGAAGCTGACTTTCCTCGAGAACGAGCGACTCAGTTTACCGGGACCAATCCATCTTCCTCATCTTCGTACGCTAAACGTACCTCACGACCACTACGCTTCCTTCGTTCTAGACGACGTACCCCTAACGTCTGCAACGGTCATGATATATGATCCCAACTTCAATCTCGGACCGACCTGGCGCTTGCTCAGCACAATACCCCAGTTAAGAGCTGTGGGAGTTATCTGTGGCGTGCAGTACTTTGACGACGCAGCCGAACTTGAAAAGGTTGCCGCCCACATTCCTCATATTGAAGCCTTTTCCGCTCGTAGGCCCGGTCTGAACTGCGGCCCAGGCACTCTACTTCTAGTGTGTTCGTTCTCATTTTGTTAATCACGAGCTAATCCACCGCGTAATTCACTCTAGTCCGATGCTGAAGCTATCGCGGCTCACCTAAAGAAGCTTCCATCTCTTTCCTATCTGGAACTGGATTCCCATTTCGACGAGCTAGAATTAGACGAAATCGAGGAAGAAATACGCCGATGGTCCGATGAATGTGAGACCCTTGTCGAGGTGATAATCAGTGCGTTTTTCAACGTTGGTCACTGCGATATCTCCTAATCTGTTGATATCTAGATGGCCAGAAGTGGAAATGGGATAACGAGGTAGAGGACTGGACTTTTACCCCCAGATAAGCTTACATCGTGACATGAATTTGGTGACGCATTCTACCTTCTTTTTGTCTTTCTCGCATCACCACCCACCACCATGGTCAATGATCACGAAATTCCTTGCGCGTGTTTTATTATCACCGAGTACCAACGACCGTTTTCACCAAGGATAGGTAATCGACTTCCGGCTTCATCTCGCTCCTCCCAGTTCGCCTGCACGATGAGGGTGATAATCCTTGCATTATCTTCATAGATGACCGCCTGCTTGAATTCCCAATTAGGCGGGCGTAAGCTCGTAGAACATTGAAAAATACTTTCAGGAAGAAAAAAGATGTTCAACTTTCGAAACCATCTTTGGACTTGCTTGGCAGAAGATCATCGTATATATGTAAGCATGAACACAATAGTTTCAGCCTTCAGCAGGCGGCCCAACGTGTAAGAAACGAGGAGTGAACCGTATTTATTTGTAGGAATGGTCGACTCGACGGCAAATGCTGCCGTGCCGAGGGTAAACCCATTTGCTCGAAAAACAGATAAAGCGTCACACTGTGACACAAAGGCAAACGGCTTGCCCACAACCACGATGTCCTCCTGTGCGAACTGTGACGATTGCGCCTCGAATCCTCCTCATCGTCGGCTTGTAGGCACTTTGGAAGACGACGCTTCGCCCCAGGAACTGCGTGCCGCTCTGGCTGAAGTGAAGTCGCAGATTTCGCGTTACAAAGACTTGTTGGCCGCTTTGGAAGAAGATGAAGAACGTCTAGAAACACGTCTCTCGGACGTGGTATACCCCGTTCTGAAGCTCCCCTTCGAAGTCACATCCAGCATATTCATCGAATGTCTCCCTGACGATGAACACGTCACTCCCACCGCATCCACCGCACCTCTCCTGCTGACGCATGTCTGTCGGCAATGGCGGGACATAGCGCTGTCAACGGGTGCTTTGTGGCGCTCTCTACGCATCGATCCGAGCACAGTGGCCCCAAACCTTCTCGAAATGTGGTTCTCTCAAGCCAAAGAAAGGCCGCTTTCACTCACTCTCAATGGCGCATACTGGTCTCAACTCGACTACGTCTCTGCGAACCAGGCACGATTCCAGTGTCTGAATATACAATTAGCGCCCACTCTCGGGGGGCTCTACTCCGACATGGATGATACGCTTTCGATGATCCCGCACTTCGTCTCATACCGCGCGACCGAGGACGAGATATGGGACTGTCTCCAGAACGGACCTCCGCTGCGAGAGTTCAGAATACTTTCCGACGGCTTTATCCGTGTCTCACTGGACTATCATTCTCCCAAGTCAACCCTCACTCATCTCGAGATCTCCGCCCCTATCTCGACCACGATGTTTTTCAAGATATTGCGAACTTTCTCAGCGCTGTCTCATATACAATGCAGCCCGCTCGTGCCGCCTTCGACGTTCACAGTGAACGATTCCGACGACGTCGCGCAGACATTCCCAAATCTGCTCTTTGTGGGCCTACCCTCAGCCGGGGACACTGCCGCTCTGCGCCTATTAACCCTGCCCAATCTTACCTCCCTCAAACTCGGGCCTTATTGCATCCCCCTCGACCTCGTCAACTTTCTCATTCGTTCTGCATGCCATATAACCCATCTATGTCTCTCTCTGTCTGGCTGCGATGAGCGGGAAGATCGCGGCCAAACGGCGCGGTTGCTTTCATGCTTTCCGTTCGTCCGCTCCGTCGAGATCGCAGTGGAAGACCCAACTATTTTTATGTCTTGCCTCCTACCACCACATAATCATCTGCCTGAAGTCACAGAGCTCGTACTCAACTACGAAATTGACGTGAACGACAGCAACGGTGAAAACTACGGAGATAATTGGATCGCACTGTTGCATCGGATGTCAGAGCAGGGTTCGCTGACCCTCACAAAAGCGCATTCTAATTTCCTCACCATGTACGGGGATACCAAAAGCTTGTGGTATCCTGGAGCCCTTGCGCAGGCGGTGGCAATGAGATTGATTGAAGAGGAGGGGTTGGACTTGGTTTTGAGTTCAAGGTGCGGGAATGATGTTGAGATTTGGCCAGAAGAGGATGGTGAGTGTCGTTCAAGATCGCACTTGAGCATTGTTGTTGATGTTTTTTCAGAGCAATTTGATTCGGACTCAGAGTCATCGGGTTCAGATTCGGAACAGCTCTAGGTTGTGATTTTCGACTGTCGGCGCGCAAGAAGTTTACAGTACCCAAAAAATAAGTAGAAATCCTTATCCAAGCGAATGGCAATGCTTCATCGATATCTTGCCTGATATTCCGTCTGCTGCCTTTCTCTCTCTGTATAAAACACTGGTCTCGCTACCGTTGACCTCAGACTGCTCCTCACATTGCACGACGGGCAATTCCGACCGCTTACATCTCGGCAACATCAAGCCGGGCGCCCAGGCACGCGGGCTTGTCGATCCACCAATCCGGCGCCTGGGATTTGCGAACGCGAATCTGAAAAGTTTCAAGCTGCTCGGCAAACACTCGACTGTATGTACGCGCGCCGCTTGGCGAAATGCGTACATATAAAAAGGAACGAGCCATAACACGCAAATCCCTTCCATCCTTTCCCTTCTCCCCAACGGTTTCATTCTCTGATCTTCCCGCGGTGGCGATGCTCACCCTCGCATCGACCTTACTTGCAACGGCTGCAGGCGCGACGGCGTACATCTGGCCCTCGCCCCAGCTCGACGCCCTCGAAGCTGCGCGCTTCGACGTTTTCGGGATCAACTCTGCATCGGCGTTTTCTGGGTTTATTCAGCCATGCGATCAGTTCTTCAGCTCGTTTACGGGGAGGTCGAATGCTGCAGATTGGATCCGGACGGTGCGTTTCATTGGCTTTAACTTCATCTTTATTCCGAATTTCCCCTTTTCTCTTTTCATCTGAAGAATGCATCATGCTAATGCTCGGCGCACCATAGGCATATCACGACATGGCGACGTTCAACTCTGACGACGGCACAGGTGGATTGGACGCCTCCATACGTTTTGCTGAAGAGCAAGCACGACCTGAGGTGCGCTTCTTATTCTTTTCCTCCCTCTCCCATTCATTCCATTACCCATTCAGAATGTCGGGGATGGTTTTGCCAACACAATGCAAATCATCACTGGGCAAAGTAATCGCTACATTTCGAGTAAGTCCTGAGCTCTTACCTCCGGCTTGCCGAATAGGTGCTCACATTGTCTCCCAGTCGCCGATTCCATCGCCCTCGCAGCCATTATTGCCATTGAAAATTGGTAAGGCTTTGCCGTTTCCTCTGCCGTACGACTGCTAAACTTCTGTCCTTCAGCGGCGGCCCCGAAATCCCTTTCCGCGGCAACCGCGTTGACGCCATCGTTCCCAACTCGCCAGGCGTTCCCGAGCCGCAGCAGGACATTGACGCACATATTGAGTCGTTCAGGAAGCAGGGATTCACGAAGGAGGAGATGATCGGGCTCGTTGCGTGCGGGTGCGTTACTTCACTGTCTTTCATTCTCTGTTCTGCTTCGCGTTTTTTTCTCTGTTTCTTTTTTGCCTTTGAATTTCAATATTACTCCCCCGCCGTCCTTTTCGACTTTCCTTCTGTCGCCATGCTAATGCTGGTTTTCACAGCCACTCATTCGGCGGCGTTCAACACGATGCCTTCCCCGACACCGTCCCGGACTTGAACGATCCCGACAATACACAGGTGTGTCTCTCCTCCCACATTCCTTTCCTCCCTCGCGGCTGCATGGTATCTCTTTGACTCACCCTGTCCCCCAGAGCGTTCAGCACTTCGACACGACATTCGTTACCTTCGATAACAACGTGTGAGTTCTTTCCACTGTGACTCGCGGAGACGCTCGTGACCAATGTATCGTTCAACATCAGGGCAACTGAGTGCATCTCCGGCACTACTCAAAACCCGCTCGTTGTAGGCCACAATGACACGACGAACTCCGACAAGCGGATTTTCATGAGCGATGGGAATGTTACCATGCGAGCGTAAGTTCCATTATTACATGCATTCTTATATTATTTGAGCTGACTGTTCATAGATTCGCTGACTCCCCATCCGTCTTTGCTTCAACCTGCTCCACTCTCTTCGCTCGCATGCTCGACACCGTACCGAAGGAGACTAAACTCACGGAAGTGATTACACCTATGCCTGTCAAGCCTCGGAACGTCCTACTCACGTTGGATAACTCGACGCTGCGATTGTTCGGAAAAGTCCGAGTACGTCGTCCGGCCTCTAATCCGCTCGTCTCTCAACTTTTTGTTCCCTTAAGCTCTGGAACACCGCCCCCTCCACCTCGCGCACCGTCCGCCTTTTATACACAACCCACCTCGGCACAACAGGCAACGTTACCCTCGGCGATGCAGGTATCTCCAGCTCCACAGGCAACAAATACACCTCGTCGTGGTACTCCTTCAATGCCAGCTTCCCATTTTCGTTCCTCGGCATCGACGCCGTTGCGGGTGTCACTTCCCTCAGCTTCCTCATCGATGGCAAGCTTGAGAATCAGGGCGGGTTGGGCTATGCGGTGCAGGATGGCGTCTTGTTCTCTTCGACGTCGTGTACGATTCCAGGCGGAAAGACTGTGAAATTTGATGTTGCGGTAAGTTGTGCTTCTTTGGAAATCGATTATTGTGGTTCTTTCGTTTTTCTCTTTCGCTTCGTGCTGACAGTACGCTCCCTGCAGGTCCGCAAGACCGCCTCCCCAATACGCGTTTTCCTCGAAAACATCGACACCGACGCCCTCGGCATGCCACTCATAACAGAAATCGACGTCCCGCGCCCAGCCAATCCCGTATCCATCAACGATGCGTACGAAATCTGGAGTCTCGACCTCCCAGCGGCGGGCACGTCGTATGGGATTGGGGCGGAGTTCCCTGGGGGTGTGAAGTATTCGTCGGAGGATCTGCATCATCCCAGTGGTGGTGAGTTTGTGTTCAACACTTGTTCCTCGTGAGTCGTGAAAGAGGGGGGTTGAACGGGAAGGACAAATGAAATTAGACTAACTTTGGGACTATTGTAATCTGGTAGATGCAGCTAATGTGACCGAATCATTCCGCGAACTCGGAAAGCCTCTTCTAGATGAGTATATATATCGTGTATCAACTGCATATGTGGTGATGCGAGCCCGTCAGAACTCCGCTCGTTCAATGGGGCATATTCAAAGATAGCAAGAAAACCTGGAGGAATTGAGATTCCACCCGACACAATGCCAACAGTCCAGCAAGTGCTGTGGATCGCTATGCATCAACTCATGAGTCGGCTAACCCTGAGCCTGAAAATGAGAACTGACTATTTCTGTTTGATTCGCAAGAGCTCGGGATAGTGCGAACCCCAAAATGCGACTATTCCAACCCAAGTATTAGTGCTGCACAAAGCCCGCCTTCTCAATATAACCCACCTTCGTGATTTGGTTCATACACATCGGCCTCATTCTATATTTGTGCCGTGGTTGAATCAATTGCTGCCCTTGACTAAGTTAAGTTAATTCATGTACGCACCTGGTACGCAGCATCCGGAGTGATTTCCCTCATATTATCCACCGCCGTACTGACCTGTCTATACGCAGCCCGCTTGTCATCCGCACTCGCATCCCACGGCCACTCCGCGATGGTGGTAACATGGTAGACACTCGAACGCCATGCCTCCGTGACGCTTGTCCTTTCAGCCGGAGCAGAGAGGTAGGAGAACGGCGGTGCGAGGAGGATGATCATTCCCGGACCGGCATCGTTGGTTCGTTGTAGGCCGGATACAAGTGCGGTGCGGTTGGATTCCGTGGAAAAGGTGGATTTGTCGATTAGGCGAGAGGCAATCGCAAGGTTCGTTCCGACGCTCTATGGTGAAGTCGAGATTAATACTGAGTCAGAACCTTCCTCAGATGAGACACGAAAAGATAGTGTACTCACAGCAACATGTTCCGATGTAAACTCGTTGAAAAACGATAGAAAAGACGGGAAGGTGGTCACCACAACTTGCGCGCCGGGGACTTCATTCCCTTTCACCTCAACATTTCCGAAATCAATCAAGGCCTCGAGCGATTTCTCTGCTTCGGTTGAATTGAGAACAGGATTGACGAGGATGGCCAATTCGGAAGTCGAAAATCCGCCCCATCCATCGGCAGCCCAGGGCAAAGCGTTATCTACCATGACGCTCCATAATTGTTCCGTGAGAGTGCGGTTGGAGGAGGCCCAGGAGACGATGACGGCTTGGAGAGTCACTGCCGGAGATGCGAGGAGAGTGGCTTCGAGGACTACGCCGAAGGTGCCGCCGCCGCCTAGATCGCAATTGTCAGGGTGAGTTCAGATGAAATAAAGTGTGGGTGCGAAATCTCGGGAGGTATGTATATAGATACTTACCTCCACGCAAAGCAAAGAACAAATCCTCGTTCTGGCAAGCGTTGGCGACTCTGAAGACGCCGTCCGGGGTGACCACTTTGAATTGGAGCTGCACAGCGGAACAACACAAGCGGTCAGTATTGAAATTAAGTAACGAAACGGCAAAAAAGAAAGCGGGTTTGCAGAAACAAGGAGAGGGGTACATGGAATTCCGGGTACGGTGTCCGGACGGGAATGATTTATTTAATGCAAGACACGTACCACCCTATCTACGCCGAGACCCATGGTGTTGCTGAGGACGCTGTGACCTCCGCCCTGTAAACATAAGTAAGTAAATGAACGGTGAAGAATTGATGAGATGAGAGTAATAGTATGAGGTCAAGCCGCGGGACGGAGGATTTATTATTACGCACCTGCAGCCACCCACCAACCACGCCGACCGACCGATCACTACCTGATAGAGAACAAACTTGAGTTCCAAGTCGAATGATTTCTGTGCTATACGTACCCCCAACCAAGGTGATATTATGAACATCGGCAAACTCGTACGCTTCAGCCCATTGTACGCCCGCCTGTGGGCACAGGATGCTCATGAGTTAGCATTAATCATTTGAACCCGTCAATGAGGAGGTGGATGCAATGCCGAACGCACCCCAAAGGTCGCGGCGGGTTGAGATAAGTGATTCTTGGAACAGCCCTCAGGGACAAACGCGGGTTGATACGACATCTGCTTGTTGTACCGCCGGCGACGACGGAGCCAGTAAGTAAGTATACGTTCTCGGCAAATGCGGGTTAAGAGCGTGAGGATAAGGTTGTTTTTACTTACGTTTTTGAGATTGTGAGTCTGAATCAGACGAAGAAGAGAAGAGGGTCAGTTGGATTTTTGAACAGAAGGGAAATTGGGGGCACTCACCCATAGCGCGAGAGAGTTGGGAGCGCTGCTTCTCCCTTTATAATCATGCTGTAACAGGACAAGATATAATTCAGCTGAATCGGCGTTCATGGATCAATATTCTCACCCCGGTGTTCTTGACCACGAGAGGAATACTCGTCTGCGACGAGAACTTGAACGCTGCGACTACGTCGGCGGCGTTTCGCACATCAATCTACGTACGACGGAATGCGATGGGTTAGGAGAATACCGAAACAACTTCACTCGATTTCATTTATAGGATTACTGACGAAATAACTTGAGACGCTTCCCGCATCACAAGTCCCGGATTGGGCGATCCGAGCGGTGGGGTTTGATGAGTCCAGAAGGCATTGCGCTCCGGTGCGTTGGCAGGTTTCCCATTGCGTTTCGATGGAGGCGCCGAAATTGGCAGCGCGGAACGCTGGGAACGAATTAGGTAGTGTAGTTCAATCAGATTCGGAGAAAACGGACTTTCGTTCAGATATTGTCGCTGGTACCGTTTCGTTCAGCTTGATCACATATAATTTTAGAGATACTGGATTGATACCTGAACTTCGTCACATTCAGCTCCGTTTTCGGTTGTGCTTTCAAAGCAAGGATACGCGAGCGGGATGCCAGAGAAGATGCGACCGTCGACTGAAGCAAAAAGATCATTGAAGGATGCTTGCATGGCGGCGGAAGTCACATTGAAGGCAGGTGAAGAGAGGCCCAGTGGGAGAGCAGGGAAATTGGTAGGTAGCATCCCGAGTATCAAGCTGCAGAGTGCGATACCCTCTGCTCTGGCTTTTATAAGTAGTCGCTGAGTTGCATGGGGATACCCGATGCCTGGATCTCCTATCAGAGGTAGCAAGCAGGATACATAGGAACCGGATTAGCCGTTGGGGACAGTGGTGCTTCACATCCGGTCCCGAGATCCTGGGCTGTGCCTACATTAAGCAATAAAGACGAGACTTCCACACTGACCAAATGCGATACCCGCCCTGCCCAGCTTCTCGTTTCGGTGGTTCGGGACGATAGCCGGCCACGGGCTTTCGGAATGGTTGTACTCGAGACGGATGGGGATTAGGAGCGGCTTGTTGAGTACCGTAGAAGTCCAGTTCGGAGTGGAGCGTCCCGTAACTTGAGGTCTTTGAACCAGTGTAGCGAGGTAAAGCTGAATACATAGAACATAGTTGCAAATAAATTGTATTAGCAACTCAAGTTGTATCTGCAGCAACAGAAAACTTACTGAATAATGTGATGCCATGCTCGGACACTGAGAACATCGAAACAAAAGAAAGTTGGAGATCTGCCGGTTTCAGCCCTCTGGCGTTGGCGCTCTGAAGTGGTAGGTTGCCGAGTTATTGCTTCAAATGCTGAAACGAAGTAATTTGCTCGGTAAATGGCCCTACTCGCCACAGGGGACATCGACGTACACTGAGAAAGGAAGTTGGATTTGAATCACGTGTGAATTCCATCATGATACCTCGGCAAGCCTCGGCACCAGTCCTTGATTCGGACAAGATTCGGACTTAGCATTCAAGCTAAGTAGAGTCAAGTACTTATACCCAACAATCCCAGTAGGCCCGCGCATGCGCGGCAGAGCCCACTATCATACTCCACTTATATCCCAGACTTTCAGTGAATAGAAGAAATGAATTTGTTTTAAATGATTATCGATTCTGTGGCCAGTACATACTGCAGTCAATTCACCAGACAAAGGCTCATTCATCATGATGTACATAGGTGAAGACGAGGACATGGAGACCATCGGATTGTTATTTCGGACTACAGACACAGGAGGCTTACGAGTACAAGGTTCGCGCGACACAGCAGCACTACCAGTGCATGGGGTCCAGGGCAGAGTCAGCACTTCCAGCACTACCCCAAGATCAATTTGTGCCGGCCTTCCGGCATTGAATGCGGAACATCGGAGGTTGAACCGGAGCTTGCATCCTATCCTATACTTTGCCTATACTTTAAAAGAGGACGGCACAGCCTCAGCTCCAGGAAAGGGAATTCACCCCGTGACTTTCTGTCAAACGGTGAGATCTCGCGGCGAAGCGCGCTGGCGAGTGCAGCGAGCGGCAGTGCGGCGCCGACGTCGGCAAGCAATTCACTGCGGGGTTTGGGGCGGCAGCCCCGACGAGCTGTGTGACCGCCGTAGGCACGCCGCGAGCGCCGCGAGTGGCCCGTGCCGAAGGCAGGGAGCTAAAGCTCGTTAAATCTTACTTATCTTCGTTCCCAAGCAACTGGGCTCAATTTTCATGGAAGTAACACGTCTCCTGATAGTCCGTCGTACCCCGCCGCTACCCGCTCAATCTTTCTGCGCCCAACAAATACAAAAGTCGTTTAGTTCTGATCAACGGTTGAACAAGTATGATGATCCGTCGCTACAAAGCCTTCAGCGATCCGTTTCTCTTCCAACGGTCTTCATATCTATTTCTTCGTGGATTCCCACTCGTTGCAGTTGATGTACAACTATATTATGACGGGGAGGTAAGAAGGACTAGCGTTGCCGCCTCGTCGAATTCTTTGATAGATGGATGTCGAGGATCCTGATATCCTATTTTACCAACGAGTCGGCAGCTCTGCGAAAACTTGTTAGTGACACCGAGGATGTCCGGACGACGATGAGAGCTTCAGCCTTGAGAACATTCCCGTTTCCCGCTTGTTTTGTTCATTCCCCTTCGTTTCTTCGTCAGGGGCGGCATTTTGGAGAGAATCCGAGAGATGCTTTCCCTCTCTTTGTGCGTCCTACTCCTCTTCGTACCTCCCGTCACCGCAATATACTGACTCGAGGCAGTTTATCATCTTCCGCTGGCGTGCTACAGGAACTGATATTCTTATTTTATATCGCCCAAGTGGCGCAGGCGCTCGATATCACCATTCCTTCTGCCCCCGTCCTAAACGGCGCGTCTTTTTCTGTGGGATGGGCTGCGAGTTTGAGTGACCCGCTTGCGTTCAAGCTTCAGCTGCTATGCATCGGTAAAGTGACGCTTGAGGCTGCCGTGGATCGGCTGACCGTGACCAATGGGACTGGGACGGTGTCGTATCTCGCGGGGTGTTTAGGGTGAGTAAACGAGCTGGATGCTGCGGGCTTGGATGCTGATGGAGGCATGATTTACAGTGACCATACGGTCCAGGCTGTTGCTTTGAGGTGAGTTTATTCGTGATCTTCGACACGAAAAGCATCGAACCTCAATCACTAACCAATCATGTTCCACTCCTCCTAGCGGTTCTACTGCGACGCCTCTCGCCACATCCAACAACTTCCAAGTCGTGTCCGCCGTCGCAGCGACCACCGTCACTCAGACTGTTTCTTCAGTACAGACCGTCACACAACCGCTCCTCAGCGGTGCCCCAACCGTCGGCGGCGCTTTGAATTCTTCGCCCTCGGATTTGAGGTCTTCGCAAACTAACAACAATCAAACCACTCTGGCAGTCGTTGGCGCGCTGCTGGGGATTATATCGTTGATTCTTGCTGGTCTGCTGGGGTTCCTATTCCTAAGATTGCGGCGTCGAAGACGGGAGAAGAATGGAGGGCTTGAGGCTTCTTTGTCCTCGTATCGCCGTCCGCAACGGTCGGGGACCATTGCGAGTTGGGTTACAGGTACGTTGGTTACCTGTAAACGAACCTACATGTTGATTTACTTGATATGCAATGAATCAAAGGGAGGCCCACCGTGGTTACTGTAGATTCGACGAATGTGGGGGGACAGATATACGTACAACAGCTCCCTCATCAGCAGGCGTCGCAAAATTGGCACTCCCCGGTTGAAACTGATTACACGGATGGGCGAAGTCTGATGGTGGGCGGACAGACGCGTCCACCATCGTATCATAAGCAGTCTATGGCGCAGATGTGGCCTATGAATGTGTAGTCAAACCATACGACCCGCCGGATGAAAAACCTCGGTATAATATGAATTCGAGAAACATTTTACGCTTTACATTTTGCAAGCACAGAATTCACATAATCCGCCATAATACGGTGAGTTTCCTTCGAAGGATGACTGCAACAACGACCTCGTAAACGCCACAATGAAATTCACCGCAAAATAAATCAAACTCACCCAGGCAACCAATAAAACGAATTCAACGGCGTCGAACACTCTCCCGACAAATCCGTCTGTGACAAATTGGGTATGCAAGCGCCAGAATTAGCGTAGCCAAACGCAGCAAATCCTGGGGAAGAGCCCAAAACGCCATCCCACAGAGGCGCGAAGTCGACAAAAGCGACGTTCAGACCTTGAGCGCGGAGGGAACTGAGGCCGTCGAATACAGCTTGTTTCCATGCGTCTCCGGTGGCGGAGTGCTTTCCGCGGCCGTAATCGTCTAGGACTACGATGTTTCGAGCGTTAGTCGGCGCTGAGACGAGCTGCTTGATTTGGGTTAGCAATTCGGCGGCAGCTTGAGGCAGGTGGTTTCCGTCAGCTAAGAAAATATTCATGATCAATGATGGTGCGGTGATTTATATTCCGACGGAATAGACACGTACTGGACGATGCACTAAAGTCACTGCAGACACCGACTTGAATGAATATAGTCAAATATGAGTATAAAGACGCACTTGATTCCAAAGAACACAGTGTACAAAGTCGTAGCCGAATTCAAAGCGTTATTCTGGCTCAAAAACAGCGCCGCTGAAGCACATCCATCAGGACGCCCTTCAAGAAGAAGCCAGAATCGTACCCTGATGCAAGAAATCCGACTGTCCGGCCTTACTTGGCCACAGCGTTACATTAACAACTGCACCAGAAACCTGCACAAATCTCGAATCAAGCACTTTTCGTGCCAGAAAGAGGAATAGCTTACCGCGTAATCCTTAATCGTCGCACCCAGATCGCTAGCGACGTCCTCAGCCCACACGGGACCATCTGTAACTCTCCCACCAGCACGAGGGCTTGTGCCGTTGAGAACGGCAGCGGGGAGAGGGCCGCCGGCGCTTCGGCCGCCTGAGGTATACGAGTCCTAGACGAATTGATATAAAACACTTCGAAGAAACAAGTCAAAGGGAGGGAACGCGCACACCAAATGCTACAAGCGTTTTAATCCCGCTGGTGATAATCCCCGCATTGACATTTGCAAAGGCGCCTCCCAGTTTCCCGCAGGTCGGAGTAATAGCCAGGTGAACGCCGTTATTCGTCTGCCGTCGGGCTGGCACCTGAAGGGCGGCAGAAAACGAGAGAGATAGCAGCAAGAGCGAAGTCCAGGAATGCAGCATGAAGGGGATGGAGGTACAGCAAGATACCGAATATTCAATTGCGGCTTATACTTGTACTTCTGTACTTCTACACCGAGCATACGCCGGCAGGCGTCCTTGTGATCTCAGCGGACCGCTGACAGTGGAATGTCGCGGCTGTCGGTCCGAGCGAGGGAGGCGAGCAGAAGCGTGCTCCGTTCTCGCAATGTTCTGCCAACTGAATGAGCAGTTCATCGGTGACTCCCAAAAGAAACTGCCACCCTTACCTGCATTACGGGTCATACCGTTACGGAGGCCCCAGCGAGAAGGTAAGTGGTAGGATGAGCAATGTGCCGTGCATGCACCGTTACGAGCCATGAGAAGCAACGCAGGGAAGTGCTGGCGGAGAGACGACGAGAGACGACAAGACCTTGTTACGCTGTGACGGACACGTGTAGTGACCTAGCGCGGCTTTCTCACGCACGGACCACAAATTATTAACCAACTGTTGACTGCGAATCGGACGATTGTTTGCACGAAGTTTACACACAAGATATGTGAAGAAGGTTTGCAGCACATCTACATTTCACACACTACGGCTCGGTCCTTTATTCCTCTGCAACAATCACAACAGCCTTCGCCTTGCTCGTTCCATTCTGTACTGCGAGAATCGCATCCCCGACCTTCTCCAGTCCTTCCCAACGTTCCTCTGAGTACCTGAAAAATCATATCCACTCAGCTGTGAATGCTCGCTTGAGATAGAGAAAGATTTACTTGAACTCCCCACTCGCGAACTTCGGGGCAAGCGTAGCATAAAATTCTTCCTCGTACTTGGGAAGGAGCGGCCAGACGAGGAAGCCGTGCATGTGCAGACATTTGCCAACCATCAGGCTGAAGCTCTGTGTTCATTCAAAATTAGCAGGTTTCGTTTCGCGCGGTCATGATGAGGGAGCAGACACGAACTTTGAGAGGAGTTTGCCCTGTGTTGTATCCCGAGATAGAGCCACATTCCTACGAAGGGTGCGTTGAATGACAGTTGAGTGATTACGACCACTGTATCACACTGACAATGAACCGCCCAAATGTCGCGGCATTTTCGATCGCAGCGTCGAGTACGTCGCCGCCTACGTTATCCCAGAAGCTACAACGGGAATAAATTTAGTCAATTCATTTCCTCTTGTCAGAGAGAGAAAAAGGCAGCTAATCAGGACGAGAAAGAAAGACATACATATCGATCGGGCCTTCTTTCTCCAATACCTCGCGCGTATCAGTCGTCTTGTAGTTGAAGGCGACGTCTGCGCCGATGGATTTCATGAATTCAACTTTCTCCTCTGAGCCGGCAGAGGCGACGACTTTCGTGCCGTCTGCTTTGGCCAGTTGGATGACCAGCCTGAGTAGGGAATTCAGCCATCTTGTTCCTCATTGCGTATTTCGGTTTTCAACTCACGAGCCGACTCCGCCTAAAGTACAGCAACGGTCGTCAATTTTACCATTCCAAAAGAGATATATGCAAGGGTTCACCTGCGCCAGTGGTCACGAACGTCACCTCTCCCTGCGGAGATAGTCAGGACTACTTGTCATCGGATAGCGAATTAAAAGACGCGCACAGGCTTTGCCTCCGAATATGCCTTCCATCCACAAAAGGCGGTTTGTCCTGAGAATAATTCATATTCGCATACTTGAGAAAGTTGAACCTCAACCTATACTTACCCGGCATCCCAAGTGCACCGACATAAATCGACCAAGGGAGTTCAGGGTGCCTCTCGATGAGGCGCACGTATTCGCCGAGTTCAGGAATGACAACGTATTGCTGATGAGCTATCGCATGCCGTTTTTTGATCATTGAACGCAAGAAGAATAGGGAGAATGAAAGACGCACGCATAACAGCACAATATACATGCTTCCCCACAGCAACTTGTGCGTTTTCGGATCGCAGGACGACTCCTACGCCGAATCCATCGAACCTTCAACACGCACATCAAGCTCAACAGCTTGAAATTTTGAAACGATGTGAGGTGATCACTCACGGCTTGCCCAGTTCGAATCCACCCTACAAAGAGCCGTTTGAAAAGCCAATCCGCCTTCGATTGCAATCGATAAGGAATATCGGAATGAAACACTCACGATCAGACCATACGGCGACTTGCGCACTTTCATCCGACCACGAAAGTACGGGTCGATAGATAAAACGAGTACTTTGACTAGAAATCCTCCATTCAGCGGCTCTGTCTCAAGATCGATTGTTTCGGACGTGTCGTATACTGTCGTTTCGCCGGGAACCGGGTAGCCTATGTCGGCGTTGTACAAGTATCAGCCAATCCAGAGATGTGGAATAAGTAGTATTTGCTGCGAGCTCACCGTCGGGTCTGGTGTTGAACAGGACTCGGGCATTGGTGATGGGTGGCATTTCGGTGGATGAGGTGGGGGTGGGAGGAAAGATGGCTAAAGCAAGCTTGCTAATAACTCTTCGCGAAGCTTCCTTCCGAATCCCGGCGGATGCGCCGGCGGGAGAGCCGTCGGCATTAATTTGGGCCGGCAGTTCAGACGCCATAATCAACGGAATTGATTACAAACTTGGCCCCAAGCACTATCGAGCAGCGAACGCTGGCAGGTGAGGTCTCACCGATGTTTTAGAACCACTTATTTATCATTTCATCAGCAGTAGCAACTCATTGTCTCTCATACCTGTGCCCCAAAGTATTTCACGGTCGACACAGGCTGAACTTGAATTTTGTTTCAACGTTCCCATGCCCATGCCGCTGAAAGACTGATACAAAAATGCGGTAACTGATAAATAATATTGCGTGCTATCTACATCGCACTCAACAAGAATCGACATTTGGCAGCGTGCCGTAGACCGGTCACCGGTCTAAGCGTGCCGAGCATTGAGAGCATCGAATTCGCTCGGGCCGACGGGAGGAGCAGAAACGGGGCGCCCCGCAGAGCGTGTACCAAATACATTAGTCAGATGGGTGAGGATTTGAATACTTAGTGAAAATAGAAGACGGATAGCGCAATAGCACTGCGCTATGCGCTATCTGTTCGGGAAGTCAAGGACGAAGAATCAACCATCCATTCAAAACGGCTCGGCCTTCAGCTCAATCAGATCCCGGATCCTCGCCATAATCCCCTCTTCGTCCCGCATATCAAGCGTCCCACACTTAATCTCCCCACAAATCTTTCTCAATCCCTCCATCGAATTCGAGTTCATATGACTCTCCCTCACCATATAACTCCGATTGAGCGTCCCGGATCCTTCGTCAATGACAACGCAATGCACCGGCGGGTGTTCGTCTTCATCTTCCGCCCTGTCTCCATCCTTACCCTCACGCTGCGAATCCCCGCGACGTTCGGCCGCTTGAGCGCGCTTCACCCTAATCTTACAAAACCCCTCCGTATAATCGAACTCGGTGAGGAAATCTTGTCGGCCCTCATAATGGAGCATATACCGCAGCTGTTGGCGCAAAATCTCAAGTTCGCAAGATTCGTGGTCGCTTCGCATCATCAGTTGCCAGAATGCGTCTTGACGGCGATGGAGGCGTGTCAATGATGTCGACGCGGCAACTGTAGAGATACAACCACGAATTCTGAGTCAGTACCAGATACAATATAGAGAGCGGGGAGGTGAAAACATACTCGATTCGCAGAGCTGACGATGCCCATACACCTTCCAATCGCTGATCTGACACTTGCGCGAGCAGTAGAGCTTGACCTGACAGCCTCCACAACATTTCAATTCGGAAACTTTCCGTAGCTCAGTACACTGAAACGAAGGTTCATCAGAATTTCAGCCTCAAACAAAAACGGTTCACGAACCTCATAATTGCTACAACTCTGGAAACGAGCGGATCCCGTTGAACGAAAATGTTCATAGAGACTGAGCCGCTGTTCAGCAAGTGCCAAGAAGTCCGACCATTTATCAGCGACGGGGGAGGCAAGGAAACGAGGATCGCAAGCGGATTTCCTGGCTCTTCGAAGCGGGACAGATAGGGCAGAAATCACATGATAATGGGCCAGCGAAGCAGGAAGTACCGTTGAGAAAATATCCAAGACGAAGCGAACGATCTTGCTGGTGGAATTGTACCGCGCGGCGCAGCCTATCAATCCAACGAGTAGCCCAGCTTTGAGTGCGTCAGGAAGATACGGGAATCCTGTATCCATCTGAAGTAGATGCGGAAGCATCAGAACGATGGCCTCCAATGTTGCTTCTACGCCGCGAAAAACGTGAAGACGCACGATGGCGAGCGTGAAGGCTTTGATGAGCCCTGCGGAGAGTAACGCGGAAAGGAGTCGAGGGTTTCGTATCATGACGAGACCGGACAGACAGTCGAGACGTGCTTTCAGGATGAGGAGCGGATATTCGGCTTTGGGATCGACACACGCGCCGACGACGAGATTGATTTGCTGGACAATTAGGGATGCGAGGGTGTGGGGATCGTCATCGCATGCGTGGATGAAGGCGTCGACGCAGCTGGGAGCGTCGCAGTGGCATAGAAATGTGTAGAATACTCCGTAATAGGGTGAGGTGCGGACCTGTGAGTCGGGGAGGAGCTTCCATAGACGAATCACAAAGGCATGGATACTGGGTGTGGCGTGTACTATGGTCCTCGCCTCGGGACTTCGAAGGAACGGCCAGATAGCAACAGAGAGCGGCATAGTGGGGTTGGTTCTTTCACTCTCAGACCCCGCAGGCAGAAGGGGTAGGTGCTCCGGCAACCCTTCCAGAAATTGGATCCACGACCAAAGTCTTGGCCAGAGAGCAATGAGCATGGGAGAGGGGAGTTCGAGATCGTGGAATTGAACGATACCGACCATGGCGCCCAATGCCATTGAAATGGGGGCCCGGGCTTGACGGGATGATGGGTGGGTATGAGGGATGCGAGTGGGGTCAAGGTTGGCGTATATGACGTGGAGGTAGATGTACGAGGAGGGTCCTGGGCTGGTTTCAATGAGCTTCATGATTTGTTCCCAGGCGGGCATGGAGCCGCGAGCGGCGAGCATGGCAATGCGCTGGAAATGGAATTGGTGAGTGGCAAGGTGGAGGAAAATGTGACAATAAACTTACCCGTATCGAGGGAGGAAGCGCAGAGAGACTATCAATGTTGAGGGGGGACGCCATAGAATTACTTGTTAAATATTCTGAGCGAGTTGCACACCTTAAGAGACTTTATAGGCACTCCATCAAAGCGACGCTTTGGCACCGCTCGACACGCTTGGACCAATCAAAGCAGCAGATTGAAGCCAGGGCCTAGGACATTTCAAAGCGCTCGACGCTTGACACTATTTCCCAGCTTTCTAACCTAGCAACAGGTAGCGCATATCGACGGAATTTCTGCGACTGAGACAACGAAAGTCAATAAATGATATGTACTCGTAGAAAAAAGGAAGAATTCAAACGCCAGCCACGGAACAAGGGAGGAGTCCAAGTTCAGCCCAATTGTAGGGTAGTTCATAACGTTCATCGATCAAGTCGTCAAATCCGAGCAGCAAAAGATGGGACTCGAAACGAGGTGGTGGGAAGAGGGAGGAAGAGTTTCGGCCGAACCGGTAATCAAAGCCGGCTTCATCCGTGTGACATTTGCGTGACAATGTGGCTTGTTCTTCTTGTGCTTCCTTCACCACCGTTTGCTGCAGTGTACTGTATACCGCACCCCTAACGCCCTGGAGCAGAGCAAACTGTCGAACAGATGCACTAGAACCTCAGATGACGCGTTGTGCCAGTGTCCAAGACGGCAAGGCAGACATTAGAGGGAGCTGCCAGTATTTTCGACATCTTTTCTTGATCTTTGCCGGAATTCTAACGGAAGGAATCTCCGAGAATCATCGGAGCACCGCTCGGAACCGTGAGGTTCTGTCTGCCTTCTCTGACTATTTTTCGAGAGAATGGAATGATTCCATTCCCAAGGGCCATTTCCGAACGCCTTTTTCCGTATGGTTTTGGTATGGTTGATTATCTTCGCCGGAACAAGTACGTACATCTCCAGCTCTTTTCGCGCAATGAGCTGAATTAGCCCGCTACGACAATAACCTTCCCGTTCCACCATGTCATGGTAATGGTTCACGGGATCCTTCCCAGTTCTGACGATCCCACCAGGTTTTGCACCGATCCCTTTCTCTCCATGTTCTTGTAGCCACAAGATGCTGCTCCTCCGCTGCGCTGGTCTCCTCATCTCCCAACGTAGTAGTTCCACTTCAGCATTCAAACAACCCAGCTTCGATGCGTAGTCATTCCGTTCCCGGGCATAAGTATGGGTTTGTAAGTGATTAAACTTATGTTCGCTGGTTACTAACGTTCTTCCTGCCACCAGTCATTCCGTGTGCGGCTCCGCAAACTCTACAACATATAAAAAGCTGCGGTTCTGTTTTCTACAAATGTGACCTCGTCCCCTCTTGCCGTCATGAACGCTTTCATTGCGCTCGCGGTCATTGTTTCAGCAGTCTTCACTCACGCCCGGCCAACCCCTCATCCCCTCACGCTGGTTTCACGCGCATTCAACGAATCGGACATCTATGCCAACTGGCCGACATACGACGAGCTCCCACTCCATCCATCCTTCCCTACACGAGCGGCCTGGGGTGTTTGGGTGCGTGCTTCCATTGACGTAAATGAGCATTCTGCCATTACATTGTCTCTTCGTAGGGAGATAACGACCAACTCGGCGCCCTCAATCACATCCGCAACACCACCATTCTCGCCGCGAAAAACGAAATCCAACTTGGACGCGCCATCAACCTCAATCTCGAGCTCAGCATGCCCGACCCGCCCCTGAATCCGGTCCGGAGGCCACTTATCCATGCTATACAGCCGAGGGCGGGATACCAAGACGATGTTATTACTCTGAACACGCAGATTTCGACGCAGTTTGATGGGTTGAAGCATTTTCCGTATTCGACGAATAATTCGCAGTCGACGTATCAGTGAGTCTTACGTTGAATTGCGGAGATTGGATTCAACGTGATGCGGCAGATTCTATAACGATCTGATTACCTTCGATGATATTGTGTCCGCAGAAGGCACAACTGTACTTGGAATTCAGAGTGCGTCGTTCATTCATTCCTCAGACAATTTCCAGTCAATGATAAAATGCCCCGCAGATGCAGCTCAGAAGGGTATCGCAGGACGTGGAGTCTTGCTCGACTGGGCGGGCTGGATGGAGTCCAAAAACGCGACCTTTGATGTATTCAGCGTACGTGCCATGGCCATACATCACCAACCCTATAAATAAGTATTCATCTCATACTTCTTCTCAGAATACGACAATCTCCCCATCCGAGCTCGACGAAGTGGCCGCCTGGCAAGGTCTCAACGCCTCAGCGTTCTTCAAACCCGGAGACTTCCTCGTCCTCCGCACCGGATTCACCCAACAATACAACGCCCTCCCCGCACACGAGCAAGCGATCTTACCGTATCGCGCTGACGCCGATGCGACGTTCCTTGGTATGGAGGCGTCTGGAGACTTGCTGAGGTGGTTGTGGGAGAAGAAGTTGTCTTTGGTGGGGAGCGATAATCCCGCGTTTGAAGCTCTGCCGAATACGGGGGAAGTTATTGACGGTGATATGAGGTCGCTGCATCAGGTCTTCATTGGTGGGTGGGGAATGAGTATCGGTGCGTAGATTCATTCATATGCTTGCGTCTACGATGCTTATTTATTGTCTTTATTACGTAGTTGAGTACCTCAATCTTGAAAAATTAGCAAAGACCTGTCATGAACTCGGGCGGTACTCGTTTTTCTTTACGATCCAAAATTTGAATGTCGTGGGGGGGATTGCGAGTCCGCCGAACGCGTTAGCGATTGTTTAACTGGAAAGCATGCATAATGAACACGATTTTCTACGGGACTCACGTATCCTCTGCGCTACAGTGAATAAGTATGTTAGCCGTTGAACCCCCGCGTCGGCAAATGCCGGCCAGATATTCACTCTCCTCCTACAACAACCGGGGATTGATGCAAGACTGCAACTGCTCAAACCAGGCACCGACTCAAAATGGATATTCGTTCCTCCAATTCCCGGAACGCTGATAGTCAAGTAAGCTATATTTCACCCTCCTTATGCTCAAACGACCCATTCATCTAGCCTGGGAAATCAATGTACCACCTTATCCCGTCCGGCGCTTTGGACTTTCTATCTTCCGGAAAGGCCACCGAGACGAATTCTGACACAAGACAGAGGATGCGTTCCTCTCCCCAGTTCACCGCGTCATTTCCCGCCCGGGACAGGGAGAGCGGTATTCTGTGCCTGTGTTCTTTATGCTGGATCCGGATATTGCGTTGAAGGTTTCGTGTCGTTCTATCTTCGAAGCGGGTTTGTTATTTACACTCGAGTATAGCCACAAGATGAGGAAAAGGAATTGATGACTGTGGGAGAAGAATTCTCAGCGCGAATTCAAGCCTCGTGGGGGTGAATCACAAGGACAGTGTGTGGCTTGTCGATCGCAAAAAAATGGAATGATCTCTTCTCATTGTCTCCCCGTAATTAACTTCAAAATTGATACCTGATTCCACCCCGCACTTACACTTCCATTCCCGCCATGCGCTTGACATTTCTCCTTCGTTTCCCTCGCCCACATCTCCACCGTTCTCATCCCGGGATACACCTCCCTCGCCGCAGCGATTTGTCCCTCAACTTCGGGACAGAGCTCGCCACCGGATCGCGCGGAGTGAACGCGTTCGATGTCGGCGATTCTAAACCCCGTTGGTGTCATTGTAAATGAGGGTGGGAAGGGACAGAGGAGGAGAAGCACTCACAACGACTTCACATGCGTATTTAGCGATAACAGTGGCCAGGCGAGGAAACTTGGAATCGCTGGGAGGGCGTACCCCGTAGCGCGTTTGTATGATTCGTCTTGTTCTGCCATGGTGGAGCCTAGAGATCATAATTCCAGTTTTCGCGATTAGCGTAATTGTAGGTTGAGTAGAGATAGAGGAGGACGTACACTCCCCGACGATGGCGAATATCTGACGATTATGCGGTTGCGGGTTCTGGACCATCACATTGAATTAGTTTCAAAGCAAATTACAGGCTTGAGAATTATGGCATACCATGAATATGCGCGCAGCTACTTGTCCAATATCATCCACTGCCTGTGATAGAATCATGACGATTGCGAATATAGAAAGAAAGCAAAAAGGTCCACTTACAACCATCTGAACCTTCGTCGTAGCTTGCAAACCAGACTTCAACACACCAACGGTAATAGCGCCGATTGTTCCCTCGTAATTTTCCATGAAAAACCCTGGCCGCAGAATCCTTTGGTTCCACATAAGAGGGGGTTTAATTTCATATATGTGAATCTTAAGGCAGCTCACGTCCACGGCAACCCCTTCGACTCGCCCAACGCCCGAACGTGTCTTTCGATCATAACCTTTGAAAGGCGGTCGGCTTTCGCTCTGTAATCGTCGTAGTATTCCCCACCACGCTCAGAGGAGGTGTAAATGAAGGAGGAGACGCCGAATTCGGCAGATAGGTCGGCGAGAATCTGTCGCAAATTGATCATTCATTTGGTCAATCAATAAGTCCGAATCAATTCCCGAGCTTACTCGCCTTCCCTTGCCTCTCCTCCCCCTCCGTACTCGCTCCAAGCCCAGGGAACGCCAACACGCAGAAGACACCCCAGACTCCACCTTTTTCTCGTTTGGCGTTCTCGAATACTTGACGCACTTCATCAGGTGTGTCGAGGTTACATTGGATGACGGTGAGGTGTTGTGGATATTGGGATGCGAGGGCCTGTGCGGCGGGGGAAGATTTGGTACGCGTTAATGCCCAGACGATGAACTCGTTGGACGGTTGTGATTGTGAGGTGAGGTTGAGGGCATTGACGAGGGCTTGGCCTTGTTTTCCAGTTGCGCCTGCGACGAGGAGGAGCTTTTGTGGCATTTGGTGGCGCAAGAGGCGGTAGTAGTGGGGTAGAGGCGAAGCGGGGGGTGGTGTTAGAGAGTGTCGAGTTCACGCTCTCCGCTAAGATAGGTAGCCTGATAGCTGGCGATACAAATTTGGCAAAGCCTCATGCATGCGAAGCATCTCCCACGGAGGCCCCCGTTGATTGAAGGACAGCCTGAGGCGGTAGGTCGGTCAGTTGCGCGGAAATAGATACTCGATACGATGATATTAATCAAAGTCTACCTAAGATCGGGACATAAGATGCGGGTTGAAAAATATGCGGAGCTCTCACGAACGAGAGTGAAAGGCAACTGCCGACAATGTCTTTGACCACCTCGTCATTTTGTAGATTTAAATTGTATTCGCCGTAGACCGTTCCGAGACGGCTAATGCGAAGGCTTCTTGCTGTGCAACGAGTTATGAACGAAACACGATCAAGTTGCGGAAAGAAGCGCACGAAAGGGACAGGGCTGGCAGAGGATTAATAGATTCACCTGATGGAGTTGAATTGAAGCGAGGGCGGTGCTTACAGGTAATTCTCCCGAGAGTCGGGCTCTTGAGATGTTGGCCGTGGACAAAAATTGAATGAATTTGTGAGGACTTGAATGTTTGAGCCAAGACTCGGAATGAGCTCGCTGGGAAGCTCTAGCTATGAGGTGACAGATAATCAGTTTGTGGCGATGGTTGCGGGTGGCGAATGATATCATTGCCAAAGACCATTGAAATGAACGAAAAGCAACGGATGTTGAGATAACGAAAGGAGGAGTCGACAGAAGAAAGATATGGATGCCTGGAGACGGTTTGCAGAGAGGATATGTAGCATTGAGGCAGTGATGGTAAAATGGCCATTTTCAGAGATTAGGACGGTAACTTGGTATGGAAGGACGGCTTTATGGTTCAGAGATAGAGATTCCGTCAGATATAACGGAGAATCTCTATTGACGGTCTGTCTTTAAGATTCGACGTGGCGGAGGGAAACAGAGGTTCCGGCTAACCGGGTAACCAACGAGCCGGCTAGCGCTGTCACAGTGACACTGTGACAAGCTCGTCTCTTTGCTCCAAACACCCATCTCGATTCGGAGATTGGACCATAGACTATGGGAGACGGCACGAAAATCGAAACTGCCCACATACACACCCTACGCCCACACAATTCTGCCGCTCACCTCTTGTTTCAAGTGCCATGAACGGGTCGTCAATGACTCATTGACGACCCGTTCTCCATAACCAAGAAGATCAGGCGCGAAACAAACAGAGCTTACCGAAGACACCGTGAGTTGCCGCACACCGGGAAAGAAATCGGGTTATCAAACATACTAACAATGGCACTCGATCCGTGATCTCGGATTGAGCAGATTGGATACCAGGCCTGTGAACACCTCGGCGTAGCAAACTACCACCAGAATAACGGTCCTAAAGCCATACACTAACATCGAATTCACCCACCACCATTCCTTCCATGTCCTTGCCACCCGGTATCCGATACCTGCTGAAACTCCTCCCCACTCTCCTTACACCTCCTTTTACCGTCTATTTCGCCAAATGGTTCGCGGAAACGTATCTAAACTTGCAAATATCCCGCGGGCTGGTCGCGTCGCTGTGTTTCTTCAGCCTCCCGATAGTTTTCACAGCTCGCGTGCAATATAGTCTTTGGAAGGATCGTCGGGCGGCGGCTTCTCATGGCGCTATATTACCCCCCACTATCCCTGCTTGGTGGGGCGGAATTGACCTGCTGATTGCGGCCGTGAAAACGCAGGCGTCGCAGTATCCCGGTGAGCTCACCACAGTATCATTCGACTTTCAAAACCCATGTTATCCAAGGCGAGGGGTTGGCCATTCTCGCCAAAAGCCTTGGGAACATATACAATCTACGCATATTATTCAAAGACATGGTACGTTACTCTTCTTTCGTTCTACTCTCTTGTGATCTGATGTCCACTTTTCTTAGTTCTTCACCTTCGAACCGGAACATGTCAAGGTAAGCCTGGCTCGCAAATTTTCCCAGAATGGAATCATGGTCCTTTCAAGATCATCCTGGCGACGGAAGCAAACAGCTTTGAGAAGGGAGAGGACCTTCGAGTAATCTTTCAGCCCCTGTTGGGGTCGGGAATATTTTCCGTTGATGGTGAGTCATTCATTTCGCGAACACGCTACTCACACTGAGACGGCCGCCAATGTCTTAGGAGACTTGTGGAAGTGAGCCTTGCAAAAATCATCCCGTCAGCCTCTGAAGCTGACTAACTGGCCGTTTAGATTCCACCGCGCCATGACTCGCCCCTTCTTCACCCGGGAACGATTCAGCGACTACGAGCTTTTCGACCGTCATTCACTCGAAGCGATCAATGTAATGAAGAATCGTCTTCGTGAGGGACATCCTATTGACTTCCAGGTAAGTATGCACCATACATACAATCCTTGTTAATACGTCCATCAATTATAACCAACATCGATGTTCAGGATCTCGTCGCTCGATTCGGTCTCGACTCGTCCAGCGAATTCCTCTTCGGCAAGAATCCACGCACACTCACCGCCGGTCTTCCGTATCCTCCCAACGCTTCATCCTCCTCGCCCTCCTCATCATCACCATCACCATCCACATCCAACACCCCCTCATCTTCCGACCGCTCAAACACCTTCGGCCACGCCCTCGATCTCGCGCAGCACATAAGCATTGAACGAGGCGCCGCCGGGGCTCTATGGCCGTTGACGGAATTCTGGCGTGACAGGATTGCGGAGCCGATGAGGGTCGTACATGAGTTTCTGGATCCGATTTTGTCAGAGGCGGTCAGTCGGCGGGAGGATGCTGCAGCTGACTCGGATGCAGAGAAATCTACGGATGAGCATACGAAGAATGAGATCAAGGATCGACAGGTGCAGGAGGGCGAGACGTTGGTGGATCATCTTCTTCATTATACGCAAGGTTCGTTTGTTTTCTCTTGATGTTCTTCCGAAGAAGTGAGCTTGAATTCTCTTCTTTTTCTGCAGATCGTACGATCCTACGAGACGAGATTCTTAACATCAGTATGGCTGGGAGGGATACTGTGAGCAGCCCATTTTCAACCCCACTACCCCAAACACAAAATCAATATTCTCTCTTCCCCGTCTTAGAACGCCTGCCTCTTAACCTTCCTCGTCTACATGCTCACCAGCCATTCCAACGTCCAAACCAAATTGCGGGAAGAAATTTTGAACACAGTTGGCCCATCGCGTGCACCGACGCCCGAAGATTTCCGCGACATGAAGTATTTGCGTGCGGTCATCAATGGTCCGTGACTTTCTTCATTCGTCCTTTCTTACGGGTTGTTTATGTGAGTTTGCAGAAACGCTCAGGCTATATGCACCCGTGTACGTCGCTGCTGCTCCGAGACATATCCCTTTCGTGATTCCGATTCTTTTCCTTCTTTCTGCTAGAGCGATAAATTTCCGTTCTTCAACAAAGCCCGTCTTACTGCCCTCTATGACGCCCGGCGGAAAGCCGTACTACGTTCCCGCGAATACAAAGTCCGTGGATCTATCCCTTCCACTTGGAATTCCCTGACAATACCCGCATTGCACAGGGTGGCGTACAGTGTCCTTGTAATGCATCGACGCAAAGATCTTTGGGGCCCGGACGGCATGTTGTCAGCATTCATCTTCAAGATAGAATGATTCATTCGATTTTTTTTGTTTCCTTGCAGCTCTCGAATGGGACCCAGACCGCTTCATCGACGAAAGATTGCATAAATATCGTATGCTCATTCGTCCATCTGGGTTCAGATTCATTGTCACTGATCCTTGATATCCGCGTAGTGACGCCAAACCCGTTCATTTTCCTTCCGTTTAATGCCGGTGAGTCTCCACGCAATCATATCAACGACTCCAACTGACCTAATCCACTGCTTTTCTCGCACGCTGTAGGCCCTCGCATCTGTCTTGGCCAACAATTCGCATATCACGAAGCGTCATTCTTTCTTGTCCGTCTATTGCAAAGCTTCTCCGACATCGCACTTGCGCAATCCGTCGCCCCCGTTTCACCTTCGCCCAGTCATCCTTCAGCTGAGCCGGACCCATTGGGGTGGAAACAGCGCGAACGCCTCCCGATCAGAATGCACTTGACGTTGTATCTAAAGGTCAGTCAATCTCTATAGTCACCCATTCAAATCCCCGATTGTTAGCAGTTGAATGCTGATGGATGTTGATTTATCTTCCAGGGTGGGCTATGGGTAAACATGACCGAAACGGACGACAATTCAGTGGTTGATTGACGAATTTAGACTGTTGCTCCTTCTTTCTTCGTCGATTAATGATCCCTCTTTGGAAGGCAGTAATTTATTTCCACTTTCCGTGCTCTCAGAAGACACCGCGTTTCCATTTCCCGGTTTGGGAACCTTCTTTCGTTGGGGGGAGATATTCGTCAAAGGCTCTCCCGCAACACATTTTCAACATGTTGAATTGTGACTGTGATGGTCACACGCCGCCACTGAACATTTCTCCCTTATCCTCGGCTACAGATTGGGTATTATTCTAGATTCAACCGCCCGTGACAGTTCATCTGGAATTAAATCTCCAAGAACACGAATTTTCCGATCAATTCCGTTTTTGAACGGCGAAACAGCGAAACTGTACCAACTCGGCTATTACCAACTCGGCTATTGTAACCAAATAAAGACAAGAAAAGAGGCGAAATAGTAGCTTGGCCATTTCAACGTGCATCTGAGATCAAGAATGCGGCTATCTGTATCAGCTTCTCTGCGTCATTGCTGCGAGACCACAACTTATTCAGTTATTCCTGCTTCCGCGGGCCGCTCCGAATCCATCATCAATCGCTGGGAGAACGTAAGAACATTGAATGCACTGGAATGTCTCTCGGAGAAATCGTTTCCAAGAAATATGTTGACAAAGGCCTTACGAGTCTCTCGTTGTCGCTTTTGGATGTCATGTTTCGTCGCCGTGATACATGGATGGTTCTGGGGTATCCGGCAGTGAGCGGCGGTCTTATCCTTTGCTTTGCAATTCAGTGCTAATCTCTGCCGATCAAACTTGGAACACCTTCTAGGGCGCAACTTATCATCTTGGTGCCGAGGGACATCTATCTGGATCTTGAAAGAACTTTGGTAATTAAGTTCCACTGAGATCTATCGGTATCCTGGACCCAAGGTCACGTTGGACGTTGCATAAATACTCAGCGGGCTGTGGCCTCATACATTCGCTTTCTTCATTCTTCAAGCTCTCTTTCTCTTCACAACAAACATGATTTCGCAGCTGGCTGGTACGGTCGTGACGGGCAATCCCACCGCCCTCGCGGCCGCCGCTGTTGCGGGATTTTTCATTTTCCGCTTTGTCAGAAACTTGTTGGGCTCGGTGTGTATTGTTAACTTTTAGGATCGGGCTTGGTACTGACATACCTTCGTATAGTCCTCGCTGAAAGGCATTCCGACCGTCGGAGTCCCCAACTATCCTTTTGGCTTCTACGTAGGGGCCTGGAATTATATCAAGAATGCACCCGCTTTGACACAGGAAGGATACGATAAGGTATGTACGCAATATATGGTGCTCTTTCCGCATGTACTTATCCCTAATTTCCTCCCTTAGTATCCCGGCGGGGTATTCAAAGTCCCACTAGTCAATCAATGGTTAGTTATATTGAATGGCCGCGAATTGTCGGAGGACCTCAAGAAGGCTCCCGATGACTGCCTTTCGATGCCATCCGCCATTAATTCGGTATTCAAGCCCTTGCTTGGAAGGAAAAATGCCGAAATACTCACAGGCATCTACTAGATGTTGCACATGGAGTACACGATGGGGAAGGAGCAGTACCAAGACCCGTACCATTTCGGCGTAGTGAGGAATACTATGACTCGCAATATTGGGCTAGGGTTCCCCGACATGCGAGATGAGACGATCGCGGCTTTCCAAGATTTACTTCCCGCTACAGATGGTACGTCAGCTTGTTTCTAACCACCTCTTTGTCTGACGGTTCGCTGAAGATTGGTCGGCGTCTCCTGCTATGGAGGTATGCTCGCCCCGGAATTTTGATCGAATGCTAAATCCCCTTTCGCTGCCAGAATGTGATCGCAATCGTTTCAAGAATTTCCAATCGCTTCTTCGTCGGAATGAAATGTGTGTAGCATATCTATATTGCGGAAATTCCATCCTCAGAACGACTCACTCATTTTCTGTAGGCCGCGATCCAGACTACATCAAAGTCACCAGCGAGTTCACAATCAAAGTCACTCAGGATACCGCCTGGCTGCATGGTCTTCCGGAATTCATCAAGCCGTGAGTTAAATAATATTCACAACTATTTGCCCCGGAACCCACATTGACGCGTGATCATTCAACCAGCCTCGCCGAATCCCTCTTCGGCCACTTGGAAACCCATACAACGGCCGCTATGAATCACTTGCAACCTATCCTTGAATACCGTCTCGAGATGGACGATAAATACGGCCCGAATTGGCCGAATGGCGACCGACCTGTATGTGCACTATTACTTATTTCACATGAGCAATGGGATTTGATCCTATGTGAACATACAGAATGACATGATTAGTTGGTTAATCGACGGCGCACGTGGTCATCCTATGCGCCGAAATATTCGGAGCCTGTCGTGCACCATGCTGAACGTCAACTTTGGGGCCTTGCATACTATCACTCAGGTAAATCAACTTTCAAATGTTTCAGGATTATTCACCTCAGACTCATTCTCGTAGGGTGTTCTGCATGCCTTGTACACTTTGGCTGCTCATCTGCAATATGTGGAACCATTGCGCGAGGAAATCGAGTCTGTTGTAGAAGCCGAGGGCTGGACAAAGGCCGCAATTGATAAGATGGTGAAGCTCGATAGCTTTTTGAAGGAGAGCGCTCGGTATGAGCCGGGTACAGCAGGTTGGTCTTCAACATGTGATTATTTCGACGGTTTGTTTTAACTTTGAGCAGTCAACGTCTTGCGACGAGCCTTGAAGGATTATACATTATCGAACGGGGTGACCTTGCCTGCTGGCACGCTGATTGGTCTGCCAATTATGGCTCAACAACACGATGAGGTGAGGTCTCCGGTGTCGGACTAAATATGATAAAGCTCAACGCATCTTTCTCGTGTAGGAAATATACGAGCACGGGGACTCATTCGATCCGTTCCGCTACGCTCGAATGAAAGAGACAGCCGAAGAAGGAAGCAACATTCAAATGACGACGACCAGCACAGACTTTCTCTTGTTTGGACTTGGCCGTCGCGCTTGGTAGGATTCTTTGCGCGATGCTTTGAATTGAACTGACTATTTAACCAGTCCTGGTCGATTCTTAGCTGTGACTGAACTCAAATTGATCATGTCACATATACTCTTGAACTACGACTTCAAAGTCAAGGACGGAGTACGCCCTGACAACACCTGGATTGCGGTCGCAGGAAGCGCAAATCCAACAGCAGAAGTGCTGTTCCGCAAGCGTCGGTAAATTATAATGTTTAAATGCAGGCCGAAGCTATTGAATAGCCGGACAACGGACATCGCGATTCAATTACCTCTGTGTACTATCGTTATTTTCTCTTACTCTACCAATACCGTCTTTACTCGCAGCAAAGCCTAGAGCTCACTCACTCATTTGTATCATCTATCCAACATCTATCACTTATTTATAATAAATTCGCCCCTTGTACTATACATAATCTATTTTTTCTCCTGAGCATTGTTTCCCAAGGAGCCTCCGAGACCCTTCAGTTTGTGGACGGTGTGTGTGCGACACAGCCTTAGGCTTCTGCCCTGACGGGCTAAGAAAAAAATTGAACAAAATCTGGTTGAAAAAGCGGCCGACAGTTGGCCGACGGTAAATGCCGAGCGGGAATCCATGTGCCGTTGACGAAAGCAGATCAACAGTCACACCGTGACACCGGCTGAGTCACACAGTGACGGCAAGGGCTTGGCGGCGCTCGCACACAACGACCATGCCCTCCCGTGCCCCCTGCGCACATTGCGACCCGTATCAGCCCCGTCGACGGAGTAAAGAAGGTCTTGGGGCTGCCCCTTCTCCTCAGCAGCTGCGTACAGCTCTGGCCGCGGTGAGATCGCAAATCTTACTCTACAAATGTTTACTGGCTGCGCTGGAAGAGGACGAAGAAGACTTGGAGACCAGTCTTGCGAAGGTGGTATACCCCGTGTTTAATCTTCCATTCGAAATCACAGCCGCCATCTTCATCCGGTGTCTCCCCGTCGGTGGCCCCGTCACTCCCACCTCGTCGACCGCACCTCTCGCCCTCTCCCACGTCTGTAGGCAGTGGCGGGACGTAGCACTTTCAACTACAGCACTTTGGGACTCTCTGCACGTTGATATGAATGCTATGGCTCCATCACTGCTTGAAATGTGGTTCTCTCGCGCTAAAGAAAGACCGCTTTCCCTGACTATCGACGGGGAGTCTCAGTCTCAGCTCGGATATGTTTCCGCCAATACAGATCGATTCAAATACCTGAATCTGTGCTTCAAACACTCCAACCTCGCTGGTCTCCCCTCTGCAGACAATGGCTTGCGGAGCCTCCTGCCTCTCGCCTCATATAACACGACGGAGGAAGCAATATGGAGCTGCCTCGAGAATAATTTCGGCCTCAGAGAGCATCGAATCCTTCCCACCCGTTTTGTTCACGTCACATTCGACCATCATTCACCTAGATCGACCTTGACTCATCTCGAGCTCTTGGCCCGCATTTCGGGGGCGATGTTTTTGAGACTTCTGCGACGTTTCCCGGCACTCTCGCATTTGAAATGCAGCCCCCACATCCAGCCAAATTCAATCCAGGGCCTGCGCGGTGAGGTCGCGGAAATGTTCCCGAACATTCGCTCACTCGGGTTGCCGGCACGTGGAGCTCCTGCAGCCCTGCCTCTGGTAACGCTCCCCAATCTCACTTCTCTCGAGCTCGGAGCCCGTTCCAACCCAGTCGAAATCCGCGATTTTCTTATTCGATCCGCCTGCTACATCACCTGCCTCCGTATATCCCTGGCCGACTGCGATGAAAAGGAAGATCACGGTGAAACAGCAGCATTGCTCTCACTCTTCCCCTTTATCCGCTCGTTAGAGGCCATCGGTTTAGAAGACCCTACCATTTTCATGTCCTGTCTCCACCCACGCAACCTCCTACCTGAAGTCACCGAGCTCACGGTCCATTACGATGTGGAGGAATACTATGACAACAGCGAGAATTACGGGGATAATTGGATCCTTCTGTTGCATCGAATGTCGGAGAAGGGTCCAGCCGCTCTGACGAAAGCGCATATCCATCTCAACGCAAGTTCATCGGAAGCATGGAGTCGGTGCTATCCGGGAAGACTCGCGCAGGCAGTGGCAGCAAGGTTGATTGAAGAAGAGCGCTTGGATTTGCTTCTTCGTTGTCAGTGTCAGGGGCACGTTAAAATCTGGCCATGCGAGGAGGATGGTCTGTTGATTCATGTTCGACCTACGTTCGCGTTGGTGTTGATGTCAGTTTTCCAGATGATGTTTCAGATCCAGATTCGGGGACAGATTCAAATTCGTCGGACGCGGAGAATCCTTGAGCCGTGGATGAAGACCCGGCAATAATCTTATGCATTTTTATTACTTTTTTATTGTGTTTGTTGTGTATGTTGTCTTGCCGACAACCATTGTCGAATTGCTGCTAATTTCAACTCAATCTCGTTTTTTAACAGAACTGGGCGAAGCATCCGATTGCAAACACCCTTATAGTATTTTGAATACACATGAAGATTCTGAACCATCACACACACTCTAGTACTCTAGTCATAACAATCCACGATATCCTCGTTCTCCATCCTGAATTCAGATAGCCATCCCGTAGCCTTCGCACTCTCATCCCGCCAATCCTCCTTGCTCTTCACTTCGTCGAACGTTGTGACATCAAACCTATGCCCAATACATTCATTCCCATTCATGCCACCGCCGATCTGCGACCATATGAAATCACCCAGGCCAAATTCGGCTCCGACATCCGGCCCCTTGCGGTGTTTTGCCTTCACAAGGGCATCGGCGCGCGCGAACCACTTATCGGTGTGGTTGCGCACGACCCAGACGCGGTCACTGGGGAACAATTTATCGTCCTCAGCGCGCTCATAGCCGGGCATATCGACATGCTTCAGGTGACTACGCGCGAATTGGAGGACATCGTCTTGAGGATCGGCAGTGGGGTACGCATGGATAAGGTCTTCTGGGAGGCTGCCTGATGCGGTACCGCAGTATTCGTCGACGATGAGGACGCGATCTCCGGCCCAGTGACCGATGGGGACGCGTGGAGCGGGGGAGCCGTACCACGGCTTGGCTGCGACGGAAGAGGGAGGAGGGGCAGCCTGTCCATCAGCAGGATGAGCAAAAAGCCACATAAAATCGAGTGGCATCCTATTTCCGACCGCCTCTTTCATCTGCAATGCATGCCACTCAGATTCTGTGCCCCAGACCAACGCGAATCCGATGAGTAGGTAAGTACGCACCTTGAAACCATGTCCCGTCTGCACGGAGTCGAGTACCTCACGCTTGTCAATGTTGATTATCGCTATCGGAGACATAGGAATGAAAGGTTTGGAGGGGATGGTATGGATTTGAGGTCAGGACGCGTTGGGTCACGTCCCCGTCACGTTTCGGGATTCAAATACCGAGTAGCACGTGCAAGGCACGGGCTTTCCACGTGTCAGGGAGAGTCACACGTGTGACTCGGAGTCCGGACCCGCTCTTTTCCGCTCCTCCCTTGCTCCTCCCAGTCCAAGTCCCACTTGGTGCCTTTTAGCCAAAACAGCCATGGAAAAAACTCAAAAGGACATACCGTCTAGATCTGGCTCCGAATCCCACCTCCCTCCCGACCTTGAACGCCTCATTTTCGAAACCACAGCGCATCTGTATCCGGAGGAGATTCCCAATTTATTGCTCACTGCTTGGCGAGTCAAGGCATGGTAATTCGGCGGATTCATTTCTTTTGACTTTATCTATGAACGCAATCTATCTCAGGCTGGAACCTTTACTTTACCGCGTCGTCATTGTCTCTGGCATCCCCCAGGTTGTCCCATCTCTCGATCAACTTTGGGTTGGGCGACGCAGATCTATACGCTCGCATCCGAAACATGACTCAGCTCAGATGTATAGTCTTCATCGGCTCCGGGCAGGCCGCAATCGATGAAATGCATCTGAGTGCGGAGAACGAGTTGGATGCACGATTGGTGTGCCTTTTCCAGACGGATTTCCATAAGGACTGGTATCAGGGTGCTACAATTGGTGATGATTACTGGGCGTTTGCGGACGAATTCATTGCCGCAAAGCGAAATGGAAAGATTGACCGCGCGTGTCTTTCTGCCGTGTTACAGTTTTTTAACTGTTTGGATCCGAATACTTTGCTTCAGGCTCCCAGTACATCATTTCTGATAACGACACATCATGGAGAGCGAGCAACAAACTGGTAAGCTCATTTTCTTCCAACTGTGTGTGGCATATACCGAGTGTTCTCCAGTCATTTTCAGCATAGATCTTTACGATTACAACAGTGGACTGAGTCTTTGGTCAGTCTCAATATACACATGCATCCATCACTTCACATTCCGCCTGCTCCTGATTTGTATTTACATGGACGAAACATACGAAGGCGAAGGTAGTATTCAAATTAGTCCTGGAGTACATCTCGAACCTTTGGGGCAATTTTTCCAGGAAGGAATGCGTGCCTCAAATTATTTTCGACCCACTTCCAATCATGGGAAATGATAAATTCCACCCGCGGCATTTTTATCAACTCTCTCGCCCTGCTGATATCGATCATGGCTTGGACGGGATCGCGATGCATACAGTACGGCTCCCCACTCTCCGCCGCAGTGCCGATGCGCGTTGAATCATCGGTGAGGAGACGCGTGTCATGCACGACGTCTCCGGCGAGGAACATCCAGGCGCCGTCGGTTGATGTGCGCGCGAGAACGGGTATGTTATGGCGGTCCGGATGCACTTTTATTAAATGCCGCAACATTTGTCGAATTTCGGCCGATCCGCAACGTAAACAGGCATTTTGACCGAAATGCCGCAACATTGACGAGAGATAATCACCTCGTTTATCTTGCGGCATTTTGGTCAAAATCCCGCAACATAAAGTTGCGAAGTCGAAAATCCCGCAAGATACAAAGTTCAAGAAAAAATTCCCGCAAGTTTTTTCCGTTCCGTTTCGAATGTCAGCTCCCGCAACTCTTGAAGCTCAGTGAAAATGTCGGCAGTAGTAGATACCGGATTGATGATTCATGAGTCGGTAGAGCAGGATACAGAGAAGACGAGGAGTTGCTGATACTTCAAGTAAACCCCCTTGAACTGGACCCCAGTGAAATCCAGGGCTGCCGGATTGAACAGTTTGAACTGTGTCGAACCACGCTGAACTCTGAGTCTCTGCTTCAGGTCGAAGAATTGCCTCAGGCACGATCTGGGTCGCGGTTTTACTACGACATTTCAAATCGCCTTGTAGGTCGAACCACATAGGATTCTTATGAACAGACAGGCTTTTACTGCTATTTTTACTGACCTACCATTGCCCTCCCACGCCCACGCTCGTTC
This sequence comes from Favolaschia claudopus, assembly GCA_037176885.1. Classification (NCBI taxonomy): domain Eukaryota; kingdom Fungi; phylum Basidiomycota; class Agaricomycetes; order Agaricales; family Mycenaceae; genus Favolaschia; species Favolaschia claudopus. Next base: position 1,294,523 of record JAWWNJ010000043.1, on the reverse strand, counting down.
TTCTGTCAACTACATTGACCGACTGCTTCAGCACAAATAGCTTGATCAACCAAACCTGAATGCAAGAGGCAAGTCGAACCTGAAAAAGGAACGGTATCGAACAATTGAACCCGTGACGGCAAGGCTGCGAGGAGTCCTCTAATACAGACACTCAGCATACAACAATACGGATTAGATGGATAAACGCACGAATCGCATTTTGCCTTATTTTGAGATGAAGAGAATGTTAAGTAGCCAAGGGGGAAGAACACAGACAGTGCATGCACCTAGATAAAGCTTGAAATGTAGCAAATTAGCGAACAAGATATGCAGTGAGGACAAATAACTTCGTACGTACCTGCAACGACATGGTGCTAGCGAATTCAAGGCGCATGGACCGGAACTGTCAAGTCTCTTGAAGAAGGCTTGTAAGGAGCTACCCTGACCGTACCTTGCTCGGACATTGCTCTGCATCCCGCTATTTTCCGCCAGCTCCCTATCCTCAGCCGTTTGGGTAGCAGACGAACTGATTAATATGGAGAAACAGACAAACCTAGCTTCGAAATCACCTCTGGGGACCGAGGAATAGAATTTGAGTTAAAGGAGTGGAAATTTGCTTACTATGTACCATATTGTTGTCTTTGATGAACGTACAAACCGTGGATTGAGGAAGGCAGGGCTACAACAGATTCAATTAGCACTAAGAAAGCAAATATCCAGAGCACCTGGCACTACGAAGATGCGAGGTAGAACAAGGAGGCAGGTGATGGAATTGACTTCTATCGGCAAATTCAAGGAGGTATCAGTGGCAGAAGAAGCACCGGTATTGAAGCTTATATATCAAAGGGATCTCCGAGCCAAGAGGGGAGTAAAATACGAGAATGACAAATTGACAATACCAGAAGATCGAAGACTCGGAACAACGGTGAGAACTTGAAAGCCTCAGAAAGCTTGAACAGAATGGTTGACATTGGCGAGCTGGGATCATAACCACCGACGCTGAGTTGGACGAAGCTATGGCAGGAGGCAGAAGAAAGCGTGTTGGATCAAGACAAGAGGGCGGAGACTGCCGGCCCGGAAAGCAAGGACGCGACGGCTACGAGAGGCGCTACCAGACGAGAAGCCAAACATCAGCATTGAAGGCACGACAACAAGTGAGGTTGGCGACGACGAAGACATAGAGAAGATGAGAGAAGATGGTGGTATTGAAGAAGGAGAGGGGCGTGGGATGACAAGAAGCATCGCCACCGCACTTAGCTGGAAAACTGGAACGGAAAAAACTTGCGGGAATTTTTTCTTGAACTTTGTATCTTGCGGGATTTTCGACTTCGCAACTTTATGTTGCGGGATTTTGACCAAAATGCCGCAAGATAAACGAGGTGATTATCTCTCGTCAATGTTGCGGCATTTCGGTCAAAATGCCTGTTTACGTTGCGGATCGGCCGAAATTCGACAAATGTTGCGGCATTTAATAAAAGTGCATCCGGACCGCCATAGTATGTGGCCAGCGCAGTGTCCTGCCAGTGAACATCGATATTTCAAAACGCATATCGTAAAACCAATACGATCCTACCTGGGGTGTCAATAATATAGACACTTCCGTCCTCAAACAAATCTTTTGCATGCGGGAACGAGTGTCAAAGTCATCCGCGTCTAAGAACACAGTACGATCCATCGGTGTTGAATCGGTTAATGTTGTTGAAAGTGGATCGTTAGGATATCCTTCTTTCAAAGATGCTCTACTCTCTCCGCCCAGAATGAATGTCGCCTTCGCGAACGCGGAATGATCCCCAATGCTAAGGAAATACATTAGAGCCTGTTCGGATGCACAATGAATTAAATCCTATTGCTATTGTCTTGCCTTTTTTAGTAATAAAATCGTACGACGAATTGTTGTGACAAAAGTGTGATTCTTCTGCGTGACCGGACGCGAATTTTCTCCTTCACACACTCATTTCAGCGCGTCTCTGCTTGCTCTTGGGTCATGGCCCGCACCAAGAACCCTACTGGGCCCTCTGCTACTGCCGGCAACTCTACTCCGTCCCAAACTAGTAGCCAACCAAATGCGGACTGGTCTAAACCCGAGATTCACGCAATGCTGGACCACCTCATCCTTCCCCGGGTCAAGGCACAAGCAGGGGACGGTGGACTCTTCCCTATGACTGTCTTCACGGAAGTTTCAGCGGTTCTGGCCCCACTCCACCAAAAAGGCGGCCTAAAAACTGCCAAAGTCTGCCATAACAAGTATACGCAGGTACGTCACAATTTCTACTATGGTCACTGTTTCCTCAAGGTTCTGTAGCTGCGCGGCACATCGAAGGTGGTCGAGCATGTTGCAGGCAACTCTGGCTGGGCCTGGAGTGACGAGCACGGCGCCTGCATCGATGACACCACCAAATCTACATGGGACGACTATGTACGTGCGCACCCGAAAGCGAAACCCTTCCGCAACCGTGGGTGGGAGTTCCGGGATAAAATGCTGAAGCTAATGCCTGTGCGCATCACTGGTGCGCATGTCTATCGTGGCACGGCTGGCGCACCCGCGACTCTCGTTTCTGATGACGAGGAAGAAGAAGAGGAGAACGACGGTGGTAATGACGAGGATGGAGAAGGGGATGCCGGCCGAGGGGCGAGCCCTCCGTGGGATATGTCTGGCTTTGAATCACAGGGGCCTCCTCGTTCTTCTCCGAGTACAGGCGGCGCCCGTACGTCTGAGCTGAGTGACAAGGTTTTTTCTCATTAATTCTTTTGGGCGCTTCTATAACTCAAACGACGTTGCAGGACTCTACTCCTCAGACCCCTGCTCCTTCGCAGGGCAAGAAGTGTTCGGCTGCGACACCAGTTGCTCCTACACCTGTTGTCAAGAAGCCTCGCGGCGCCCCCGGTGCTGCTGCAATGGACAAACTTGCGACGTCCATTGTCGGCTTCGGCGAAGACCTTCGTTTCGCTCTGGCTCCTCCTGAGGCAGCAGGTGGGCTGCAGCCATCCCCTCGCCGAAAGATGGACGCCATTGTGCGTGCGCAGGAACTCGAGGCCTCCTGGCTTCCTACCGATCAGCTCATTCGTTTCATTAACATCCTCAAAGCTGACCGTGACGCTGTTGACACTTATTCTGCGTTAAAGATTGAGGAGCTTCGGAAAGCATGGGTACGAAATCAACTTGGTATTGAATTTGAATTCGACCAGGACTGGTTAAACAACCTTTCGTAGATACGTAGGATGTCGTACGAATTTTAATACCACTCTACTCATCGTCAACTTCCCCTCGTTCCCTGAGAATCTCCTGATAGCTGACCCACATCGCCTGAGCAATGCTGTCTCTGAGATCTGTCGCCCTCGCCTTCTCTTCGTCGTCTGCAGGCCCGTCACCCAAGAATCCGTATTCTTCGTCAGATCGCGTACCAGGGAGTGGGTCACCGGTGTTGTCGTCGAGGTCATGCGTATCCTCGGGGTCGTGATGTTGAATGAAATTGTGAATCGCCGTCAACGCAGGAAGGATGCGAGCCTGCACGTCCATGTCAAATTCAGGAGCATGGGTTAGAATCTTCCAGCGGCGCTTTATCACCCCAAATATACGTTCAATGACATTACGAGCAGATGCGTGACGCAAATTGAAAAGCTCCTCTCGATTGGCTGGACTGCAAGAAAGAAGTCAATTCAGATAACAACATTGCAAAGCATGAAGCTTACCGGATGCCCGCACGACCCCACTCAGCGAGATGGTAGCGCACAGCCCGATACGGAACGAGGAGAGCATCACAGATGCCAAAACCGGCATCCGCAAGGTAGTACTTGCCCTGGGGCACTCGGAGATCGGTGAGGCGAGCGTCATTGTAGATGGAAGCATCAGCTGCTGACCCCTCCCATCCGCTTGTGACATGCTGGAATTTCATGGAGAAAGAGCAAGCACAGATGGTGTTCATGGATATACCACCTTTGCGGTTGCGGCACGCCATTCGGTCGGCGGCAGAAGGGCACGCATTGATGTGTGTACCATCAAGGGCACCAATGGCGTCCTCGAAAAAGGGGAACCATTTGGGGTTGAGGAGAATCTCAGAGGGAACAGGGTCATCCACAGCTGGTAGTTGTACCCATTTTGTGTAGAACGGAGGGGAAGAAGTCACGTCAAGTATCTGTCGAAAGTATCTAGCATCCTTTTGTTTAATCCGGTGAAGTACACACAAGCAAAAGGAACAAACTTGGATATAGTTTCATTGGAGTGTTGAAATCTTTCTGCAACGTGGCGAACGGATAGGCCCGTCACACACATATAGAGGAAGATGGCCGCATGTTCTTCAAGACGTAGAAATTTAGAATCTTCCAGCCCCAGGCCACGAAGTTCCGCCACAAAAAGCAGAAAAACATGAAGGTTCATCCCTAGCTCAGTATGAATGCGCCTCGGGTGGCCACATATGAGCTCAAAGACCCAGGCGTCTCCAGATAGTGCTGAATTGTGGTACGGCTGCCTCCAGTAGAGCGGGTTGGCATAGATCATGACAGCGAGAGCAATAGCTTGGACTCAGGACTATATAGGCAGCAGCCACGACGATTCGGCGGCGCAGCCCGGGGTCTTCTCTGGGTAAGGGCATGTCGACGAGGATGGAACGTGGACGCGTCGAGGATATTCGCGTGAGGTCACAAGTGACCAACAAGTAACAATTGTGTGACAACAATTCGTCGTATACGATTTTATTACTAAAAAAGGCAAGACAATAGCAATAGGATTTAATTCATTGTGCATCCGAACAGGCTCTTAGCGATGCGCAAAAATATATCCTTGCCACTTACTGATCGAAATGCAAATGGCTAATGACAACTCGCTCGACCTCAGCAGGATTTATTCCGCCCTTTGCACACGACTCCACCACAGTCTGGGGTACCTCGCACGGCATAAGGGTTTCATGGTACTGCTTTGTCTCCGGCGGATACGAATCGAAGTCCCGCCGCAACCCAAGATCGAAGATGAAATGCCGATCCGATTGAGAGTGCTTGAGGTAGAATGAGAGCGAGGGACACGCTGTATAGGTGCGAGCGTTTCCTTGGATTATCAGGTCGTTTGGAAGATGAATGGTAGAGGGGAGATTTCCATGTATGGTTGATTAGGGTTGGGTTTGGGCAGCGAGGTGGAGAGTTGCGCCATCTTGGGGAGGAAGGAAGATTAGGAGAATCGGAGAACATGCGGGATGTGAGTCAAAAGTGAAGGAAATCACGAGAATGGTTTCGAGGTGAAAGTAAAGATTTTTGTCAAATTGTTAGTGATGTCAGCGAGCTCGACCGTCCAGGAACGCACGCAGAACGCCACAAAACGAATAATCATTCTACCGGGACATGCAAATTGGATAATATTAGGAATCAATTAGATGAACTCTAACTCGCCTTGTTGACGAATCTTCTCCCACTCCTTCTTCCCACAAACATACCCCACCCAAATCACCTCGTCATCCTCCATCCCAACCACTGCCGAATTCCGGTACGGAATCGTATTCTTTGAGGAGCTGAACCAGTGTAAAAAGACCACGCGAGGCTTTGCAGCAGGGGTATCGTTGTCGACCACGGCACCAGAAAAATCGAGGGCCCCATACCCCGCGACGCGCCAGCTGCTCTGGATGAAGAACTCCGAGCCGGGAGGGCAGGGGTACACCGTCTTCCCGTGATTCGGCGCGTATCCGTGCCATTGAGCGTCAGTGCGAATAGCAGCGGGGTCGGTGTTGTATAGCAGAATCGCACGTCTGAGGTGTAGGGCGATGGAGCCGAGGGATTGTGTTTGAATGGTGTTGATGGGGATGGGTGGAACGGGGATGGTCATGACGGCGTTGTTGACGAATGGGTAAGAGATAGGCGCGAGGGTCGAAGACGAGCCGAAGATGGGTTGGTTTCGGAGATTGTTGACGATGTGGATGTGGATGGGGGTAGTGTCGGCGGGTGCGCGGATGCCGTAGAGAATCTGAAAGCAAAAACCGATAAACGAGGTCAAAATGAAAATGAGGCGGTCAAACCTTGTACCACCAAGCGGCAAGGACATCCGAGCTCCCGACATATTCGCTCGAACCCTCCGCCTTCAACTCTTCCATAACCTTCCGCTTCTCGTCCGCCAAGAACGTCTTCGGCATGCGAACGAGATGTTGAATCTCTTGTGGGTCCCGGATGACGACACGTATGAAGCCAAGGATGAACAAAATTTTCTTAAACCACCCCAGATCGAACCACCCGCGTTTCGTGGGAGGTGTGACCGTCGGCGCCATCGAGGAGAACGGCTGCGCATCCCAGGGCATGGCTGGGATGCTATCCAAATCTTCGCCGTTGACCACCCGTGCCCAGGCATTCAGTAGAGTGCCGGTGCCGACCGCGTCGAATCCGATATGTGGAGCGGTGACACCGATGAGCGTCAAGTTCTGAAAGACAGCAACGTGGACGTGAAGGAGTGGTGTATTGGGGTGGAGCAAGTCTTCCAGCGTTCTGGGACAACTTGGACCTCTGAAGAAAGCATCGAACTCCGCGCCTGGTCTCGGGACGACACAAGGCTTCGAGTTCTTCAGGCCAAGCGGTATTTCTGGTCGTCCGGAGCAGTTGTACACCTCGGGATAGTGAGCTACTGTGAATCCGGCGGTGGGAGTAGCAGCATCGAAGGTGTCTGGGATACGGAACTCGTAGGACTGCTCTTCCGGTCAGAAACATCAGAAAAAAAATTGAAAGCAGCGCAACTCACCCCGTTTTTCGTGGCCAGCCTTGCTCCGGCGCGCGGCAGTTTTGTTTCAATTAATTTACATAGGCTCTCCTCCAAAATCTTAAGATCGAGCTGAGCATTGACGACCAGGCCGGTGGTGAGGATGATTTCGGAGGCGATGATATCGATGCCAGAGCAAGGAACGGTCCGCGCTGAAGGGGGACTGACGGTTGGTTGACGCGAGGAAAACAAGGAGAAAAGCCAGGCGAACATGGGGTGGCGAGCTGACTCGAGAGCTTCCCCCGGTAGCAGGTGTCCTCGCCGGTTAAGGAGAAAAAAGTTAAGCGCAATGATGGCATCGCAGTGATCGACCAAACAAATCAAAGCTGAACGGCAAACTCCGGCCGGTTTGATATCACCCAGGCTGCGTAGTATCTTCCGCCAACTGGCCTCTCAGAAAATCGCTGAATACGTCGTATTTGAAATCTCGGTGATCACGTATCGACCCATACCATTCGCTATCACACAAAATCCCCAAAAACCAGTAGAAAGTCTTTAATTATAATCTCGCGGCAGCATCATTCGAACTTGATTTGAACGTTGCCCGTCTCTTGATATGTTCTTCAAGGGCAGTAGCTGTAAAGAACCTGTCAATATCTGGGCCAAAACTCAGGAAGTAGAGTATACTCACACGACAGTCTGTCCAAGAAAAACAAGCCAAAAAAGTCTCAGACAAATGGAAGTAAGCAATGGAAGAACAGAAAACGTACAAATCCGGACCCGCCCGAGACACGAGTAGCTTGGTCGACGGGGCCGGTGCCACCGCACGTACCCGATGTGTCGCCGGGGCGGTAGGCCTAAGTTAAAGAGTATGGTTAATCAATTTCGTACACCACGCAAAGAGAGCGCTCTGAGCATCAGCGTACTTGGTTGCAAGGGCAGCCGGCGCTGGTGCAGGTTACCGTGTCACCACTGTCGGGAATGATTTGTTGCGCCTAGCGGTGATTCAGCTGTAGTGAAGAGGTGAAGAGGATAAATGGACAAATATCATACCACCGAGTAACCTTGAATGTTGCTGATGTCGTAGTCACTGTAGCGCCAAGGAATTAGATGTTGAACTGGAAATTATTCGGCTCTGCGCACGTTTTACCACCGATGCTGGGGGCATCGAAGTTCCACTGCGCAACTGGTGAATATAATTTTCTTTCACAATCGTGACACAGGTTTATACCTCGGTCATCGAGCAGGGTGCCTCCCCGAATGCAACTGGATAATAGGAAATATCAGAACCCAGGGCGGTATGTTCTCTCAAAATAATTCACTTACTTCCTCCAAAGCAATCATTCTGGCAGCCTAAATGCGAAATCAACTTCAATCACACATCATTCTCACTGTTCACAGAGAGATACACACCAGAGTTCGGGGGACGATCGCAAATACGGCCGTTCCATCTGCGTAGCGCGTCATCAAATTGAATTGCTTGCTCGATTTAACTGCGAAGTCAACGTATACGTACCGAGTCGGGACAGTGATAACTTTGCTCGACTTTGCGCCGATATCGCCGATGGCGGGGCCTATATAATCCCGTACGTTCGGTCAGAACGAGCCCAAAGACGAATATAAATCAAGTCCCTCACCGGTATAGTCGACACCATTGTGAGGGTAGTTGCTGAGGGTCAGCCCGACACCGAAGCCGCAATTGTTCTATAATACCAAGGCAGCTGATGATTCAGAATAGGAACGTTCGGGGTGAATTCGACTGAGGAACATGCGTACACGGAGGGTAATACGGTGGTCCGCATTGACATTAGCAACGGCGGCGAGGACAGCGACGAACGCGAGCATGGTTGAAAGAGGGGGAAAGAGGGAGAAAGCAAATAGCTCTGACTGAAGCTCTGGCTATGGTGCACCTTTAAATGAATATGTCCTTCCCAAAACGTTGGCTTCGCGTCCAGCGGATCTCAACGGGATTGAATCAAGAATCAAGATCAACTTTGCAGCGCGCGCGCACCTTCGGTGATGTCCGCGGAGCGGCGCCGACGGGAGAAGAACTTGAATTCAAAGATTGAATGCCATGCTGGGTTACCAAATAATGTACGGTACTAAGGTACACTAGTCGATTCGATTCTATTAAACGTGCGTCTGGGCTTGAAATGCATTACCTGAATCAGGATAAGTATGAGCGCTGTAAGGATGCGCGCCGCGCCGCGCCACTGCCAGACTTTTTGAGCCCCGTCGAGGCTAGCGAAAGAGTGTCGGCCGAGAGTTCTGTTTACCGGGATTGAGAAGGTTTATTTCAATACAACGGACCAAGACAGAAGGACGATACAACTCTGAATCATTGATGAACATCAGAGGAACAGTCAAATTTCAGTGCTCGCGTGGTGGCGCGATCTTCACCGTATTAGCTCGGTAGAGTGCTCAGTAGTTGTTTCCCGAGCGTCATTGCCAGAGGGGTAGCTTCTTCTCTGCAGAGGTGCACTAGACTATCTACACCCTCTCAATTCGTTTATCTGACTCAAACTCAGCTTGAACTTTCACATTGCCGATCACGCTTACGAATTGGGTAAGGTGATTTCCCCCCATACTGGACCCGGCTAGACCTTGCTGATATGTGTTGACCAATGGACGACGGAGCAGGATCGGAGGCGCCAAGCGAACAGTTTCAACTTGAAGTTGCGGGATTTCTAAATTTAGGTATTCCACTTCCGTGATTCTCACGGTTCAATTGTTCAGCCCGCACTCATAGTGATTCGGGGCGGGCACAGAGGAACCCGGAGTGAGGAAGAAGATCTGGGACGAATGCTGTGGTGAGCGTCTGCCTTCCCGTTTTCTTCCATGGTAAATTCCACCATCAAGGGACTCGGAAGCGGAAAATCAACGCATCTGCAACTACTTACGTATGAATGCTGACGCTTACCGACTCAATTCAGGATCAATTCAACATGTGTGTACGCCTACCTAGCCGCAGTCTACAGCACATTGTTTGTTGGCGCTTAAATTTGGACTTCTTTTTACGGTCGAAATGCACCGAGGCATTTCCGAGCGTACCCGGCTCGGGGGCAGGAACTCAATTCTGGATGCACCGAGGCTATCGTTCTCGTTAGAGATTGGGGTGTTTCATCTCTTCACAAGGCAATGACCGCGAGGGAGTCCGTAATGAGCTTCGTTGCTCCGTGTTATCCGTTGTGCGGACGGGTTCGGCTGCGTATCAGCTGAGGCTCAGGTTACGAAAGATATATAGTTCAATGTCAGCGAAATTCGCGGATAGCGGGTAAGCACGGGAGAATGGAGGGTGCAAAGTTCATCTAGGTGCGGGAGATGACCATTGAACGGTTGAACCCATTTTTACAGTCCACTTTAGGGAATTCGAGATTGGACTAGACGAAAAGATCTGCATGTTTCATCGGCCGAAAATCTCGAAGCGTCGCTTGGGACGGATTGGATGCACAGATGTCGACTTCGTGCTTCCCGCCCCTTGCGAAGTTGATTTGATGCCGAGGGGGGACGCATGCAGATCTCAAACTTCTTCTCCTTCCGTCGCGTTTTCCCACCTTACCTCTGGAAACCTTCAAAAGGCGAGTTGTTCAACATGAAACTTCAGTACTTTTCAGTCCTCCTCACTCACGACCTCTCCTTCCACCCTTTTCTCCCCAACCCCTTCGAAAATGTTCTCCTCCCTCAAAGTCGCCGCCCTCTCCGTGCTCGCCCTCGCAGCCGGCCAGGCCCTCGCCGAGTCCCACACCGTCACCTTCGACAACCGGTAAACTCTCTCTTCGTTTTTGTTATACAAACCTTGATTTCTTTTTCTTTTTCTCCCAGCTGCGGCCGGGGCACCCCCATGCTCATCAGCCAAACCGGCGCCGTCCTCTCCACCGGCGGCGCCTACACCATCAACGGCCCGCTCCGCGGCGCCATCGCCTACCTCCAGACTGGTACGTGAATCTCTTGTTGTCGCCTTGTTTTACTCGTTATATAACGATGCTTCTCTCGGGCAGGCAACTGCGGCTTCAACGGCGAGCGCTGCACCCTCGTCGAGACCACCCTCGTCAACCCGAGCACTGCTGGCTCGGGTTCGAGCACCGACCTTTCGTTGATCGCCCCGTACGTTTTGCCTTCTTCCTTCCTTCCTTCCTTTATACGCATCGAAAACAAAAACTAACCGAGCGCCAACAGCCACTCCTTCTCGGTGACCACCGGATTCGGCTATGTCGGTGCTTGCGCGCCCGCTGGTGCTGACTGTAAGTTTTACTTTTACTTTTTATCTGATCCCAGGCTCCTTTTGCTCACCATTGCTATAATGCTACTCGACGTTAGGCAACAACGCGAACTGCAACACGGCGTTCCACGTTCCCACCGATACGTTCGTGCAGGTTGCTTGCCAGAAGGATAACGCCAATTTGGTGGTACGTTTTGGTTTTTCTGAATGTTTGTTTAACGCTAAATTTTTGCTGTTTGACTCAGATCACTTTCTGCCTTTGAATGCTAGATTCAAAAATTGGATAGTTACGAGGAAAGAGAAAGAGAGAAGGGTCACGATCTTAGCTCATAATCAGGGTTTTTTTGGAGTTGGAATATAATGCACACAATTATGTAAAGGATCCGCATGATTTCAGACAATTTCCTTAGCAAGGCTTTCTCGCTTGAACTGGCACTTGAACCAGCTTGAACCCTTTTTCTCGGCAGAGTTCGGCGAACAGTTCACAAACACGACCAATTCGTGACAGTGATATGTCACATCACGTCCCCGCGCTTTGTCCTCCACCACCATGGGTCTACCGCGTTGTTGCGCTCGAACCACGCAGATCAGCTGGGGCTTGTGCACAAGCGACCGTCTTGAATCCTCGATGCTTTGATCGCTTTGAATTTCGACTGTCTTGAGTCACTCGAGTCCCATGTCTTCTTTTCGAAATTCAAATGCCTCTGTTGGTAGTCTGTCTTTTCTGAATTCGAATCCGCGCGCATAGAAATACTGCTCGACACTAGATACTCGTGTTGTGGCTTCCATGCTCGTTGGCATGATTATTTCTATGTGCGCTTTGACTTGCCGCTTTGACTAGCTGGTCCAAGCATGCGTCAAAGCGCTGCTTTGTCGATAACCATATAAACAGGAGTGTGAGTGGCATGGGCTCTACTACTTCTGCTCTCGAACCTCTCTGTCTCCATGGACCCTCTACTCTCTGTCGACCGTCTCTCCGCTCTACCTCCTTCTGTGCGGGTAAGTTATCCATCATCTAGATCGCCTATGCAATCTCACCCCCAGAGTCGACCAGACAATTGCATATGAAGCATCCCGTGGCTCCTTCCACGCCTGGCTCAAACTCCAACCCTTCATGGATGCAAACGGCGGCCCTGCACCTGCTTCGTTCGTCTACCTCCCAATCCTCTTCGCCAACCTCGCGCCCTCGCGCTTTCGCTCCACCACCACTACCGACATCAATATCGCTATCTCCATGGCGCTCTCGTCCATGGGCAGCCTCGCCCTCTTTCAGGACGTTCCCTCTGCCGCTCTCCAATCGTTCTGGCCTCGGATGTGGATTTGGATGCAGGCGATTGAGCAGAACAAGGATAAGATTCTCGCAGAGGACGAAGAGCAACCGAACTCAGAACCCGCTGTCTTTGTCCTGCTGCACTCGCTGCGACCGCTCCTACATGATGCGGCTACAGCACGCTTGGTGCACGACACCCCGGGCGTACACGCCTTCGTCGCTCGAATATGGATGATGCATCCAAAATCCCATTCTCGCGAAGTCACGTCGATGGATGTCTTCCATCAATTCGTAGGAAACTGCACGCCTGCTTGCCACGCCATCTCACCGAACTTCCTCCACGGATGCAACAACGATCCAAACGTCCTCGCCGCCCACCTCCTCCGCCATGTCGACGCCATCGTCGCGGCGTGTAAGAGTTCAGACAACGCCGTCCCCCGCGACGCCCTCTTCCAGCGTCTCGTATCCCTCATGCACCTCATCACGACTTTCCCCAAACACGAATTCCACCCCGCCCTCCTATCCGCAGGCATCGTCAACACACTCACCACCGCCCTCGACCGCATACTCGCCCTCCCCAGCGCGGGATCCGCTGTACACGACGCCCTCGACCTACTATCCACGCTCATCGCATCCCAGCCCGGGTACACCGCCCTCATCGACGCGCTCGACGCGGGCCTGCTCCGCGTCTTGCTGCTGCTGTCGTACACCCTCCGCGCCGCGGAAACAGAAACAGCAACGCGAGCTCTGATACGGGGGTTCGCAGAACGCATCCTCCCCGCGGGGATGGTGTATTTCCGCGTCCTATCGAGTCTCGCGGCGGCGTTGGCGCAGACGCGCGGGATCTGGCAAAGTACAAGATTTTTGGAAGCCGAGGGGGGGCGTGAGCTGTGGCGGGAGTTTTTTGAGATTACCGGGGAGCGAATTCCGTTGCTTGAGAGGTATGTTTTGTCGGACGGGTATGGGTGTAGGCGGTGTGATAATCCTGGGGTGAGTACTACTCTTATTCTATCTCATTTGATTTCGAATCTTGGATCTCGTAAACTAACTTTGACTATTCAGTGTACCGTGTCGCAGAAACCGTCTCAATTCAAACGCTGTGCGGGGTGTCACAAGAAATACTATTGCTCTCGGGATTGTCAGGCGCGAGATTGGAAACATAGCGGGCATAGGGAGGAGTGTCGTAGCGTGTTGAGTGCGTATCCCTCTCTTGACAATCTTCTTCTCCTTCGCGTTCGCGTTCGCCTTATTCATTTCTTTCTCCTTCTCGCAGACTACTCCACCACATTCAAACTCGGCGCCCGGGACGAAGCCTTCCTCCACTGCATCGTCTCTCGCGATATGACCGCATTGAAAGCCGAAATCGCACAGAAACGACGGGAGTACGCGGATTCGCTGGACGCCGTCACTCGGGGTGATTCGTCCGCATCCTCGTCATCCACATCCGCGTCCTCATCCACCAACTCCTCGCCCTCCGCACCCCATCTGGTACTGGACTACCGCACAGGCCGCGCCGTTCCCTCCCTCGTACCCACCACCAATGTCACGGCGTTCCTAACGGAGGTCGTTGGTGTCCGAAGCGCACATGCGGTGCCTGACGTCGATGTGGTGGTGATGTTGGATTGTGGGGCGACGATTTTGGTGAGGTATATGAGGATGGGAGATGGGGATGGGGATGGGGAGGAGGGGTGTGGTGGTGGTACTGGGGAGGTGGACTCGGAGGCGACAGGGATTTGAATAGTCGCAAGTATTATGCACTAGTGCTGTATCATATGCTCATGCTCTATGCCTTCATGAATGCATTTTTCCACGACGACGAGACGAATCTCCCGAGTGCAGCAGACAATGTGCTTGAGAAGATGATGCGCATTAAGACAATAAATTCGATTATAATTTTAGTATGTGGATACCGTATGCGTATCCCTTTTGAATTTCGACTTCCACATCCTTCACATTCTTCAGCTCCTACAATCTCCATTCCTCTATCACCGCTCGATCACCCCACTCTAATACCGAACCGAACCTCTACGACGGAACGAGCGCTCATTCCGAGACAACCCCGCACTCCGCGATGGTGATCTCCGCGGAAGGTTGGCCACTAGGCGAGCCGCGTGCCTCAATGGCTTTGACGATGTCCATGCCTTCGACGACTTCGCCGAAGACGACGTGTTTGCCGTCGAGCTATCGAAAATTCGTTAAAAAGGGCGAAAGGGACGACACAGCGGTGAGGAATGCGAAGGTCGACGTACATGCGGTGTAGGTACAGTTGTGATGAAGAACTGAGAGCCGTTCGTATTGCGGCCTCTGTTCGCCATGCTGAGGAGGCCGGGGCGGCTGTGTCGGTGGGTGAAGTTTTCGTCTAGTGGGAAGGGGTGTGACGAATTCAATACAAGTGCTGAAAAGAAAAGAGAGCAATGTAAGCGTACCAGCAAAGTATTTCCCGTAGATACTCTTCCCGCCCGTGCCGTTGTGGTCTGTGAAGTCGCCGCCTTGAAGCATGAACTGTCGACGAAGTCGACGGTATACGCGTTAGCATCTCAAATGAAGCAACGGACGTGCACGCACCTGCGGGATGATTCTATGGAACCCCGACCCAGCATACCCAAACCCATGCTGCCCCGTCGCCAACTCCGGAAATTCGACGCCGTGCGAGGAACCTCCGCGTCGTACAGCTTGAATATTATCCGGCCTGTTGGCTTTTTGTTGACGTGGATATCGAACTACCGCGAAAATTCAGCGAAAATTGGGGAACATTGGAGGGGTGGGCCTACGAAGACATTCGGTTTTCTGCGTATGGTGTGGAGCGTTGGTCAGAACGAGCAGGAAAGCAGAAAGGGAGAAAAACGAACGCTATTGAGCCGGCTGCGGCGCTAGGTGAGGCCAGGATGGAGGAGGAGGTGAAGCTTCGGATGGCGCGGGCGACGGACATGGTGGAGGGAGACGGAGAGAAAAAAATGTGACGCCACGTGAAGTCACGGCTGACATCGCGTTTGCCGTGGGAACATCTGAAGAAGATGGCAAACACAGACAACTTCAAGAGGTGAGCGATCAAAAAGTCCGTGACACAGGGCTCCAAAAGTCGAGCGACCCGGGGGGGAGGGGGGGTACGTCATTGATGGGTTATGATAAGGCGAGATAACAATAGATAACGCTGCCAGCGGACAAGTGCCAGCACGCATCGTCGCTTCAATACTGTGCTTATTCTATGTAAATTGTTCTCATTCACCCAATACAAATACTGCTCAACCACCTCGTGGCCCTCCCCGCCTTCCCCGTTTTCCGGCTCCGCGTTGGCCACCACTCTGGCCTCTCTTCGGCACACGACTAGCATCTTCTTCTAATTCCTGGGCGACTTTGCTGAATGGCTGTGGGACTGAAGACTCCGGAATACCGAGCGCCAGCTCCTCCGCTTTCTCTATCCGTACATTCTCCCACACTTTGAATGGTAGAAGCATGCCCTCGGGCTGCAGAGGTGAGGCGTACTCGGAATGCTGGTCGAGTAGGTGCTGTGGCATGTTATATCGCCATACAGCGGGGTATGTGGGATATCGGCTCTGGGGGACCGGGCAAAGACCACAGATAATTGGGAGGTTTCTTGACGGTGTCGTAGCTGAACCTTTGTTCGCTGTCTGATACTGAAATTTGACTTCATATTTGCATTTTGTGATGATTTCGAATGACTGGCCCTTTGGTTTCATCGAAACAGCACATTCAGGGCGACCTGATCGACCACAGAACCCGCATGGATACGACTCTCCGACCTACAACAAATAAGTCACCGAACACCAGCCTGCTCAGTGACGTCCACGTACCTCGGGATATGTTTTCACTTCTCCTGTTTTTTTCCCTCTCTTCTCTCGTTCGACCTCGCCAGCATTGCGCAATTTGCGTAAGATATGTGCTCCCATATGGCCGCGCCAATTGGACGGCACCTCTGAGCAGTAGAGGCATGGGTCCTCGGCAGATTTTGCGGTGATGAACGCAGTCCCGCCGTCAGATAACAACGCTGGTATTCCTGTAAATATATATGAGGTATCTGAGAACGACGCAAGGCAGATTGAGCTGACCTGTCGCCCACGAGTACGGAAACCCCGCGAGTTCATCCTTGATATTCGGCATCTCTCGCAACCCCGTCTGTGCAGCTTCGACGCGCTTCCATAGCTCCTCCGTCAATGCTCCCAGTAGATTGTGCTCCATCGCCCACGTCGTGCCCGTGGAGTTGATGTGTCGCATGTCCTCGGTAGCAAGACGGTCGTGAGCGGTAACGGCTTTGGGATTGACAGGCTCAACAAGATGCCCTGCAACGGAGATGATGTGCGGTGTGTCTGTGGCTATCTGTGTTCCCTTGATTGTGCTCTTGGTCATCAGATACGACCCCCAGCCACAACCAACTCCAAGTCGACTCGATGGGAATCTCTTCCGATGAGTCGCTGAAGACGTCGTCTTGTGTTCGGACAACAGCTTTGAGTTTGAGAATTTGACCGGACATTTTGACATTAGCCTTTGGATTCTTGATGGACGCCGCGTTCACGTCCGTAGCACGTTTGCCGTCAACAAGAATCTCCGTGCAGCGAACGAGGGCGAGGGAAACATTGGTGGATGTGCGGATGAGCGTCGTAAATGGGTCTCCGACAATGAATGAGGAGCCGGTGATACCGCCGCCTAGCCGAGTTGCGTTTGGTTTAGTGAAAGTACGGACTTTCTTGATAGCCATGCCCATTGCGCGTTCAGTGCGATTTTTCGATTTAGCGATGAACTCTTTGTTGAGAATGAGACGGCATATAGATGCCTTGTGTACGAATTTGTTGTTTTCGTCGAGGAGGTAGTCTTCGGGGCGAACACCGGGGCGCGGGTCCAACTTGAGCACGACAGGCTCCGAATCTTCGTTCTGAATATCTTCTACGAAAGGGAGGGCAGGGGTCTGCAAGTCAGGAATCAAATCATCGAACCTATCGGGGTCTTGATAGGCAAGAGTCGATGATTGGATAGTAGAGACAATGGAGGACGGGGCGTCAGGAGACGAGTCAGACGTTGTCGAGGTCGTGGCCGGAGGTAGAGATCTGTCTGGTTCGTCGGAAATACCAGGATAAAGACCGCCCCCCGTGAGGTCGTAGAAAATCCAAGCCGGGCGTAGACGCCAGAATGGCTGCAATGTCGAAGACACTGGAGTCAAGGTGAGAATGCGTACGAAATATTCGCATAGCCTCTACACGCCCTCTCCCACCACGAAGCGCCCAAGTCACAGTGCCCAACCACATAATCTCCACTGAAGTTGTACTCGTTGAGGTGGTCTTTGATCTCCTTCCGAGTGACATTTCGTCGGCGGTGCCCGGGATGAAGACCGGGATTGCGCTCGTGTACACCTTGTATATCACAAGCCCAGCCTGTCCGTTCGACTCCCTGCTTGAAATTCATGGCGGAATTATGCCCACCAAGCTCCCGCGTGTATCCGAAATGCTGCTCTACCGGATCCGTGCCGTCATGGTATGCGTTGACTTTTCCCTCCGGATCCAACTCCTGCTGCTTCGCGACGGTGAAGACGATGTTCTTTATCATTGTTTGAGAGTCGCCGTACAGCTGATTGCTCATAAATTTGAGACGGAACGTTCGGAAGAGCACAAAGCTCATGTTGGCGTATAAACTGAGGGAATATATTTGATCGCTGAGGGATGCAGAGGGGAGGGTAAAATGCGTTGAGAAGAGCTTCGAGCATGAAGCTCAGAAGGTCAATCGCATCGAGATCGGAGTTGAGATTCACCTCGGAAGCAGGCACGTCGAATTCCGCACGAGATTGACGAAGCTGGACAATGGTCTCCAAAAGCTCGATGGCCGTCGGTACGTCCTGAGGGTCGTCTGGGTTGAGCAGTAGGTTTACTGATGCAGCATCTTGATCAGGGAGAAGAAGGAGGCACCGTGTCAGAGAGACAGGACCAACAACCCGGCCATTGTCTAAGGCGATTCCCAAGACATGACGAAGCAGTGTGCAATGTCCTATATGCGATTTTGTCAGGCGGGTCATCCGTGAAGTGAATCAACACAACGTACGCTTTATAATGTGCCGCCAATCAAATGTGATGAGGATTCTGCAAGGACCAGTGAAGAGATTCAGGCCGAGAAGATTCGACAGCGTGAAATGGAGAGTGTCTTCTGGCCCGAGCTCAAAACTGCATAAACACGGCATGCCCAGCTCGACGACGCAGCTGATCTCCGTCCGTAGCGAAGTTCCATATCTCTCCAATCGCTGCCTGCCCCGTCTCCTTCCAAACCTTGAGTATCATGCGAAAGAGATCAGCCATATCCTCCCATGTCTCCTGCTTGCACGTCGGAGCACATACAAGGGGGTATATGGTGGTTTCACCGCTGCATCGCGCTGCGACAAATGCCATCTCCTTGCCGAAATGAAGTGTCCCGTCATGAAGGCAGCTGACAAGACGAGTCGCCGAATCGTGGGTTTTGAGATCCAAGGGAATACCACGGGAGTGTTTCTGGCATAGTCCACCGACTTGATTCGCATGGGAGAAGTAACATGCTTGCTCCTCGATTGCACATTCATCCATCATGATAGTGACACCACGCCGACCGGTATATGGGACCTCCGCCTCGCTACGTGGAACGAGCATCACATTCTGAATATTCCGTCGAATTTCGTACTCGGAGATGGGCCCAATTGTGGGTGTCACTTTAACAAATTTTGCGGAGTTACAGATGGTGCGTAGGGAAGGGAGATTGAGGGAATGATTCATTGCATAGAGGAGAGAGCGACCACCTAATCGGTATATCAGGATACCAAGGTCTTTCTCAAAAGCCGTGAATCCTTTCGTATGTCGAAGTCCATCCACGGCTTCGGTCAGAAAATTGACCATCGTTCGTACACTGGCGCCATTGCGTCGTGCCGTCTCAATGATGGCATGGATTCGTGGGATGTCGTTCTCAGCTATTGCCACAAGAAGGCGGTCAAAGTCATCTAATTTCCGAGCGAAGCTTGCGAGGCGCCGCCCCAGATTCAATGTCTGGAATACCAGAAATGAGTCAAGAGCATGACGGAGATAGAAGAAGAATACCTGAAGCTTGAGCTTGTTCATTTCCTCGTTCCGCTCAACGAGTTGTTCACGCAGTTGATCGTGACCAAGATATTTCAAGTTAGTACCCGGCCTTGGCGTCGCGCGCGATCTTGGCAAGGTCTTCAAGCCGCCCACGAATGCCTTCGCAGGCCTGACAGTGCGGGGAATGTGGCGTAGTGATTCTGCGGCACTCCTTTGACCACACATCAATGACCTTTCCACGCTCTCGAATCTCAATCTCCAAACGCAATGCACATTCGTCTGGGTCATCGCCAAGAAACGAGAGACGATGGAACGGGAAAGTGGAGCGAAAGGGAAGCTCTGGTGGCCACTCCAGCCTCAGCCCACTACACAAACCCGCTGATTCAAATTCAGGCTCATCCACCTCCATGGAAGAATGCACGGCTGCAGGTGTTTGGGGAGCAGACAAAATACGATGATGTCTGTATGAAATTAAGTGACTGTTGACTGAGCTATTCCTAAAAGGACCACGTACGACAGTCGGAAACTATCCGGTGATTCATTCACAAAAGGAAGGGCAGGGGAAGCAAGCAGAGGAGACCATGAGAGGGAGTTGGTGCTGGATGGGGCAGGTGAAAACGGCGGAAGAGACGCGAGAGAGGGAGACCGAGAAAATTGCGATGGTGATCCCTGCGACCCGGTAGATCTAACAGAGAACGACGGAGCCCGGGAGAGAGGTGCGGGGAACCCAGATTTTGGTTTACATTTCTTTCCGCGCATATGCTGCTCAAGGGTCTGAAACTGCCCACTCTGATCAAGAAAACGAGTCGTAGATATCGCAGTATTGATCCAGCTATGGCATTTGTAGCATTGCAGCTCCCAAGTCTGCACCTGCGATGTGCGGGAAGAAATCTGGCTATTATCGTAGAGCTCGCACAGTTCCAGGGAGGAGGGAGTCACTGGAAGAGGAGAAGGAGCAGATTTTTGTCCCTCATCTGCTGAGGTTGTCGGGGTTTGTGACGTGGATACTGAAGGGATGGAAGGGCTCGGTACGTTTGAGGCAAAACCGCTGGGATAACTGGGAGACTCATTGAAATTTCGTAGATTTGTGTCGAGAGGAGGAAGCAGAGGTGTTATGCGCTGAGAACCCTCAGATGCAGCTGGGCCAGCCGGAGGCATGTCGACGTCGAAGGGTCTGCCTTCCTCATGGTGAAAAGAAATTAACAAGCTGTTTGAAGGGCTTGGGGCCGCAGGCTGGGATTGAGAACGGGGACGAAAAGAGTGTAGTTGGGAATCATAGTCCTCCATGGAGGACCGACGAGCGAGGTTGCGCGCGCGCCGCCGCGTACAGACTCCAGCGACGTCGCGTCGAAGTCGCGTTTGGAAAAAAATCCACGAAGTCTCGTGATGATCTTTGATTCGCCGAAGATGACCGAAAAATTCTATTTCAAGCTACATAAAACGAGCATAGACAATCGAGTAGTGTAGATGTGCACAGAATATGTACAAATGGGGGGTCTCGCAAAAAATTGGGGTTATCGGTCAATGGTTAGAGTCACAGTAAAAAGTCGAGGAATCGGACAAGGAAAAGTTGGTCGGACATATCGGATTGCCTAATTTGGGGGGGTTGTCAAAGAGCCCTGTGTCTGATCGGCCACGATCGCTCACCTCTTGGACAACTTCAGGCTTTTCCCGAACTCCCATGTGGATTCCGAAAAACAGCCAACTCATACAAGGGTCCCATATACACTCGCTAGTTTCTATTCTTATTAGCTGCGAACTGGCCTCCCGTCTGGCTTTCGGCCTCGGAAATCCAGCATTGCCTCTCGGGCCGATACATAGACAGCTTGTAGACAGTGCTTCAGCACGCTTCAACGTCTAATTTCTCTCTCAACACCACAACCTTTTTAGTCACTATTCAATGTTTTGGCCCGCAATATTCTCTGTATTTGACTCCACGAAACTTTCGATCTCCCTCCACCGTTTCTCGAAAGAAAAGTTCAAAGGCATCCACTGCGGGAAGGAAAAGCACTTCATCTGAGTGCGTAAGCACTCAAATCCGAAAAGCCGAACTCAACTTGAGTGCGTTAGTTTTGGACTTCAACCGAGTGCCTTTCCTGGCACTTCGTATGAGTGCCCTCAAAGCACTATATCTGAGAGCACTCTATTTGATTGTTCCACAGCGCACTCAGAAATAAGGCGCTCTGCCTGAGCGCTGTTCGCCGAACTCTATTTTAGTGTGGCTCGGAGTTGACATGTAGCGGCTCGGGGGGTTGGTTCTCAGAGTGCCGTGCCCTTGATTTATTGGGACAAGAAGTTATATCTTTTGCGCTACCTATCTTGTTGATTTCTTGGGCGAAATGATGAGCGTCTGGCATACGCCGCGTGTCACGTAACTAGTACTGTAGATTTTTTCTCATAACAAGCCTACACGCGCCAAATCGTAGTAGTACAGTCTGGGAGTATCTGAAATACTGAGGATGTAGTCCAACGGTATGGAAATGCCTTGTATCTTCTGGACAACTGAGTCTAAGGAAAATTGAAGAAAAATAGCCAAGTCTCAAGTTGGTAGAGCTTGAGACTTGATAGAGGGGGGTTGTGGGCGCCACGGCGTTGAGAGTCTTGAGAACGACGTAGCGAGCCAAATTTGGGTAGCGGTGAATAATGCGGGCATACTTGGGGTGAGTGGGTGAGAGGCGATGCCCGGCGTGTACGTCGAAACGAGAGGAGGTGGGATGGCAGAGCGGCGATAGCGGCTTCGGTATTGGCAGGGCGTTGGCTAGAACAGAAAAGGTGATTTCACATTAGCTTTGTCAGGTTGCGGTGCTTAAAAATTGACATACCTGCACAAAATCAGCCAGTGCTGACGTGTATTTCCGCGTTCGTGTCGGCTTGAGTCGGGAATTACGTCGGGAACCGTGGCGCGCTCTTCGCTTTGAGAATGGTGAGTTGGAGGTATGGCATTTGGAGAGCAATAAGCTCACCGGACAGTGCGGCAGCGAGTTCTGCCGCGATGTCACTCTATTCGGTGGCGCGGTGAGAGCAGCAAGACGTCGGACCAGAGCCGAGAGGCGGGAAGAGCGAGGTTGGGAGTGTTGAGGGTGTTGTCAAGGGCGGAGGTGGAATTGGACGCGAAGGTGCTGCACGGATGACAGTGAATCTCAACGGCGAGGTAGCGGATTCAATAGGCGGTGAATCGAACGTGCGGCGGAGTCGAGGATGCGCCACAACAAGTGTTGAGAGCGGAGGTGACCATAGTCGACAAGGGGACCATAGAAACTGGGTTGGAATCAAGAGGCGGGGTCTTGTCGGTGAGTGGGTCGCCTTGAGAAGGTTTAGTTAGGTGAGTCTGTTGAGAAGAAAGGCGGGAATCGGGGCCATAACCGATGAGAGAGGTTGGGAGAGGCGGATGTTGTCGAGAAACTCGCGTGTAGACGATGTCGAGGGGACTGGCGAACCACTTGTAATTGGATCAGTTCTGTGCAGATACAGACAAGGCAGTACATACCTTAGTTTCTTCCCGTGGATCAACAGCCGCGTAGTCAGTGTTGGCGTCTACTGGGTGAAGTCGGACGACGCGGCGTCGAGGGATAGGGCTTGCGAGTGCTCAGCCGGCCAGAGACTGTGATGAGCCGGGGTAGGAAGCACCATGAAGTAGTAAGAAGATTGGTGACGCAGCAAGCGCTAGAGGCGTCGCGGATGTCGAACCGGGAGTCAGTACTTATCCCGCAGTCGCCACGACGCGGCCAAGTCCCAATCCCTATTAGACTCTAGTCCAGCTGGAGGAGGTGAAGACAACGGTAGACGGACGAGGGGCCGCCAGATTTGCGGTGATGCATAGGTAGGAGTTCATTGTCGCGCTGAAGCGGGAGAGCTAGGGAGGAAGGCATGGGAGTGTGAAACGAGAAGACTTCAAGCAATCAGTCACTAGTGTGACTGTGACGTCACTCGTGACCGGACGCGTCTTGCCTTCTCCCACCATGATCGACTCATCGCCGGCCATCCAACCACTCCGGCGGCCTCGCTCGGTTCTCAAACTATGTAACACGACTCTCTGACACTCTAGGCACGCGTTCTGGCGCCTCTCACGCAAATCGGGCTGAGATCGCGCAAAATCACCTCGGAAACGACATCCGCACCGCGTGCGACTTTGAACGCGTCGTTTCGATTCAAAGCGACTCCAAGGGACTCAAACGATGAACACCATGGTATGTGGACGCGCATCACGCGTCCCAGCCCTCCACCTATGTGTTCTTTGAAGCACTTGCGAGGTGTGCAATCCCATCAATCCCTTTTGCTTCAATAACCCGTTGTAGGGAGCTTGTCGTACATCGCGAAAGATTGCGGAGATCATAATTGAAGTGGAGTATGGTGCGTCGACGGCTGCAGCTCCTCAAATAGCTTACCTGACACAGCAATCTCAAGTGACGCGACTGCATAATTCACTGCCGACCATCTCGTCATTTGTAACCATTTACTCCAGTACCCACTGCTGTCGGCGGCATCCCATGTAGGAAGGAGGGAAGTCCTGGTATAGGTGGAGAGGCGACGGTATCTGGTGCGCCAAATTTTGTACTCTTTGACTGCCTCTCCCTCTTCTTTTACTCTCCTTGGGTCCCCCGTCCCCTCCCTTTCTCTCTATACTTTCTCTCCCCTCGTGCCTTACCGTTCCCCTCCCACCCTCTCATTTTACTCTCTTTCCTTTCGATGCTAACTCATTCCTTAGTTCCTCACCTCGGCCGGCGCACTTTCCCCCACATCGTGACCTCTCCCGTCTTCTTCTCGCTTTCTCTCAGACCGTCCCTTGTCGCCGGTCCACCGGCATCAAGTCTCACGCTGCAACTTAGCGTAATGCGAAATCTTCAACCCACCCTCTTCAAATTGCATCCCCTACACCTTCACCTTTTCATTCGTTCTTGTTCTTGGTTGATTGTTTGATGCTAGAACGGCTTACCGCCTTCCAAACCGGGTGTGAGATTCAAGAATTCGATGTCACACCACGCACTTGGATATGACTGGTAGGTAACTCCCTCCACTTCCTTGTAAATTTACGCTGATATTTTTCCCTCGACACACTGGATTTCGATTAGATTCCGGCCAACTCAGTAAATCACGCTGACTTCGTGTTTAATAACAGCTTGTATACTTCAGTTGCATCAATCGCTCGGTATGGTTTCTATGTTAATAAATTTCATCCTCGCTAAATCATCTACGTTGAGTTTAGATAACATCCTGATTAAGCTGTGAGTCGATCTTTGTTGAACCGAGTGTATTCACTAACACTTTTGGCACAGCGCTGTTTACGAAGATTAGAATCAAAGTCTGGTCAGCGAAAGTCGAGTCGATGGCTCGTTTTATTCGACTGTCGGTTTAGGATGTTATAGTATTTTCAGTGTAACTTGGTGAGCGCGATTCATGTTGTTTCTCGACACTCAGGCACACTATCATCTTTCTCTTTGTTTCGAATCTGAGGGCGCATTTTCATCACCGTTCTCCACTTCGCTATTTCGCCAACGCCATTCAACTTACATTGTGTACGTGTCCGCTCGTTCGCTCGCCCACCTTGCCAAGTTGATTTGTCTTAGCCAATATTATTTGTGGACCATGTCTGTGCTTGGTATAACATTCACAGCCTAGCAGCAATGGTCCGAATGTCTACGTATGTACATACCGCATGTCGTACTGTAGCCAATAACAAATATTTATGCAAATTGTGGGGGAGTGGACGGTACTGTAGAGCACTCCATCTCAGTGCATGAAGCGCTCAAATTGAGTGCTTCGACGCACTCAACTTGAGTTCGTCTGGAGCACTCAGGTACAGTGCTTCAGTGACTTCATCCTACTATCGAAATCTGCCGTTTAGGCACTTTATTCGAGTGTGTCGACGCACTTCAGCTGAGTGTTCTAACACACTCCACCTGAGCGCTTTTCGGGCACTCAGATGAAGTTCTTTTCCTTCCCGCAGTGCATCGTCTGCTCATCTACTAGTACAAAACCGTGGGTGTTTGTTTGGTGGGTGTAAACGAAAAGCACTGATCGCCGGACTCTCAGAAGCATGAAGAACGTGTAAAGCAACATTACACTCTCGGTCCGCGTCTGCGCAAAGCCGTGACTCCTCGTCCGCATTCGACGGTCAGTCCCGTCGAGCGTACTACAATTTGAAAATCCCGGCTTATAGTGACAGAATATCTCGTTCAGAATGAAAACAGGAAACAAGAACGAAGCAAGGTCGAAACCTGCATACAGTACTACGCCAGTAATTACCACTGAATCCATGAAGCTGAAGGGGTATTTTTTTCTCGTTTTTTAGTATTTAATTTGTGTTATGCTGACAAGTTCTTACGCTCGTAGTAGCCGTTGATGGACGGGCAGTACTTCCCATCGCGCAGGAAGACATGAGAAGTACTCGTTTTTGCGGCATACCGATCTTAGGCCTACTAAAACCGGCAATTCAACGCTTCAAGCTACCCAATAATCCACTACCTGCACTCCGGGTCGGCTGCGTCTCTTACCCGCAGCCGGACTCGTTTAGGTCTATATAAAACCCCCCTCAAGGTTCGCTAGTTTTCCTTCACGGCTCTCTATACATACTCACTCGAAGCGCCATTCAATTTCAATTATTGGAATTAAACATACCAACCAACCAACAATGCCAACCATCGTCTTCCACCTACACGGGAAATCCGCTCTCACCCACGGTGTCTCCATCGACGTGCAACCCGACTCGACATTGTCGACGCTGCACGACCTCCAGAAAACCGTCGCCGACAAACTCAGCATCGCGCTCCCCTCCTCCATCTCTTTCCATGCGTCTGCGGATGAAGACACCACCACGCGCGATCTCAAGCTCCTAGACACTGTCGAGGCTATCGTGCAGGAAGGCAGGGTCGCGGTGCTGGTTAGTGGCAAGAAGGTGAGCTCGCTACGATACATCCTATCTTTTCTTGCGGGCGAGTGATACTGATGTTTTTCAAGGTCCACCCCGTCCCGGGGCCCACCGGTGGCCTCCCCTTCATAGGCGGCTACAGCGAGATCTACCCTGACTTCATAGGAAACTATCATCGCCTTTTTCGCAAGTACGGACATGTGGTGCATGTTTGGTATCTCGGGAAGGTTTGTCCTACTCTCTTCAATATTACTGCGTTATTATTGACGGACCTTTTCAAACAGTCGATTTATTTGACCGACGACCCCGACTGTGCGGGCGTCGTCCTCAAGGAGAGTGAATATTTCACGAAGAAGGTGAGCACCTTCTTCCCTCTTCCTTCCTCCTTTATGGCACACATACTGTCTCATAATTAAAAACTCACAATGTGCTGTGATTCTCCGATTTTTTCAACAATGTGAATGGTTTTCGCCTCAAAAAACACAACGTGACAAGTTTCGTCCCGGAAAAAAACACAATGTGTGACCGCTCTTTCATAAACGTGACAATGAAGGCCCTCAAGACGCGTAAATGACAATGCAATTGTCTTGACACGAAATCGAGAGAATAATGATCATGAACCTGCCGAACTATGCCGCCGCCCCATCACTTCCGGATCGCGAGGCGTTTGAATCCGAGATAATAGTATTTTCGGCAACACTTTAAAACACTACCAATGTACAATCAAAATCCAATGATGTCCCAGTGTACCCCACCACAGTGTATAACTCAGAGTCCAGCACTTGGCCAACAGGCAAATCGAGTTCTAACTCTGAGTGTAGCAAAGAAAAAACTCCTCTGACCAGGGAGCATTGGAAGTTTCAAGTAAGTCTTAAGTAGTGCACAGACAGAGCCTTGTTCATGCCTGAATCTACTGGAAAGCTTTCTCATGAACTTCCGAGTCGAAACTGCTACAAAGTTGAAGCATTTAGCATTTGAGCAGACATCAATGGTACATCAGATACCCTCAGTGCCGAGGCTTTGCCGAGCTATTTACAAAGTTTCAAAGTTCACATTGCGTTTTTTGTAACATCGTAGGCGGATTGTGATTTTTTCCGCGAAAATTCAGTTATGAATTGTGATTTTTTCCAGACCTTCATTGTGTTTTTAGAAAGGGTAATTATGAGACACTATACCGCCCATACTCCTTAACCTTCTCTCAATCCTTCCTTTCTCACAATTTTTCTCACAATCTATCCAATTTGACGTCCCTTGCTCCAGATCGACGAAAACTCCCCCCTCGCACCATTCAAACTGTCTGGATTCGGGAAGGGCATCTTCACCTCGGACTCAGATGACTGGGAGTGGGCGGAGGGACATAAGTTCATGATGACTGCTATGGGCGCGAAGTGCGTCTTCTTTCTCTTCAATGAAGAAGTCTATTTAATTCGTGAATGTTTTCCAGAGCCATGCGCGGATACGTGCGCATTATGGACCACTCCGCCAGGAGACTCATCAAGTGTTTCGACGAGTTGAGTATCATATTCTTCCATTCCAAGTGAACCTACGTGAAAGGCTTACGCGCGTCGTCGAAACACAGCATGCACGCCAAAGGCAAGAGCTTCGACGCGTTCTCCTGGGGTATGCGCGGGGCTGCACAGACAATTGGCGAGGTTCTCATAGGCGTCGATTTGAAGATGTTGGAGAAGTGCGTCTATCTGTCTCTTCTCTCACACTCGCTGATTGACTTCATTCTTCTTTTGTTGCTGCCTGTAGCGCGGAAAGCCCCATCGCGGACGTCTTCCACCTCCTCGCACGCAACCTGACCCTCGCACAGACTCTAGTCCGCCGCGGACGTCTGTACCGCGCACTGCCCAATCCTGAGGACAGGGCGAAGAGGGCTACGGAGCGTGAAATCGTGCGTCTTCTCATTCACCTCCTTTCCTTTCGTTTCCCCGACTGAGGAATGCATTGCTATGTGCTGTAGGACTCATGGATCGAAGTGCAAAAAGCCAACGTGATAGAGACGGGGTGTAGTCAGGACATGCCGTTGCAAGAGGCGGCAGTCAAGACGAGCAGTGTGCTCGATTATATGGTGGGTTTAAGCCTTATCGCTTCTGTCTCCCGGTCAATGATTTTCTCATGAATATGTTGTACACTTGCAGCTCCACGCGACAGACGAAGACGGAAAGAAGATGAATCTGAACCTCGTCAACAGCAATATCCTGACCTTCCTTGGGGCGGGGCAGGTTACAAGCTCGAGTGTGCTTTCTTGGGTACGTGCGCATCACTCCTCCCTGATTCTTGACTGTGTATGAACTTCGTACTTTATGATCAGCTGTGGTTCTGCCTCGCAACCTTCCCCGCAAAAGCACGCAAACTCCACGCCTCGCTCGTTGCGGCGGGGCTGAGCCCCGAGAAAGAGATTACTGCGGAGCAGTTGGGCAAGCTTGAGTATCTCGATTGGGTAGGTCGTCCGTTCTTGTTCTTTATGCGCTCAATATTCACTCGAGCGTCTTGTGTTCATCTTTAGTTCGTCAAAGAGGGTCAGAGACTGTATAATCCGGCGTTTCAGCCCACTCGGCAGGCACGGAAAGGTGCGAAATTCTCGTTGAGTTCGTAGCGTGTTTTCTTCCTATTGACCTCTGTGATAGATGTAATACTTCCGGGCGGCCTTTTCATTCCTAAGGATGCGCAGGTAACTGTGTCATTACATGCGCTCATGGTCAACTCGGAGCATTGGAAGGTATTTATGCTGGTTATCTTCCAAAGTTACGAGATGATGATAAAATTCTCTTTAGGATCCTCTGGTATTCAATCCCGAGCGATGGGGTACAGAAGAGGTTAAGAAACGCCATAGATACGCGTATCTTCCGTTTGCGACGGGTGGGTGCTGAACCTTGATTCAAGGAATCATTGAATTGACTTCACATCGCTAGGCGCTCGAGGCTGCATCGGCTTCAATTTCGCATTACAGGAGATCAAAGTCATCCTCACGCGCGTCATATTGAACTTCCAAATTGAAAACACCACCGAAGGGGCTGTGATCTACGACCCCAACTTCATCGTCTTCAAACCCTTGAATTTCAGCATGAAACTGCACAAGCAGATCCCAATATCGGAGGTCAAGCTAGACGAGCTCATGGACAATCACGTCGACGAGAAACTGACTGCACCGCAGCCTACCGTCGGCACTGGCTCGCTCCCCAAATTTTGGGCCGTCCATGCGTCGAATACGGGAAGCTGTGAAGGCATGGCGGGCGATGCCGCAGCCAAAGCCAGACAGCTTGGTTTCTCTGACGTCAAAGTCATTTCGCTGGCGGATTCACCGCTGGCTGATCGAGAACAGACGGCCGCCGTTGCTGCTCAACCGAACTTCTTCTTGATCTGTGTGGCAACTTATAACGGCGAGCCACCAGATAGTGCGTTGGGATTTGCGGACGAGTTGGATGCGGAGATGAAAGCTTTGAAGGGAGATGGGGAAGGGACCCGATTTGCTGGAATCAATTTCTGTGTGTTTGGTGCAGGGAATACCGAGTGGGGGGCAACGTATCAGCTTTTCGTGAGCGCAGCTTTTGTTTTTGCTTGGCATTGGAGGCTAATTTCTCGTCCAGCCCAATAAAGTGGATTCAGCCATGGCTGCCCTCGGTGGCAATCGTATCTTCCCGAAAGGCAGCGGTGATTCGAACGCGGACCAGGACGGTGATTTCACCGAGTGGAGCACCAAGTTGTGGGCTGCGACGGCGGCGAGTATTGGTCTCGATGTCAGCAAGTCGTCAGGATCGACGGAACAGAATCTGCTTGCGAGCACGACCTCGTACACCGCCCAATCAGTCAAAGTCATCTTCCAGCCTCCGACTTCGCCTATTTCCACTGTCGCTCCGCCTTCCCAGCCTCCCCTCAATGAGTTCGCGCAGGCGATAGTGAAGTCGAATCTTGAGCTAGTTGACGAAGACTCTCCCATGCCGCGCAGCATGCGTCTGATCGAACTCGAAATTCCGGAAGGCTTGGTGTATCGGGAAGGCGATCATCTCGAGGTCTTCCCCGAGAACGATCCCGCGATCGTGGAACGCCTCCTCGCGTCATTGGATTTCGTCGCGGATGCAGTGTTCAAGGTCGTGGAGGTGGATGCATCGGTGAACCCTCGGTCCCTCGCTGCGACCTTGCTCGATCGTCAGGTCACATTGCGAGAGCTTCTCACGTACCACGCCGATCTTTCTGGGCCGCTGCAGAGGAGTGTTCTTCTCATGATATCTTCGTTCGTTCCAGAGGACGATAAGTTCGCGGATTTGCGCAAGACATTGAGGCGCGCCGGCGAAGTGGTCGATTCCGCGGAGGAAACCTTTTTCAAGCAGAATCGTAACTTCGCCCAGCTCATGATTAATCATCCGATTCTGGCTCAGGCCTTCGATCTCCCGAAACTGCTTGTGGTTTTGCGTAACAATCAACCGCGTCGCTATTCCATCGCGAGTAGCCCCTTGGTTGATCCACGAGTTGCGAAACTTTGTGTTGGTGTGGAAGACAGCCGTGTTGGAGATTTCGAAGGGTTGTGTTCTGGATTTTTGAAGCGCGCTGAGGTCGGACATGGGGTTTGGGTGAGACATTGCTCCTCGGGAGAGTTCTTCCATCTCCCGGACGATCCGACGATCCCGATAACGATGGTCGGTGCTGGAACTGGAATTGCTCCGTTTCTTGGATTCATGGCGAGTGTGATTTATTTGAATCATTTATGCACGTCTTGACAGATTCGACAGGAGCATCGCCGTGCGCAGGGCATCAAAACTCAGGAAGCTGGGGGGATTGCGCCGTTCAGATTGCTGTACGGTACCAGTCATCACGACATGGACGCTTTGAAATCGTAAGCTCAAACTGCTACTACTACAAACCCGTTTCCCATTCTCATACACCAACAAACAAGCCTGGTACATTCGTACATCGACGACGGCACCCTGATCCTCGACGCTGTTTATTCAGCAGATCGTTCCGCCCGACGATTCGCACAGCAGCTTGTCATTCGCTATGGAGTCAAGATTTGGGACGATCTGAGCAATAATAATGGAAGGGTTTTTGTTTGTGGATCTGCGGCGCGAGTTGGGGCCGGTGTGCGGAACAGTCTCGCGAAGATTGGGGAGCAAGTCGGGGGTCTTTCGGATGCGCAAGGATGGGTGGCTGGATTGAAGAAGGCGGGGAAGTACACTGAAGATATCTTTGGCTGAATTATCCTAGATTTCTTTGCGTATCCCCTCTTGTTTAACGATCTTTTGTAAATTTTTACGATTTTCAACATGCCGTCAGGTTCAATCTTCGGCCATTGCCGATCAGTGCCAATCAACATCGTGATCGGCGATCACCGGCATCATTTGTTAAAGCATTACGTCATCCTCCCTTGTCCTCTAAGTGTGTTCGCCTCGTTGAGCGCGCCGCTTCGAGTCCTCACAAAATCTAAATCACTGAAGCTTATTAACTTGAGTACCGACTCTGAAAAAGTTGGTCTGTATCCAAATGGATTTCAAGTTTTTTCTCGCGTTCAAATTCCACCGGGACGGGAGCGGCGAGCCTAGACTGAGGAAATACCCAGACCAAAACAATTGGTCAAAGGGTCAGGGTCAACTTGAACCCGTTCTCCCGGCGCCTCGTGACCTGCTCCCAATTCCCACTTAATCCGAATGCTCTCTTCACCGTCCGTCTTCCGTCTTCCCCACCCCAAGATGGCGCATTCGCAAACCTCCGTGAACCCGCTCCCCCCACCCGCCGCTAATCAGCCCTACATGGAAATCTCCGCCCTCCAGGCGGGCATGATCCGTCTCCCCAACGACCTTATCATTCAAGGGAATGCTCGCACCTATCAAGCCTGCCCGTCCCTTTCGTTCTACCTCAAGCACTCGCAGTCAGATCAGCATTTCATCTTCGATCTTGGGCTGCGACGGGACTGGGATTCCTATCCGCCTGAGACAAAGAAACACTATGAAAATCTTATGCCGTGCGAGGTGCCTCAGAGCGTGGTGGAGTCGTGTGAGAAGGGCGGGATCGACCCTGCGAGTGTTGAGCGCGTTGTTATCAGTCATTTGCATTTCGATCAGTGAGTATTCAAGTTTGCCAAACGTACTTGGATATTGCTAATGTAGCGTTTTCCTACTTAGTATTGGTGACCATTCCCCGTTCACCAAGGCCACATTCATTCTCGGCGGGGAGGGGAAGGCGTCTTTGGAGGATGGGTACCCGCGGAATCCACTTTCCAAAACGCTAGCCGATTCAACGCCCAAGGATCGTACAGTCTTTCTGAACCCCGAGGATTTCACCACCTCGGTGGGGCCGTTTCCCCGCGCCAAAGACCTATTTGAGGACGGAAGCGTCTATGTTATCGACACACCAGGTACGTTCTTTTTCTCCCCCTCGCTTGTTATCCGCGAATTCGGAGTTCGTTTTCAGGCCACTGTGCTGGCCACATAACCGTTCTCGCGCGTACTTCCGCCGACGGCGCGTGGATCTTCCTCGGCGGCGACGTCGCACACGACACGCGGCTCCTCACCGACGACGCAACGCGTATCGGCACCACCGCGGAGAGCGGCGAGCCGTATTGCATGCATCGCGATCCTGCGCAAGCCACGATTGATATCGGGAGGGTGAGGGAGTTGGTGAAGATGCCGCGGGTTGAGTTTCTTATCGCGCATGATTGGAAGTGGTTTGAGGATAATTTGGGGCATGCGTTCCTGCCTGGAAAAGTTGTACCGAAGGTTTGAGATGGTGCGGCTTTTTGACGGTTCGCTTTTCCTCTTGTTCCCTGTGCGGATTAGTACGTGACTTGGTGTAAAATATTACCTGTGTGTTGAGAGCGACCAAAGAGCTAACCGACTGCGGCCATGGTGCAAATCTACGTTGAAAATGGGTGGAAATCCTTGTAGTTACGGCGTAGTATGAACTTACTAACTTATTTATTGTATGTCCTTCATGACGTGTTGGTGTCAGAGATAGAGTACCGCAAGCTAGAGTAAACATTTCAGAAGCAAACGGTCCAGGGACACGGCAGAACGACGCACACAATACTCCCATCTCGAGTCGACGGCGCCAGGTGAGGTGAACGTCGCAAAGATTCCGTCGGTTCTATTTCCAAGAGAGTCATATTTAGCGCTGCTGCTAAGTGAAAGCGGTGTGCGCTGGCCATGCAGATGCAGATGAGCCATCTGGGAGGACGTCCAAATTGGGGTGCGATACGTGGCGGTGTTTGGTGCTGTTGTTTGCCCAATCAATGTTACGGCATTGATCGCTCACGCCCTACGCCTTGCTCACAACCACCACCACAGCTTTTCGCGAGACTGCTAGTTTCTTCGGCATTGGTTCAGGCATAGGCTTTTCTTTCAATGCATTATCTTATGACGCGGTCCTCTGCCTTTTAGACTCGATTTTTCGCATTTCTTTCCCAAAACCTGAAAGTTTTCGCTCAAGACGCTAGAAGGAAACTCGGTTGGTCAAGCTGGAATCCGACAGAATTGGGCCCAGATTTCCTGATCAACTCCTCTGGCTTCTGCGCTTCCCAATCTGTATCTCCCGCACCGCGAAACCGGATTTCAAAATGATCTCATCCTGTAATCCGATGGTCCAATACGATGACTGACACTTCGGTATACAAGTTGTGGTCCGGCAATCCCTGCACTCCATTGTCTTCGACGCTTCGGTCGATTCCGTCTTCTCTTTGTCTATTCATTGTCCCGGAGCGCTTGCTAATTCCCTTTTTTGGACGCTCGGTGGCCAGACGGGGAGTCTGCCAATGTCTCACAGCCATGTCATCCATTACTCGGGAATCACCAAATCGCAAACTTGAAGGTCCAGAATTATACGTCTTCTTCACAACCTCATCATGATTGCCCACTGATGAAAGCACAGCTCAGCATCGCCTCCTCTAAGCCATTCCACAAAAACCCACAACACAGCGACTCCCCAATCCCACCCCGACCATGTCCGGCTACCTCACCTTCATGCACAAAGACATTCTGAATGGCTCCCTTACGACGCCCAGTGGCTTAGTTCAATACACAGTCAGTACGGAGAAGAAATTGCTCGGATTGAAGTGGTCGCCAACGACTGTGGTTTCGGTATCAAATAATATGACGGGGATTATCGATTGGGCTAGGGGAAGAATGAGTATCAATGGTGTAGAGAAACCGTGGAATACGCTTCGGCACCACGTTGTTACCCGATAGTGTGTTAAAGCGTCAACTTTTTCCGCTTGAAAGTTGATCGTCGGATTGTCTGAGATGACTTTTTAGCAAAGAAGACTGGATGTGGAACGAGACGAAGTATACGTTATATCGTTCGTCGGACTATATGGCGTGGACTGTACGTATATATTCCTCCATCGAGATGTCTTTTGAATCATCGTCCACGATTTTCCGATTATTCGTTGCGGCGCTGACGCATGATTAGGTTCGACCAACCTACGGCTGGACAGATGTCGGCCGATTGGAACAGCGAAAACCAACCTGGGCCCTCTCCGTTTCTGCCGAGCTGGACGACGAGATAGAGAGGATGTTTGTGCTTCTGGTTCTGATCTTCAGCCATGGGATTATTTCGTACGAGTAGACACAGAGGCTGAGCTCGTCGATCTAAGTAAGTTGTTGCTTCGTTGGTTTTGTTTCGTATTCATGGTCGAGGCTAAGTGGAATAAGATGACACTCTATTGATAGGATATTGACGAATCGAACAGACAACAAACACGAGAGAAACTACAGAAATGAGAATCAAACCGTCACTCCCCACTCATTCAAAGTCATGAACAGATGCTAGAAAACACAGTCAACAAACGAGATCACGAAATGAAACCACGATAACCCACATTAATCACATACCCACTCCGCTCATCCATAGCCCACACCAGCCCCCTCCCATCCTCCGTCCTCTTCATCAACTTCTGCCCCATCCGGAAACTCGACTCTCCGCCATCCCACGTAACGAACCCTTTCCTAGCTTGAATCACCAAGGCATGCAACGCCATGAGCCGCAGTGGGTGTGGTGTACATGTGCGAGATGTATTGACGAGCTCGTAGAGGCATTGCTGGAGCGTGGGTCCGGGGACGAAGTCGTAGCTGAAGAGGGAGCCGAGGAAGGCGGCAATGTTGACGCCGCGCGAGGTGAGGTATTCGTTTGAGTGGACGTTGTCCTCGGTTTTCCAGGGGCCGTTTTTCTGTGGGGCAAAATGAAAAGAATGGTCAGATTTACGAGAAGATTAAGGAGAGAAGAAAGGATTGAGAGGGGATGGGAAGAAGGTGGAGGTGGAGTAAGAGAGCTCTAGAGGAGGGACAATGAAGAGAACGCACCGTCCAATGCGACATGAACAGATTGACTGCTTCGTCCCTCAGCTGGATGCCGAACAAATCCTCGCCCCTCGATCCCATCAAATCAGAAACAAGGCGAGCGGCCGCCTTGCTGATACTCTGCGTATGATGCGCGCAGAGGACACCAATGCTAATCATCTGGGACGCGAGAGTGTTATACTCACTCGGATGCGCCGCGCGGGCGACTTCAATCCAAGCCAAATACACCTGGTCGTCGGCGGGCAGGTGCGGGTACTTCGTGACGATCTTGTGGGCGAGGTGTTGCATGGCGGGTGGGTAGCCGTCGAAGATGGGGTTGATTAATACCATTCGCGCCGGGGCGGGGACGAGGGTGCGGGGGACGAATGCCGGCGCCTCGGGGTTGAGGAGGAAGAATGCGGCGGGTTTTTCGGTGGGGGAGTTGGGGACGCGGGCCCAGACTTGGGCCATGATGGGGGAGGGCGGGGGGAGATAGCCGGGTGGCAAACGCGCTTGATCGCGCACGAGCGCGGAAGAAGACGATGACGATGAAGATGAGGAGGAGGAGGATGATGAATGATATCTCGATGCATCGGTGACGCTCGAACCGCTCGAATTCGAGGAAACGGAGGCGGAGGAAAACGGACGAGAGGAAGGAGAGTTGGTGGCATGAGTGGCATAGGTGACATACTTGGGGGTGGGTGCATAGGGTGGTTTAGCAGTGGGAGGAGCAGTGGCACAGAGCGGGCTAGCCGCGGTGGGGGTAGGAGAGTTGGCATAGGATGAACGACGGGAGTACATGATGTTTGAACTTTGGTTGTGTGAGGGTGAGATGCAGGTCGCAGACCTTGGGGAGTGTATAGATTCGAATGAGAGATGGGTGATGAGTTCACGAAATTCAACGCGGCTTTTATATAGGGAGAAAACCAAAGCGTCTGGCCACCGAGCGTCCGAAAAAGGGAATTACCAAGCGCTCCGGAACAATGAATATAGGTAGACAAAGAGAAGACGGAATTGACCGAAGCGTCGAAGACAATGGATTGTAGGGATTGCCGGACCACAACTTGTATACCGAAGTGTCAGTCATCGTATTGGACCATCGGCAGCTGAGGTGGTGAATACTAGCAATGGAGACGGCGGTGTTGGCAGAACTAGTGGAGCAGGTCGGGATAACAGTGGCTGCCAGCAATGCCCAGCATCGAGCGCAACACCGGGCCCCGGCGGAAGTGAGGGCAACGGAAAGTTAAGCGGGAGATCGTGTTCCCGCAGTGCGGTGGCAACGGTGGCAGCGTCAGCGGCGAAAGAGGTCATAGCGGCGGGAGCGGCGGTGGCAGCGGCGGGAGGCGGCGAGGAGCGAGACGACGGTGGTGGTGGCGGAGGACAATGGGCAGGCGGGTGGCACTACCATCCCTTGATGGTCTCACGGTCTGACACATGGACAATAGAAAATATTTTCATCCGAGTCCCTCCCGCAAACCGTAATCGGATTATAGGATGAGATGATTTTGAAATCCGGTTTCGCGGTGCGGGAGATATAAATTGGGACGCGTAGAAGCCAGAGGAGTGAATCAAAAAACCTGAGCCCAATTCTGTCGGCTTCCAGCTTGACCAACCGAGTTTCCTTCTAGCGTCTTGAGCGAAAATTTCCAGTTTTGGGAAAGAAATGCGAAAAATCGAATCTAAAAGGCAGAAGACCGCGTCATAAAATCATCCATTGAATTTGAAAGAAAAGCCTATGCCTGAACCAATGCCGAAGAAACTAGCAGTCTCGCGAAAAGCCGTGGTGGTGGTTGTGAGCAAGGTGTCGGGACGAGAGCGATCAATGCCGTAAGATTGATTGGGACAACAGCACCAAACACTGCCACGTATCGCACCCCAATTTGGACGTCCTCCCAGATGGCTCATCTGCATCTGCATGACCAGCGCACACCATTTTCACTTAGCAGCAGCGCTAAGTATGACTTTCTCTGAAATAGAACCGACGAAATCTTTGCGACGCTCACCTCATCTGGCGCCGTCGACTCTCGACTTGAAGACTCAGAGGCTCGATACTTGGGTCATAACTGCATTTGACGCTGCCTCGCCGAGGACCAGAAGCGAAAAACACCTCTAGCTCAGTAGTTTTACCTGTGCTGGAATACCTCCATGATGGCTTGTACTGGTATCTACTATCGGGTACTCCGACCGGTAACAGTGGGGCGTCGTAGGACGAACACACCAGGTCTCCAAGGCTGGTAGCGGCGCTGGAGTGCATTGCCAATTTGCCGCAATGCGAGAAGGGAGTATTGTGTGCGTATTTCTGCCGTGTCCCTGGACCGTTTGCTTCTGAAGTGTTTACTCTAGGCTTGCGGTACTTTATCTCTGACACCAACAAGGACATACGATAAATAGTAAGCTCATACTCTCACCGTACCTATGGCGTAACTCGAAGGATGTCCATCCATTTTCAACGTAGAATTGCACTATGGCCGCAGTCGGTTAGCTTGACCCTCAAGCTGTCACCGTCGCTATTGACGGTTCTCAGCGAAGCCTTCGACTTCACCCAGCTTCACACTTTTCGGTATTCTCAGTCCTGGACCCCGGAGCTCAATGCATTCCTACGCCGCTACGGATCCACTGTGCAGCGCTTGTTCGTCAGCAACAAACATCTCCGTCCAACAGAAATCACACAAGGTAACCTATTTAACCATTGCTCACTTGAACTCTAAATATATTCTTGACCTCTAGATCGTCGACGCCCGGACGCAACATTAAAAAACATTGACATCGGACTCTATTTTCCCGCCCTCCGTGAACTTCATCTAGACTCGTTCCCGCGTCCAACCATTTCGCCCAATTCTGTCCTCCACGCGATGATAACGCGTCTCCCTCCTAACAATATCATCGATACGCTTCACATCCGCGCAGATCTATATGCGTCCCCCCCTTCGCCTCCCTCGACTCAAGAGGTGGGCGGCCGAAAAATCCCGGATATCAACCTCCCCTCGGCCGAAGGCGCGGACCTCGGTCCGACCTATTTAGTTTGACGTCACTTGAAAATTTGGCTGCGGTGTTCGGTCCGACTTCCTTCGGTCCGACTTCCAGGGGGGGGGTGGGGGTGGTCTTGGATTTGGGAGGTTGATATCCGCGGATTTTGACCCGCCCACCTCTTGCCTCGACTCGTCCCAACTCTCGCATCCCCTTCGAACACCTCATCCTCCAACACCTCCCCGCCTTATCTCACGTCGAAGTACAAGTCAACTCCCTATGGCGTGCTATCCCGAGAGACCCGTTCTCCGCTCAACCGGATACCGTTGCAATGTCGAAAATACCGAGTGCCCGGGCGGAAATGGTGCGCGAGGTGTTCCCTGTTTCTTGGGAGAGGAAGTTGGTAGAGATGTCGACGTCCAGACGGATGTTGCCGGGCAATCTCCCAACAGATAGCTTTCTTGATCCTTTCTTCAATGGCTATTAGCCGCCTTGTACGTATCGTTCTGGCGTTCGGTCGATGTTTTGTTTTTACATCGCTGATGTTGGCTTTGCATCAGAACAGGGTAGCTGACGTCACGTCGCTGATCGCTCTCA
Source organism: Favolaschia claudopus (assembly GCA_037176885.1). Lineage (NCBI taxonomy): Eukaryota > Fungi > Basidiomycota > Agaricomycetes > Agaricales > Mycenaceae > Favolaschia > Favolaschia claudopus. The sequence continues at coordinate 1,255,653 of JAWWNJ010000043.1, read as the reverse complement.
AAACTTTATTAACTCTGGGGGGAAAGGGGGATTTCTGTGTATAGTTGCATTCTTCTCTGACTTCTATCTAAATTGTCGTTGAGATCACTACCTAGTTGGGACAAGCGAAACTTCATCGTTATATAACCGCTACGTAGTCTGAACGAACGGCTTGATCAACAGTGGCATCTGACTCCCAGCACCCGCCTCGCTACGAACAAACGGAAGCTGCACAGCTGGGGCTTTAATCCGTCCGATATCTTCCTTCGGAACAGCCAATTCAAACTCCAGCGCCCGCACAAGGGTAAATAACAAAGCCTTCAACCTACAGAAAGTCGTCAACAACGAAGTCATTCGCTCTTAAGAGTTCGGGTTGGTGAGGGAGAACAACTTTAAGACTCACTCAACGATCGAAAAACGGAATCCGATGCACGCGTGAGGTCCCCCGAGGAAAGTCAGCATCTGACTCCAACCACCCGGGATCGAGGTTGAAACCGTTCCCAGCCAACGGTCCGGGCTACATATTCGTGTATCATTTGAGTCCGCGCTAACGCTAGGGGAGACAGAGACGGAGACGAACGTACTTACATGTATTCAAGCGCGTCTGGCCCCCAAATCCCGGGCTCACGGTTGATAGCTAAGATGGGTAAAACGACTGATTGGCCTTTACGAATGCTGCAACAAAATCGATAAGCTTTCTTTGGAAAATCCAAGGAAAGTCGGGGGCAAGGAAGAGGAAGAAAACATACTGGATCGTGTCGTGAACCACTCCATAGCGATCTGTGTATGGGTGTTGAAGAGGTATCACGTCATCCTTCATCGCAACTCGGCCTACGTCGAGGATAACAAGATTGAATATTTGGACGAACAAACAATAACTGGAATTGAAACTGAAACACGCACCAACAAAGGGGACCGGAGCGTGCGCCCTCAACGTCTCGCGAACAACGCAGTCCAGATAGGTAAGCGCGTTGAGTTCATCCATTGACGGGGTATCATTATCGACAGTGAGCAGCTCGTCGCGGAGGCGAGCTTGAATTTCCGGATTTTTCGCTAGTTCGAACATGGTCCAGGACGCCGCCGTGCTATGAATTTGAGATCAATCAGCTTTGGAACACGATAACCAACAAGGGATTGATCTGAAATCACCTCGTGCTACGATTTAGTGAAGAGCCTTGAGCGTCGCATTCGATTAAACATAGGAGGTTGGCACTCACGTCTCGTGTCCCGCAACAAGGAAAGTCGGTACCTCTGAAAGCAGCTTGTCACCAAAAGAAACAGCCTCCGTGAAAGATGTTGACCCACGCGCTAAAACATCGTCGTCCGAAAGGCGCTGAGACTCAGGAACGTCTTTATCCATGTTCGCGCGAACAAGCAGCGAAAGCAAATCCCGAGCACTTCGACTCTCGGCCCCGACTGCCGCTTGCCTCTTGCTCTCTTCCAAAAGACCCATCCCGATTCGGCGCATGGTGTCCTGCGCAGCGTCGATCGTTCTATCGATGTTGGTTTTCGGCTGCATACTTCGAGTTCAATTATAACAAAGATTGATTCTCAATAAACTGACCAAGAACGGACGCAGCGCCGGGAACGAGATCCGTAGCGCGCCGACAAATGTGCGTTGCATGTCTCCGACAGTTCCTACCTCCACGAAAGCTTCGTGTAGCTCGTCGCGAAAGTCCCCAGTTTCTTTGCCGAGAGATTTGAAGTCGTAGTTGAAGCCTGGTCTCCGACTCAGTATATAGTTCCTGAGAATGTGAGGATTGTACACACCGGCTTTGCCAATAATGTCGAGTGCAGCGGTGCTGAACTCGGGGACGACATTTAACCTGACGATTCCGCCGCTTTGCGTCGCCTTGGCGGTCCAGATGTCTCGAAGCTGGCAAGGTATCAGCTTGGGGAGCTGAGAATATTGAACGTTTGCTTACCTGTTTTGACTTCTCCACGAAGAGTTCCGTCAGTGCACGAAGGTGCGTCGGCCCGAAAGCTGGATTCTATCATGAAGTTCGATCAATTTCAAGGGATGTCTTGCCAAGCCAACGTACCATAATCCGTCTCTGACGAAAGAAGGGTCGGTTCAATGAAGAGAGCGAATGTATCCAATCATGATTCAATACTTACCTGCTTTTTGTGAACTTCCTCCTCGGCGACCAGAAGACCTGATTTCGGGAGGAAAATGATTTTCGATGTTCGAGCAGTTCAAGAGCAAAGAGGTTCGTACCTGGTCCGATGATTCTTCCAATCACATAGCGATCTGAGACGGGTTTCTGATACAAATTACTGTTGGAAAGGACGTGTTGTATCGCTTTGGGATCCGTGGTATATAGGTTGCTGAACTGCATGCACAGAGGAGAATTAGTCAACCATTGAGGAGTTAGAACGGAAGGGACACTGACTCCGAGAAACCCGTTCATCCGCAGATTCCGTCCATATTGCTGGGTCCATACTCCCTCTTTACCGTCAAACTACAACGAGTCAAGGATGCTTGGGTTCGGGAGATAGAATTATCGAAGAGATACATACGTTGTCGAATAGCTGTTTCCGATTTCCAAAAAGCCAGTGGTCGGACTTCGGGCCAGGGATGGCTCGAAGCGGAGAAGTCCATTCGTTGTAGTATAATTTGAGTAACGCGAATAGCGCATATGCGCCTAGGGTTGCGGCCACAGAAGCTAGGAGAGAGAGGGAATTCATAGCAGCAGATAAGCCTTGTCGGAAGACGAAGGACCCCTTCTTATTGGAATCCATCTTGCTGACACTGTGAAAACAGTCAGATCGAAAGATGCTCTTAGTGATACCCATTCTCACCGAGGCTTTGTAAAGTCTTCAGCGCAGCAAAAATAAAGGCTTCCGTGCAATACAGTGAGCGCGCAATAGAAGGAATTTCAGCGAGCTTCCGTTCTTCCGCTTTTCCGGAGGAGGGTACTTGGATGAACGTGACTTGCTGAGTACGATAATTGACCGACGCTCCGAGCGGGTAGAAGATTAAGTGATTGGGTTCAAGTCATCATTAAGCGGGATTTTGCGTCTAGAGTGGTTATAAGTAACCAGCAGCTCCGAGTCGACACTGGCAGGCTAAGCAAAGCGGGAACTTTCATGGAAGCTAAGTGGGCGAGAAAAAGTTCATAAAATCGAGCTGGTGTGGCGCTGAAAGGCGGGAAAGTATGCGGTGAGGTGAAGACAGTCGATGCGACGGAGAATCGACGGTCCTACTCCTCAAACTGGCGTCCGCCGCGCCAGGAATGTGCAGGAGCAGAGGAAACATGCGCTGACGATCAATATGCACGTGAGCGTGGGCTGATGCCGCGACAAGCCGACCTGTTGCCGAGCTGTCGAGGTGCAACATTTTCGCTTGGTGTGCTTTCCTCTGGTTCTCCCTAAGTGATCGACTCACTTGGTTCCGACTGCGTGCGCATCTCTTTTTCTCTGACTCCGCTCTTAGGCCCATGACGTGGAACCAGCTTGAACAACATGGGGAAGTGAGATCGGGATTCGGCCGAGAGTTCCGATTTGAACCTGTGTCAGTTTCAAACCAAACAGAACGTTCACTGAAGACGAACTGAAGACTCACGTTCATTTGGACATGCCTAGATAAGCAACCTTGGATTCCTCCGAGCGCTTTCGATTTTTTCCCGTTTCGTTCAAGTTGTTTTTCCGCAATGTTACATCGAATCGCAACATAGTTCTACGGACGCGGTTTTCAACAGACTCCCACTTTCTCTGGTTGATTTTATATCTGATTCCAAATCGAGTCAACAAACCGCAACCTGGGATCAAAACGCTGTACTGCACTACTTATACTGAGTCGCATATTTTACTGGGTTCGGATAAACTACGCAGCCAGTTTTGCTGACGATTCGCTGAGCATTTGTGGAAAAAGGGAAAATAGAATGCTTCGGCCGGTGTAACGAAGATGATTCATCAAATTCCCACTAACGTAAGTTATGGGTTGTTGTGGGTTCCTAAACGACGAAATGCCAATGTCACATGACTTTTAACCCCTTAGCAAACCTCTCTTTTCCTTTTCTTTTCTCCTTTTCGGGCAATTGTCTTTCTTTTCTTTCCTCAGCTAAGTTATTCTGCCTATGACGCGGGTGATGCTAAGCTCTTGTTTGTTCCATTGTTCTCTTGCGCGCTCCATTGTTCTTTTCCCCGCACTCCTTCTTCCCTCCTTCTTACCTCTCATGTCTCTTCGTGTTAACGGGCGGCCTGTTTCTGCTTTCGCGTGCTCTTCCTCTCCTGATACTCTCTTTCCGGCCCATCTGTTACTTGCGGTCTATCCTCCTCAGCAAGTTCCTCTTTGGATACCTGTCACGGTCGATCTTCCTCATTATGGAACTTTCACCGTTCTTTTGCGTCCTCATCTTGCTGCACCGGAATGCATAGAATTGACTCTTGGCGTCGATTGGAAGGCCTCTGTGCGGGAGTTGGTTCTCGCATGTGGCTTCGACGTGCCTTCTTCTTTCGATCCCGGAAGTTTGCTGATCCCTTCTCGTGAGTGAATGCTTTTTAGTTGTGTCGCTTGGTGTTGATGATTGTATTGTAGGGGAGGAATCTTCCTCCGCGTCTTCTGGCGCCAATAATTCTGTTTTGTCTGTTCCTGCTTTGTCTGTTAATGTTTCCCGCGTTGAATCGTCGGTTCCCAATGACCAATCGTCTGCCGGTCCTTCCGTGGCGCCTCGAACTAGTGCGGTCGTTCCCCCTGACGGGATGGCTCTTCTATGTTCCATGTTGTCTCCTGCTTCTCCTTCCGAGTCTTTATTCTCCAATATACAACTTTCTGAGTTTCGTACGTTGTTGGATTCGCATGGAATCGATTCCTCTCCCCTTTCGACTTCCGACGAATGTCGTTTGGCAGTATTGACTCATTTGTTGACTGGATCTTGTGTTGGTCCAGCGATGGCTTCGCATGATGGCTGTTCTGGCGTGTCGTCTGGTTTCCAGTCTGCGACTGAGTTGGCGTTTTGTGCGCTCAACGAGATTTTATGTTCTGTTGATTATACTTTCGAGTCTACAATCTTGTCCGCTTCTTCTATCGGGTTTCCTCGTTCCGTCGTTGCCCCCTCATCTGAGTCGGATGCTTTCCAACAAGTCTCGTTCGCTCGACAATATATGTCTGAAAAGAGGCGCGATGTATTGCGTGCATTGTCAGTCGCTCATCCAGCCGAAGTCGTTCTCAGTGATGTCGATTATCTTCTGTTGCCTTCTTTAGTCTCTCTGGCTTCCCTCCATCGGCTCTCTGTTTATCACCGCGGTGCTCAGCGACTACGTGATGATCTGGTTGCTCATGTTGCCTCCGGGGACTGTGCTATGCATTTGAATGTTGTTCATACTGCAGGTTGCATTTCTTTGTTTGATCAGACCTTTCCTTCTGGTCCTCCTTCCGTTGCATCAGTTGAAGATCTGCGTGATGCTATGCAAATTCGGCTCCTCAGCTTTCTCTTGCCTCGCATGTCGCGCAATATGTGTCGGCGCGTTCTGAACCTTCATGGTGTTCGCTGGGAGTCTTCGCAGGGTGTGGCCAGTTTGCGTTCGACGCTGAAGAAATATCTTGGTCGTCTAAACAAAGGGAAGCCTATTCCGTCTGCACAGGCTCGCACTTCCCATCAGCGTACTAGAGATGCTGCTGCTGAAGCTCGTGTGCGTGAGAGTTGTCGGCTTAAAAGCGAGTGGCCCCGTCTTGTTTCTGCTGATGCCAAGCAGCGTTTCAAGGATACCTTCGCTCGTTTTATCTCCAAGGAATCATTGGATACGTTCGTCTGTGGCTCTTGCTCTGAAAGATGTTCCGTCTCTGTTAGGGATTCTCTCCCCTTTGATTCGTTTGAGTGGGATTTGCTTCGGCATCCTGATGATCTGACTGGACGTGATTCGGATTCTGAGTCTGGAGACGAATCTTCATCTTCTGACAATGAAGGCAATGGTGTTCCTTCGCCAAAGAAAGCGTGGTGGGATCCTGATTACGAACGCCCGGATCCTATATCTTCTGGATCGTATTCGGACTTAATGATCGACCCGCAGGCCATTGGTACGTCTGAGGAAACGGGAGAACCGGAGTTGATCGTGTGCCGCGAATGTAAGGCTGAAATTGTTCGTGGCGTGGTCCCTCGAAAATCCTTGGCAAACAGAAATTATCTCGGAGACATTCCTGCTGAGTTGAAAGACTTGTCAGTTGTGGAAGAGGCGATGGTGTCTCGGTGTAGGGCTAAGTGCTGGATTATCCAGATGCGTGAAACTGATGATCGGGGGTACGTCAACGTTCAGCGCGGTTTCAAGGGTCATATAATCGTTTATCCTCAGCGTCCTTCTTCAATTGCGTCCAGGTTACCGCCTTCTTTGGAAGATGTTACCACTCCATTGTGCGTTGTTTTTGTAGGTGCCAAACCCCCTACTAAGGAATGGCTTAAAGAGAAAGCGAAGCCGTTGATCGTTCGCAAGGAGAGAGTCATGAAAGCGCTTCGCTGGCTTTGTGCCCATAATCCTTTGTATAAGGACGTTGAAATTGATGAACATGTCTTTGATGGGCACGGTGAGATTGTCGACGTACCTTTCCATGTCGAGCATGTTATTCCGTCGGATGGGGTGGAAGCTACAACATCGTCTTATGTGCCTTTCGCCGCCGCCGCGTCGAGCGAAGATGGTATGGATTTGCATCCTTCTACTTCACAGGATGATGTTCCTCCTACTGAACGGCCCCAGTCTACTTCGATAGATCCTGTTTCTTTGGCTAGTCTCAAGGACACTATGCGCCCTCGGAGGTTCGATCCTATTGAATTTCAGAGTGTGGTGGTTACTGATGTCAAAGGTCATGAGCGGTCTGATATTCTTCGCCAGGCTGCAGCAAATCATCTCAAAAAACCTGGTTCCAATTACCTCTCGCTGCCCCATGACCCTAATCCTGTTAACGAATTCAACAATCCTGATCTGCTCCCTCTTATATATCCCACTTTGTTTCCCTATGGAATCGGTGGAGTTGATGATGCAGATCGTCGGACTCCTTTTGGTTTTGAGTCGCATCTCAAGCATTTTTTCAGTCTGTCTGATCGTCGTTTTCAGGAACATTATTCGTTTCTATTCACCGTTTTCAACATGATGCAGCGTCGAAAGCTGTTGCAAAACGTCAGTTACAAAGTGAAACGCAAAAATTTTGATACTGTTGCTGCTCAGTTTGCGTCTGTCTCTCCTGCCGCTATTCACGCTGTGACAGAGAGGATCAGTCAAGGTGATTTTAAAACTGTCAACTCAGAAGACGAGCGGCGTGTGTTAGCGCTTATGAAAGAGGTCAATCTGGTTAACTCTCAAGTGTATGGCTCACCTCAATCTAAAGTGACTATGCGTAATGAGATCAAGGGGCTGATGTTGGAGAAAGGGTTGCCCAGCTTCTATCTTACAATCAACCCGGCTGACGCTCACAATCCCTTGGTTCGTTTTTTGGCAGGTGAAGAAATCGACATAGACAGGATCACAGAGCTGGATATGCTGAATCGTACGAACCAGGAGATTCTTATTGCGAAGAATCCTGCAGTCGCTGCTCAATTTTTTAACATTTATATGAAGGCTTTCCTTGCTGCACTCGGGTGTCAGTCAGAGGGAGCGGATACACAGGAGGGCATTCTTGGGGTGGTTAGTGCGTATTACGGTTGCGTTGAGGCGCAGGGGCGTGGATCCCTTCATTGTCATTTGCTTGTCTGGGTGGAAGGTGGACTCAATCCAGATCAAATAAAGGAACGTGTGCTTTCTAATGATGGTGCAGACGATTTTCAGGATCGTTTGGTAGCTTTCTTGGATGATGTGATATCGACTTCCCTTCCGCCTGAAGTTCGTTCGAGTGCGATGGATCCCACCGGAAAGTATAACCCTTCCACTACTCGAGGACCGAATCCTGACAGTTTTACCAACGACGCTGACTTCGAAGCAGCTGAAGCTCGAGATTTTCGTTCTCTGGTTGAGACTTGCCAATTGCACAAACATCAGGCTACCTGTTACAAATACTGGAAAGGCCCCGGATATGTCAAAGAATGTCGGTTTGATATCGACGAAGACAACGTTCGCCCACTGACCGTTGTTGATCCTGTTTCCGGGGAGATAACGTTGCGTTGTTTGAATGGTCTGGTTAATGGTTTCAATGAGACCATGTTGCAGAGTATTCGATGCAACATGGACATCAAGTTTATTTCTTCTGGCTCTGCGGCCAAAGCCGTTATGTTTTACATCACTGACTATATCACTAAAACCCAATTGAAGACGCACGTTGCGTATGCTACCTTGGAGTTGGCGGCGTCTCGTCTGTCTGATACTGAGCCTGGCTTGGACGATTTCACAGTTCGGGCACGGCGTCTGTTGCAAAAGTGTGCACATGCTATGGTTGCGCAGCAAGAGCTTTCCGCTCAGCAGGTTGTTTCTTATGTGATGGGTTTCGAGGATCATTTTACGAGCCATAAGTATGCGAAATTGTACTGGAACAGCCTGGAGGGATTTATTAATTCTGAACGTCCTAGTCCGGAGTGTTATCGAAGTCCTAGAAAACTTCCCGAGTCAGAACAGGATCCTGTGGTTGATGCGGAGCCGGTACCGGATGCCAGTGTTGACGGTGTTGCAGTGCCCGAAGAAGTGGAATCGGTTCCGTTTGCGTCCGTGTTTCATGCCGACGATTCCAATAATTGCGACGATACGCCTGTTGATGGACCGAGTCCCATGGAGGACGATGTTACATTGACTGTCGGTATAGATGGCAGGTTTACTGCACAGGCGAATCAATCTAGGGACTATCAATGTCGAGGTTCTGAGCTTGACCGGGTCTCTGTATGGGACTTTGTTGCTCGTGTTGAGAAGACGCGCACCCTGCGTACTCGCAAAGGTTCTCGTAAACTCCTTGTTGGCGACGGCGACGCCGGCGATGGTGCTATTGCTGAAGAATGCCCCCTTCCTAATGAGCCTGTTCCGATTCAGCCTTGGGATGCTGACAGACAGGGAGACATCTTGGCTTGGACAGGACGAAAGAGACCCAGAGTTGCGTTACAGGAGGCGCATGCTGAAGATAAGACACATGAGTTGCGCGTTCTGGATCCCGCTGATCGAAGAGTACCTGTACCCATCGGTGGTGCTTTGCCTCGTTGCGATCGTGACGACACGAAGCATCGACACGCCCGTCTTATGCTGATTTTGTTTAAGCCGTGGAGGCACTGCAGTGATTTGATTTCTGAAGGGCAGACCTGGCTAGACGCGTATGATCTGTTCTTGAAGGAATGCTCGCCCCGTGTGCTGGAAATCATCGCTAACATACAAGTGCTGCATGAATGTAAGGACAGCCGAGATAGCCATTACGCGAATCGCAAGTATCGGAAAACCAAAGACGGTGTGCCTCCTCATTTGGTGGGTAGAAGTGCGGATGGCGATCTTGGTGATTACGACGAATCTCTGGTCCTTGAGCATCTTGAATCGATTGATAAATGTTTTTCTCGACATAGGGCGGGCACGAAAGCGAATATTGAGGCTGTTTTGGAAGCATTGAGAGATGGGGGAATGATTCGGTCCACCGATGTCGTGGGAGATGAACTCGCGCCGGACGATAGTCTGGGACCTGAGGTGGAAGCAGATCGGACTAGGGACAATCTCGAACACGTTCTTGTGACAGAACGGAAACCTGAGCTTGAGCAGAAATGGGAGCAGGCTTATGATGTGCGTCGCCAGGCTTGGAAAAAGATTGCGGCGAACGATAATGGAGCATCTGCGTCACAAAGTGAACCCTCAGTTGCTCCTGCTGGTATTTCCCTGTCAGATGGCTCCGTTTTCCGATCCCACGCGCGCCCTACGTCTGTTCAGGATCACGTATTCAGTGTTCAGCAAGGACCTACTGCTGCTGTATCAGACCCAGCTTCACCTCACGCGCTAATGGCTTCTGTGGCTGCCGATTATACTTTGAATGTGGAGCAGCGTCGTGCTTTCGATATCGTTGCCGAGCATAGTTTGAATCGTTTGGCGGAGCCGTTGAGAATGTATATCGGTGGCCCTGGAGGTACTGGTAAATCGCGGGTTATTGACGCTCTGAGAACCTTTTTTGAAGCTAGAGGCGAGGCTCGAAGGTTTCGATTGTCGTCGTACACCGGTGTTGCAGCTCGCAATATTTCGGGAATGACTCTCCATGCTGCGTTGGGTATGAATCATCAGAGCGATAAAGGAAGGTCGGGCAAGAGCTTGCGAGATCTGATGGCCATGTGGGAAGGAGTGGATTATCTGTTTATTGACGAGGTTTCTATGATTGGTTGTGCGTTAATGTATGAGATCAGTAAGGCGCTCTGTGCTGCCACTGGTGAGGCGGCGACCGCGTTCGGTGGATTGAATATAATTTTTGCTGGAGACTTCTATCAGCTACCTCCCGTGCGGCAAAAGCGTGTGTACGCGCATATTGAACATAGCACGCGATATAAGAAGCGTAAGACTTCTGGTATATTGTCTTCCGGTGCAGCGAGAGATTCTGGTCAGAATGAGATTTGCGGTAAGCTGTTGTGGTTGAGCGTGAAGACCGTGGTGTTGTTGACTGAGATTCGTCGTCAATCTGGGCCCGAGAATGAACGGTTCCTTGAGCTTCTCGGTCGATTGCGTTATGGTCGGTGTACTGAAGACGATTTCAATCTTCTTAACAGCCGTGTCTTGAGTAATTTGACTATTGACTGGGACTCTTCTCCCTGGTCTGGTACTCCTGTTATCGTCAATGAGAACGAGATGAAGGACTACTTAAATGTACAAGGCGCTTACGATTTCTCCCGCAAAACAGGTCGCCCGGTTCATTGGTATTACGCCGACGATCGTATATTAGGACAATCCGTAGGGCCTGGTCCGTTGTCCGATCGTCTGGCTACTTTGGATACAGGTAAGACTACTCAGCGTTTAGGACGAATTCCTCTGGTCATTGGGATGCCTGTCGTCATCGCCCAAAACTTCGATGTTCCTGGGGGCGTCGTAAATGGGGCGTCAGGGTCTTTGAGATCTGTGAGGTATTATGTTGACGCGGATGGGCGTCGTCATGCCATTTCCTGCGTCGTGGAGTGCCCGGATACCTCCCCTGGTATTATACCGGGCCTCCCTGACCACCACGTGGTCGCTTTGGAGGACACCACTGGCTTTCGGGTCGATCACCCGTATTCCAACAAGAAGTGCGCCGTCAGGAGGACCCAACTTCCTGTCCAGCCTGGCTTTGCGATGACCGCCTACAAATCGCAGGGCAAGACTCTATCCACCACAGTTATCAATCTAGCAGATTGTAAAGGCACAGAGTCGCCATACGTCATGGTGTCGCGAGCGACTTCGTTGGATGGTCTGGTAATCGCCACTCCTTTCCCTAAATCCAAGATTTGTTGCCGTTCTTCGGAGGACCAGCGTCGTGAAAGCGATCGGTTACAGTTCCTCGCTCTTCAAACGGTTTCCGAATACGGAACTCCAGAGGAGTCTGCTGCCGCTCGCGCGTCCATGATTTCGCGTTTTCCTGCCGCCCTCGATTCATCCGATTCTGATTCCGAGGAGGACGACTACGAACCTAACACTCGAAATTGGGGTCGCCTAGAGAGGTTGCAGAATAAGAACTTCCTCATTACCAACGGTCGCTCTGCCAGTAGGCGTCGAAGAGTAGACTTGGATGCTGTTGTTACTCCCGTCGCTGCTTTCAATGCAGTCCCTTTTCGCGTGGGAAGGGTTGATTTGAATGCTCCTCGGGTTAGCTCCTCCTCTGCTTTGATGCTCTCGAGGCCGTCTGCGAACGAATACATGGACATGGTCGATGGGTCTTCCCAGTTACGAGTTAATAAACGCACTCGTCGGGCTCTGGATGAACAGGTGAGTGTGATTGCTGTGATGCCATTGAACCTTGTTATTTATCGTACCTCGGCAGATGGTCTCTTCCCAAGCTTCTCAGAGTTCCATGTTCCCGGATGACGGTGTAGGCCTAGTGGATTCGGATTCTCAGCGACGAGTCAAGAAACGAGTTAGGTTGTCTCTTGATGCCTAGGTCGGTTATATTTCGTTCTCATTCGTCGCCGGTTGAGCTTACCTGCGTAGCTTTTAAACAGGTGAATGTTGGACAGGGGTTGCCGAGTAGCTTGTGGAAGGAAGGAAGGGTGTATTACTGCCGGTGGTACTCCTCACTTTCGAGTTGGATTCGGCTCTTTGCCAGAGTGATAGGTTCGTTTCGCTATTCCCCCGCCTTTGCTACGTCCATCTTCTCTTTATTCGTTCTGAATGCTAGCCAGACTAAGCCAGGAGGCCGATGATGAGTCATCGGGTTCTGCAACCTTTGAAGTTGAATACGGTGCTCCTTGCCAGTTGATGTCATGCCGGAACGACTTGGGTTTGGGCGTCCAAGGGCCCCAATTGTCATTGACAGCGATCCAGTTGAATCCACAAGACTTAGAGGTGTCGCAGAAAAGGTTTCGGATTCTTCGGCCGAAATGTCTCAGTCGATGTCCTTGTTTTAAAACAGTGGTGGAAATTCAGTGTTTCATATAACACAATATACGACTTGCATATCAGTGCTGGCCCCCGTCGGCCATCGTGACGGAGAGCTCTGCGCGAACGACCGTCGTGTGTGTGTGTGTTTATATTCGAAATCAGGCGCATCAATGCCTCCATCACCACGGATCACGCGGACGAAACTGCGCATCAAAAAAACACGTACATATACAAAGCACAGCTTGCTGCTTCTTCGTGACTGCTCTGATAAAGCGTTAGTTTGGAAGCAAGAATATTTCGAGAACAAGAAGAACGTTCAGGTTCAATTGCTGCGCGATTGTGCTGCTTCTCAGTGACTCGACTTCTGCTGATGGCAGTCCATCTTCTTCCGTTGTTAATTTTATTGCTGTCTCCTAAACTCTGGCGGTTATTGCGCGTTCTTAGAGCCAAGGTTTAACAGTGGGAATTGTTTTGCATTGACCTTTCTTCCACTTTTACATCTCTCTCAGTGCTCTTTTACGCGTACAACACCAAATGGCGCAGCTGAACGTCCAATGCAACGCCGGGACGGAGGGAGAGCAGGGAACCTGGGGACCATCGTAAAATCTCGTCCTTCTCGTTTCCGATTCGTGATCAGTTACCCGTTTCGCAGTAGCCCGTCTTCCTGGTCTGAACCCGATGGCGAGGAACTGACGGGAACCCTTCCGTAAACCGTCGGCGCGAATGAGTCCGTAACCAGCTAACTTTGTTTTTAGAGAGTGGTTGTTGTCCGCTGAGGAACGCCAGACAAACTGGGACCTTGTACTGTGCGCTCTTATGTGTTTTCTCCTCGGTTTTCAATGCGTTTTATATTTTCCTAGGTCTGATATGCAATCCCCCCGCTTCGAACATCCGATGAAGGCGCCAGCCGTCCAGGTATCATCTATACCGCAGGACCTCGATAGCGATCGATCTGGATTGCTTCGTAGACTTCGTCTATCTGGATCGCTAACCTCAAATCTCTCCGCCGACGAGCTTCGCATTTCCGACTGGATCCCTACGGGGGCAGCCCTATTATCGGGTTATGATCAACTGGTCCATGAGTTGCGAAAGAAGTTGGAGCTTGCGAAATTTAGGCAGGCGTGCGCCAAGCATATACTACTGGGGTCATCGTATGGCTTAAGTTCCATTGGTCGCGTCCCTGACGAGCTATGGAATGAGATCTTCGGATGGGCCTGCGACCGTCGCACTGGTTGGCCGGAGGTCACTCTGCGCACGCTGACGCAAGTTTGCAAGCAATGGAGAACATTGCTGACTGCTTCCCCAGCAGCTGCTTTATGGAACCCGGTAGATCTGCGTGACTCTGGCGGTCCTATCGCCGCAAGGAAGGCCCAGCTGAGCTATGTCACTTCGTCGAAAATCCTCGAACTTGTTATGTCCGCCGACGACACCCGAACCGACTACGATCTTCTGCAGTCTGTATTTCGACAGCCAATCCGTGATTCGCCCATTCGGCGCATTCGTCGCTTGACCATCCACGACGTCTATTCCTCAACCGGCATTGCCAATCGATCGCTTTTTTCTCAGTCTGCTGCGATCCCCGATATCGACGAGTTGTATATTGTCGGAGCTCATTGGTTCGTAGGAGAATACCCCTCCGTCAACGGCTTACCCGCCTGGTTTGCCAGCTTGGACCACAACCAACTACAACCAGAACTCCATATCGAGAGAGGAATAACAACTTTGACGTTGATTCAGACGCTTGAGCCTGAGCACACACTCCACGTTCCCTGGTCTTCGTTGATTGTGTATTCCGAGCTGAATACAGCTCGCGCGAATGGGATTATCCCTTCCTCTCATTTGCGCCGTCTCAGCTCGCTTACCAGCCTGTCCTTGGGAGGGGTATTCCTCCCTCACATTTCCGACACTGGACGTGTCGAATTGCACGAACTCACCTATTTTCACTATATCGTCCCTTGGAGTTGGGTCCCCGGGATTGAAGCTTTCGAGGGCGTCAACTGCCCGAATCTTACTCGATTGCACCTCTACGGAAGCTCTTGGAACACTCCCTGTTTGTCGGAAGCCAGCGAGCGCTTCCATGCAGACCTCGCGCGGTTCCTACCGCGTTGTCCATTCCTCGACACTTTGGAGTTAGCGCTCCCGGTTCCCTACTCCTCTGCCGTTCTGATCAACCATCTTCGAGCTTGTCCGTCTCTCCTTCATTTGGAGCTTGATTTCTGTCATCCGGAGCTCGTCAACGATTCCTTATTCCAGGAGTTGTCTGACACGACATTAGTTCCCCATCTTCGCTTCTTGAGGTTAGTCGATGGCGGTCATTCAAGGACACATCCAAGCGCCTTGGACGAAATTGACGCCGTACCTACCTTGATACATATGATCAGAATTCGCTTCCAAAACAACCTTCGCCGTCTCAGTTTTAGGCCTAAACACCGGGAGATGCACTCGTACTATTCTGAGCGCACTATACTGGAATGGGAGTCCAAGCTGCCCTCTAAGTGGGATAGGCTTCCAGTCTACGGGTTTGAATGGAACCTCCCTCACGCGGCACGGCTGGCTATAGAAGAGCTCGTGCTAACCGAGGGCTTGAGCGGTATTGAGCTTCTACCTCAATGAAACCTCGGCGCACCGGTTCGTTCCCATCGCCATCTATTGCATCTCTTCTGAATCCATTGATATAAACAGAGCCTCAAATTGCTTACCACGTTCCAAATCCTGGTGCCCAATGCTAATTTTGTTTCATAGTACAAAACTACCCTGTCTTGAAGTCAGCGCGCACGTATGCAGAGTCAGACATCCTCCATTGCACACATATTTCATTGTGCTGAAGCCATCGCTACCTCTTTGTACTCAATTTGAACTTACCTGAATTGTAATTTTTGTTTCGACTCTTTGTCTTCCACCCATCTCGTACCTTCAAACTTGCGACCCTCGGCGTTCTCTAGGTTTCATTGGTGTCGGTGGCACCGTCGTTTTGCGCGCCGTAGCGTGTCTGTAATCGGCGAATCGGCGAATGAGTCCCCTAACCTTCGTTTTCAGCTCTTTCCGGCATTCCTATCTTCCTTGCTCCTTCAATCACTCTATTCCCAGCATTATCTAGGTCTTATTAACGTCCGTGGTTGCTCCTCAGCGCCCTTGGAATTGATGGACGAACCGGGTCGTCCCGCCATGCGTATTCTTCGATTATTTTGGCTTTCCTGCGCATTTCAGTTTTGCACTTGCCATTGACGTTCCCTTCAGCTTCATGCTTATTTACATCACTCCCGCTCTGTAATAGCAACAAAAGCAAATTCAATTGAGATGAAGTGGGCTAACAACGCCAGTTACGGATTTTGGGTGTCGAGGCTATTCGAGAGACAACAAATACACCGACAAAGGAACCGACACAGAATCTACCTCATTCTTATGGATGGACATGTATCCCGAACAACGGGTACCGTCGTATTTGAGCGCGACGACGTTGCCATAAAACGGTTGTTTCAACGTGGTGTCTCCGGTGATCTTTGATATGGCCCGATTCTCAGGCGAAGCGTCGCTGAGCGCCGTCGTGGAAAAAAAAATTTGCAAAGGATAGCGTAGGTATATCTTGTTGAGACCTTGCGTGAGTACCATGTTGTTTGGTGGGTTGTCGAAGTAAGTTTGCAGCATTGGTGTTGGACAGACACGAGTCCGTGAAGGCTGCTGCGGGGGGCGGCATTGGACGGTAATTATTTTGGGTCGGTCTACCAACAGTTTAGTGCGCAAAAACAACAGAGAAACTGCGTTGCCCTTATAATACACATACCTTCGTCTACAGGAAACAGGACCGCATCAACAGAAATACATGCTAGCTCTGCTTGTGGAGATATCGTGATTATGGACTCGGATTCAGCTGGATGACAGTGCTTCTGATGTTGTGGCCAGTCCTGTACAATAGGTGACTCTGAGAGCGCAGTGGAATGAACAATCATGCACACCTTGTGCATATGGTCTTCCGAACAATACCACGCCCTTTGACAACGACTACACCACTTAGAAGTATGCTGGTTACATACAGAGCACAGGCCATCTGGGGGCTGGTGCGACATCGGACGGGCACCACTGAGGAGGTGTAAATCGAGGTGCAAATAAAATGAAAAGGATTCAAGAAAGAGAGAGAGAGAGAGAGAGAGGGTCGGTACTGGCAGCCTTGTTTTACATGTGTTGAGATAAATCGGAGAAGGAGAATATTGGCTCCGACCCGGTCAGGGATGAGTTTGAGTTTTGCCTTGCCTAGGTAGCCGCAAAGCAGGGACCTACCCAGAACTTAGATTCGATCAGATCCTTGACTGCCATGCGGTCGATGAAATATGCCCGATAATATCTAAAGCAAGTAGAAGACCAGAAAGCCAAAAGGAGAATTTCCAGGCAGCCAGATCAAGACATAGCAGTATATCGTGAGCAATAGAGGCTGAAGAGGCTGTAGTACATCGCATTGAAAAACAGGGTGGTGGAGATTTCAGCTTGCATTTTGATGTTGACCAGTGAGGCTGGATTACAATTGCTCTATTGCACGGGCTAGCCATCGAACGAAAGGTTGGGAGACCCAAGTGGAGGATGTGCGGCCGCACATATGATATGATATAGGACGTTGCCGGCGGCCCGGAAGTCCCGGATCGGAACGACCAGGGTAAATGTGTATAAATATAGATCGAAGCTTTTTTCCGAACCCTTCCTGGATCCTCAGGGTTTTTGGAGGTTTTTGGCTTTTCTTGGTTCTTCTCATACAATTATCTATTTCTGTCCCAGCAGCTTTTTCTCCGATGTCTATAGTCGATGCAAGCCTTACTATCGACGCGCCTTTTGGAGGTCCTTAAGATGGAACGTTGTCTACAACCAATTTTTTTCTCCGTCCCCCTAGTTGAATCCGTTTGGACCCACTATGTTGTCCCAACTGAGCGACGATGATCTGGAAGAAAGGTTTCTCGACATAGTGTCATCTGCATCCGTCGCCTACGCTCCTGAACTGTCTTTGGATTACATCAAGTATGTCTCCTCGGTTGAAAATGCTATCGGTACGCGAGTTACCCCTCCTTTGAATCCTACTCGTTTTCAATGACCACCCTTGTATTTATTGAAATGTCCTAGTTTCCAAAATCAACTCCCTTCCTGATGAGATCCTCGTTGCAATCCTTATTCTCGTTCCTGAGCGATTCCACCAAGGACCCGAGCTATGGAGCACCGCTTGCCGTCGGTTGGCGCGCATCTGCAGAGACTGGAGGCGGATTATACGGGGCACATTGTGCTTCCGCTCCAGTTTCTGCTTCCAACCAGGCACTCCTCTCAGCGACATACGCGCTTTCGACAACATAACTAGCGACGTTCCGGTTTCTTTGGCCTTTCACTTTCTGGAGGAGGACACGGAACATTCAGATGTGTTCCATCAATGGTTGGAGGCTTGCGTGGATGCATTGAGCGGATGCTTAGCTCGATGCCGATTCGTGCACATCAAAGTGGAAAACGTGGCTTTATCTCGATTGCTCTTAAGTCAACTGCGTTCCGTCGAGGCGGTCCGCCTCCGCTGCGCCGTAGTAGCGATGACATCGAGCGGATACATGCCAGGAGACGAGCTGCCCGAGGGGCGGACAATATATCCCATGTTTGGTGGGCAGATGCCGATCATCGAGGAGCTCACTATGACGGGAGATATAACTCATTGGACGACCCCACTCGTATATTCCTCGTTGACCTCGTTGACTCTGGAGCGCCTTTACAACACTTCCAGTGTCTCAGTCCACGAATTCTTCCTTCTCCTTCGACAATCCCCCATGCTTCAACACATCTGCCTCGACTGGGTGACTTTTTACGACTACGACGAAGACACTTCAGACCCACCGAGAATGCGACATCTTACCCATCTCCGCCTCGTAGTGCATTCATCCCGCGCTTTTCAACCAGTCTCCCAGCTTGTGATGCCTGTTTTGGCCAATCTATACTACGAGGCCACAAGCGATGAGGCTGTTCTGCAACTTATGAAACGCTTCGAGAAGATAGGTCAGAATGTTGAGAGGTTGGCTATCCGGAGTGGAATACCTGCTGCCGACACTTTTCTGGAGATCGATCGTCTGCTCCCCAGTAACCACCCGCTCAATGCCAGAGGATGCACTCACAGCTTCTGCTATATCCTGCACGCCATCGCTTTACATTGGCCGGCCGTTCTGCCTAGGTTGCGACACGTCGTCATCGACGAATACTTACTCTCAATGTCTGACTATGCGAACACTAAGGTACAGGAGGCTGCCGCAAATGGGTTGACCAGCAGTACATCCAGTACACCTCCCGGTTTCGCGGTAACGATACCTTTAAGGGACGTGGTGCGTCGATACGAGCTCACAATGCCCTTCGCTTTCGACTGCATCGGTCCGGAAGCGCCCCATGAACAATTTCATATTTCTCATTGCTTCCTCGTTGGACGCTGAAGGAGGCTTCCTTATCCATGGTACCGAACCAAACAAATGGGGCCCGGAATGAGCCGCAGAGTAATGATTTGTTGAACTACTAATATCTATCATTCACTCCGACATAGTCCGTATACTGCTTTTACCACTCGATGTGCTTTTCTCAAATCGGTACCGAATCAATGCGCAATCGCTCCCTCTTCGCTGTGAACTTTCAATGCTTCCTATATACTGAGGAACTCGTTCTGGAACGGTAATGTGATGCGTGCAAGTACCATTCTTGTTTTTTTATCCGCCACCTCTTCTTTTGCAATCAACTTCCTCCAATTTGAATAAGCCTTCTCAAACGCCCGCTGGAATTATATTGACGGGCTTCGCTGCGGCACTATAATTATATGGCAACATTCTACTTTCGCTGGGCTTCCTCGCTGCGCATTTGCTGCGACCACTTCTTATAAGCTTGATCGCGTTTTGCTAGTGGGAACCCATGCCACTGTATTTTCACTCACACCCTCCTCGAAATAAAAAATGACGGATATGTCGACTACCAAGACGAGCTTGAAGAAGTCAAGATTGCTCAAAAAAACAAAGTCGACGGCCTGTGAGTCATTAGGTAGCCATTGGACGCATTTGAATATTGTTAATGTCACTGAAGTGCCAGGCGAAACCACCACCCGAATAATGGATGTCTCGACTATCAACTTGAGGACGGTTTCGAAGAAAAGCGCACTGATCAAGAAGTCAAAATTCACGGCCTGTGAGTGACTTAGTAGTCAACGCGCGCACTTGAGCATTGATAATGTCGCTAAAGTGCCGGACGAGACAATTGCTCGGATATTTCTCCTGACCTTGCGCCCTGTGTTATCACAGGAAGATGTCTACCAAAATGAGCTTCTACGTGAACGCTTGCAAGACATCTGCCTTAAGTTCAAACGCGTCGTAGACGGCCTGCCTATATTCTGGTCGTTCATCATGTTAGAGACTGCGAACGACAAACGACCCTCTCCTCTGAACTCTTCGGAGCTTTCTGCCAATGTCCGCAAGCACATTTCGAATTCGGCGCCGTCCCCACTCCATATAGCCTTCGACCTCGTTGTTGTTCCGCATGGACGGGACGAATCCACGAGCATTTGGAATATATTATTACTTCCTACCGTAAAGCGTTGGAGGTCGCTTTTCTTTAGGGGTGCCGGTTCGTGCACCTCAGCGGGCCGCTGTGTGGAGGACTTACTAGGTCCGAACGTTCTGGGACACGCTACGAATTTGAACACTGTGGACGTCGCGAAAAACAGCAGTGTTTCCTGCTCGAAAAAGCACCCGCGGCTTCTCTTACTTTCCAACACTTTCCACATTGTCAAATGCGCTATTCTTGCCGACATCGCGTTCACCCCTTCATCGTCACTACAGCATCTCCATATCACAACAGATCGTGAGCAATACAAGATAGACTGGTCCGCGTTCTTCTCGGCTTGCACAAACCTCTCGCAACTCAAATGGGATAGCAGGCATCCTATTCGATTCTCTACGGTCATAACACTACCGTCTCTCGACTGGCTGACATTGAGGACTCTAGATTTCCTTCCTCCCGTATTCGCGCCACGCCTGTCCAAATTGGAGATTTTCGACAGCTCCGTGCCTCTGACTGTACAGTTGTTCGTCCACTTAGCCGGGTTGGCTGTTCGCTTAACCACCTTGACATTACCCAACAACCCCATCCCGAATCGAGGGCTTTTGGAGATCCTTGAGAGGTGCCCGTATCTGGAGGTCCTCACAGCATCCGACATAGAACCCCGCACCTCAATTTTCCGTTTCCTAACGAGAAGGCTCATTTACCAGTACCGGACGAACTCGATACACAGGCTATCTGCGATCCGGTTTGTCCTATCTCAACCCATGCGAGAAGGCGTCGATTCGCGAGCCAGGCGCTTGGATCTGGAGGAGCTGTGTCGCCCGCGCAAGGGTCCAATTTATAATTGTCTCTGTTTCCAGCCGTTTACGCATGGGACCTGTGTGGTCGTCTCGGGGTTTCCCGTTCCACTGACGGAGAGCGAAGTGGCAGTGGTCTACTCGGAAAAACGCATTATCTCCCAGACTCCGTTTAAAATTCCCGTGTTGAAAGTCTGGGTACCGGAACGTATACATTTCGGCCAAATGCCACAGAGCTGTATGACTCTTGTTATTCTACTGGACTTGGACATGGAACAGGCTAAATTTGTGGCTACATTAGGTTTCGAGTACAATCGCACCCTATACGCAGTTGTGTGCAACGAGTCCACACGAATTACTTTATGATCTTGGGGATGTGCTCCTTCGCTCGCCTACCTTCGCTCGCCTACCTTTGATTACTCCCTCGATTTGCATGCGTCCCGTCAGTATTTGATATTACTACATTTTGAATTCACCGATCTTCTTTAATGGTCCAGTTTTCCAAGACCAATTCATATCTAAGAAACTTAGTCTCCTTTTGACTGAGTCCGAGTCGACCGATATTTCGAAAGATTGTCAAGCTTGAAGAGAAGGTTTCATTTCCCTGCAATGAGGACACATAACGTGAGTTTATTTTTCAGCTTGAACATTGAGCCAGGGATCAGGAGGGTGGTACCGGTAAAATTGCTTAGACTCTAGGATGTGAATGTCACGTGGGCGTGGTGTTTATTGTCACGTGGGCGTGTCGTGGAATTTTTGATCCGATGTCGATACGTACAAACTGAGATGCACTTTCAAATTCTTGCACTTTCTTTGCTGGCTCGCAATTTGCTCGCTTAGTCGCCAATTCGTTTCTTTCAAGTTCCGTTGGATTTGATCGTTATGGGTGCTGACGATCTGATCATGCAGCAGCACGGGTCAAAATTTCAGGTCGTTGGGATGATTCCTTCTTTATCCGCACAATCGCCGTTTGCTTGGGGCCCTGCTTGTTGATGACTTGGTCGTCCATTGTTCTCCCAATGGCGCGCATGGGTGCCCTGCTTGTTGATGACTTGGTCGCCCATTGTTCTCCCAATTAGGTGAAGTCTTCATCCTAATGGGTTAATTGCTTGTTTGGCCGCAACTTCGTTTCGTTGAATTCGATGATCAGCGTGCATGTGGGTCCACATGTTGCCTTCGGACTAATCTGCTGAACATTGTTTGAGTTCGCCCTGATGATACTTGTCTTTCGGTGATGCTTCACATCGACTTTCGTCAGTTTGTGAGGGATTCGGCATCATAGTTCGCTTTCATTCAAGTGCCAAGCACTAGACGTTTGCGCGGAATGCCAACGGAGGATGGCGATGCTGACTGTGTTTCTCATTGGGCCCCTCTTGCCATGCGTCTCATGTTTTCCTTCTTTGATTGAGTGGTGATGGATTTTGTCGGTAGCGAATTGCTTTTTGTTTATCTCCAAAGGGCGGATGTTGTAGGTCCGTCTTTATTTGAATTGCTGATGTTCGAGTCATAGATCATTGTCTCGGCTATGATTTTGGGGTCGTCTTCTTTTTGTGGCCCCATCGCGGTGTCCTTGGATACTACTGGTGCGCTTTTTTTATTTCTTTCTCTCTCTCTCTCTCTGTCTCATCTTAATCTCGATCGCTTTCTGGATCTGTCGATGATGATATCAATGACGCTTTCGCAATACCGATTTCCTGAGGAGGGTTGGAATTTTTCATAGGTTAAAAGCGGTGAGATTTTTCCGTCTGTAGGGTGTTTTGTTTCGTCGCTGGTCTATTGCGTCTGTGCTTTTCTTGGCAATCTTGAACCTTTTGTCTGTTTGTTTCTTATTTTCTGTCCAATGTCCCTTCCTGAAGGCAGTCCTGAACCCACTGGTAGGTAGTCTCTTCTTTTTTGAAACTTTCGCCAACTGACTTGCGTATTTAGTGTTTGAGGAGCGGCTTACATCTGGTCTCTATGACGAGCTTGTGGAGAGTTTGCAGGCTATGGGAAACTCAGCTCTTGGAAACGTCGATTGTCCCAATGACTTCACTCGGCATCAACCTCAGTACTCGAATAACATCGAATTTCGGACATCTGATGGGGGGCTTGATTTTCGTACTGCGATCGTTGGAGAAGTTGCTGGCTCGCTTCAGGGTACGGTGTTGCGTGCCATTGGCAACTATTATTCTAGCGAACCGGCAAGTTTGTGTTGAATTTATGCCACGATTATCTGACTTTCAATGTAGTTTCAGCCGATCGATGACAGCAAGAAATCTGTGAAGGATGTTTTGGCGCTTGTTACCCCCACCTCGGCGTGTAATCGATTGGCTAATTTTTTTCAAAATCAAACGGTGCCTCTAAGAGATGCTATTGAACATGAGTTGGCTCTCGAATCCCGCGCTGTTCCATATCAGGTGCTTCTATTTTTCCTCCTCTCCTTATTCTTGTTCTTCATTCTTTCCCTGTTGTTCTTCTAGGAATATATTCTGCGACCTTGGATGCGATCGATCCAAGAAGACAGTGGCCAGGACGACATAATAATGGTGCACATGTTGCCGAAATACGGGGTGCGTGCTCTTCCACCGTTCATTGATGTTGCTCTTTGTGGTTGAAATTGAATGACCTTGTGTAGGTTCCTGCGTCTGCAGGCACAGCAACCGCCTCGCCCGCTCGCCGGGGTAAGCGCAAATTGGACGACGTTGTTCAACCGTCTACGAACTCTCCTGCTGTCGCAGCGAATTCAGGAAGTTCCGAATCAAGTGTTCGCAAGCCTGACGGTATGTATTAAATCTCTGTTGCTGCGCTATTGTTCAATTTTTTTTTTCTTTCTTCTCATCTCTACGCTTGTTTCTTTCTTTCCTTTTTTATGGGTTGTTCAGCTTCCCAGATTCGTTTGGGCGCGTATTATGATCCTCGCTTGCTTTGCGACTACGGAGGTGATTACTTTCGGCAAGTTAAAGCTATGTTGGTCCAGTTGGACGTGCGGGATGCTACGGCTAGGCATCCAGCAGATAGCGAAGATCCACTCGTTCCTCCTTGGGATTTCTATGATTGTTTGCGTCCTGGGACGCTTGTGCTTGTTGATGCGTCTCTGCATATTTTCGTGATGAACGATACCGACTCCAAGGGGGCGATCCGTCCCAAAAAAAGAAAGGTGAGAAGTACTGAATTACCATCAGCGTCTTCTACATTTGTTTGACACCATTTTTAGATCTATCAGATCAATGCTCACAGTATTAAGATACTGGCAAAGTCCGATTTTCCTATTGAAGAGCGGAAAGTGCTGATCCCTCGCGGTTTTGATGGATCTTCCTCTACTGTTTCAGCTCCGCCTCCAGCCGCCTTCGCTTCATTTTCTTTGAAAACTCCGAGCAAGAACGACCGTGACGCTGATATATCAAGTGGCGCGAGTCCTTCTTCGAGTGTCCGTGGTGGTTCTTCTGGTTCTCGTTCTGCGTCGGCTCGCGTGCCAGATTCTGCTGGTCGTCCCGGGTCGTCTGTAGTCGCTGGGTCGTCGCAATCCGCTGCGCCTTCTGGATCGTCGTCACTGTCTCAAGGTTCAGGTATGTATCAGCCTTTCCGTCTGCACTTTCTTTCAACCGACATATTCTCGCAGTCGTCGATATTGATGTTGATGTGCCTGACGCTGATTCAGTCAAATCAAAGAGGGCTCGTAGTGCAGGAAAGAAGATTGGTGCAGCATCGTCGTCCTCATGATTGGCCTTTGTCTCCATGTTTGCGGTTCAACATCGTTTGTATGCGGTTCAACCCGTTTTGATAGCATCTTGTTATGTAGTGACTGTATGGAATGCGAGTCCTTTGAGCTCCATATTGCATCCCGTAGTTCTACGTTTTTGATTTCCACCGCACATGCCCACATTCTCAAGGCGACAGGTCATGGCTGGCCGATGGCGGGTCTCTGATCGTTGTGATGGGCGGCATTGGTGATAAGACTTTCCTGCGATATTGCTGCCCTTCAGAATTTTAAGCCCCGTGCAATAAAAGTCGTTGGCACTGCCTATCCGCTTTTCCCTTTGATTTCGCTCTTCCCCGACTCCAGCGTTGAACCCTCAAACACGGGCCGAATAATGAGATCAGCGATTTCCGAGTTGCAGTCCGAGTCCGACAGAGTCCGACGTGATATAAGCAAAGGCCGTCATCCACGTGTTATGCCGGTTTCTCCGATTCCGATTCCGAAAGCCCTCCCTAAATCTCTCATGAGTCATATGTTCCACCCATTCAGCGCGGCAATTCCCGGGCGGAGCTCCGGTCCGGTTTGACCTTACGTTGGTTTCCTGTCACGACGATCAACGTAGTGCTCCTTGTTCTTTTCCATTAGATTTGCTTCCGCCCGTCGATAGTGCGTCCTTATAATGTCCCTCGGCGTCGAAGAATAATAGGCCCCAGAATTCGGCCACGGTTAGGACTTTCCTTGAGTGTGTGTCGGCTATTTGCTCTAATCCATAAATCTGACTATGTCTGCGATTTTCAGAATTCGTCGTCATTCAAAGAAATGTTGAGGGTTTTGAGGGTTTCTAGCCAGTGAACAATTGTATGTTCTTCATTGTCGATGCCTCCCTTGTCGTTGATATTAATATCCTGTGTACAAATAGTTCTTGAAGACGATTAGAGGTGGTGCGACTGACTTCCCTGTGTAGCACTTCGACTTTACGGTTTATTCCATCGTCTTCAATTCGGGTAGTGTCGCATACCGCGCATCGCCCATGAACTTCGGCCAAGAGTTTTCTGTGAATTCCGAGGTACCCATATGGCGCATTGAGGTTCAGGTGGGTTTCATCCTTTCCGTGCGGCGATTTGCTCCTTTTGGTGAGGGGGGGGGGACGCTGTGCGTCCATTTTTTTCTTTCTTTTTACTCAAATTATCCCAGTTAGGCCGTGAACTTCGTGTCCTTGGAGACATCTTGAATGCCGAAAATTCCTTTGAGGGCGTTGTTGCTGCCTTTACCAATCCTTTCTCTCCCGGCTACGTCTATCTCGAATGTGTCGGCAGTAACACGGCCTATGGTGTTGCGCAGAGATTGTCCTTTGCGTGTTCTCCCCAACGCCCCGCGCAGATATCCTTTGGTGATTTTCAGTCGCTGATGTCATCCTCCTCTGTGCGTCGATTATCTACCCCGGCATGGGTCAGATTATGTTCTCCGGATGACGAGTATCATCGTGATCTTGCTTGGATCCCGACGTACGACACTCATGCTGCTTGGCAGCGTCTTTATATCGTTCCTAGATGGGTGCTGCCTGTCGCTAAAGCTGTCGAAATTGCAGACTCTTCGGGTCAGTGTCCTAAAGCTGCCTCGCATTGTCAGTCAGTCCAACGACTTCACTTGCATGATTCCGAACGAGGATCAGACCCTACCATCTTTCGCGTTGAAGGCGACGCATGTTACAGCTATGGCTTCATGGTTGTCGATGTGCTTCACAGTGACTTTATGTCTGAAGACGTGTTGCCGGACATGTCTGAACTGGAAAAGTGGTCAACATCTCCGTTGTTACATCCGTCGATCATCCCTGATCATTTTGCTTTTCATGCCGACGACTTCCTTTCCAGTGCCTTGTCCTGTTGCGTCGAGGACGCTATCCAACTCATCCGCACTCGGTTGCGAGTTCGAGTTGGGGACGCAGTGCGGGTTTTCGATCGTCAGAAATATTATGTGGCTTCGGTGGAGTCCCTCGACGGTGACGAACCCGGTGATGATTCCGTCTGTCTGTCTGTACAGAACGGGTCCCATTGTTCCACAAATATTATCGTGTCAAGCGGTCTGGTGGCGTTGGATCACCGAGTCGGTGACTTGGTGGAAGTCATCATAGGTCGTTATAGTGGGGCTAGAGGTTGGCTTCTAGCGGTTGATTGGGAGCGACGACGTGTTACAATGACGAGCAAATTACCACCTTCGTTGTCTGTGTCGCCTGCCCCGCCCTTGTTGGGTAGTCAGGACGTATGTGATTATGCCTCATAACATGCTTCTGGTTTTCTTCCCTGAAACAAATATCCTCCACAGATCCAGTTCTTCGCTGCAAACAATCTCTCCTCTGGGGCCGTAGGGGCCTCCGTTGTATGTCTCTGCTTAGCCAGATTAATTCTATAACGGCCGTTTTTGATGCGTTTACAGGAGGTCATGCCTTGGTCCAGTGTCCGACTTTGTTGTAGAGAGCAGGACGCTCGTATATGTCCTCCACCCGATGCGACCCATGATGACGCGTGGCCTCGTCTGCCTCGAAAAGATCCATACGCTCACATAGAAGTTACTGCATATCATGCCATTATTGGGACCATTTATGGCATGGTCGTTAGTACCAGCTTCGACCTCTGTCACGTCTGGATTCAGACAGAAGGTAGAGCTGTGAATACTGTCGAGAAGGTGGTGGTGCGCAATGTCCGGGAGCGACAGTAAGTGTCTGATTTACTTCTTACTCTTCCACGTCTGATGTTTTTGGGTAGCACTGGTGTGCATTTGACACAATATTCGTCATGCTCGCCACAGCAGATTCGTCGTTTACGTGCTATACGAGAGGCAGTTCGGGCATTGCCTCATGTCCAGGATATCGCAATTCATTCATCGGAATTTCCACTCGGTTCATTGCCCGATATTTCTGTCTGGCCGGAAGTAGTTTACGACCGCCTACCTCTGGTCAAGGACGTCCTTGAGGTGTCGCAAACCGATGACGGGTCATTGGCAGCCCTGCATTGGCTCTTGCGTCCTGCTTTGCGTGGGACTTATCTGGATGTTTGTATTCAGGGGGGTGGTTGGAAGGGGCGCTATGACGGTCAAATTGGTGTCATCCACACTCTTCCGGAGATCAGACGCACGCACAACGGGTCAGTGAAGGTTCGGATGGGAGCCTTAGTTGTCACCGACAAGCACTTCAAGATATCTAGTGTCTTTCCCCTGACCACTAATGAATTCGAGGGAGTCGTTTCTCGAGAGCGGGCACAATGTATTTTAGAGATCGTTGGTGTGTATGTTGTGGTCATTGGGCCGTCCCTACGCGGAGATTGGTCTATGTTGGGAAAGATTGGGCTTACTGCGGCGAATGGAACCGTCGATATTGAAGGACAATTGTGGACTTTCCCCGTGGAAAGTCTGTGCAGATCTGATCCTTCCCCGAAGTGGTCAGATGGATGACGTCGTTATTGGTGTCTGTAATCAGGTTGCCCTGATGACTGTATGAGTAGGTCACTCTTTATTGGTTACCAGGCTTGCATTGTACAAAAGGTGCGTGTTCAACTGCTGGTCGACTGGCTCTCCGAGTCTCGGTGCTTTTCGGTTTGTCTCATAGTTTCTTTAGCATCATTTCCCACTCGTCCCATAACCTCGTCCTATAACCACTTTCATATGCAATCGCCGCCACATCTGGTCTCAAATTCCGAGCCCCTTCTTGAGCCTCTTCCAGCTCCCGCTGCGGATTGTATGTGCTTTCTGTTGTTTGGCCTGTTTTATTTTCATAGTGCTTATGTTCTTGTTTTGATTG
Source organism: Favolaschia claudopus (assembly GCA_037176885.1). Taxonomy (NCBI): domain Eukaryota; kingdom Fungi; phylum Basidiomycota; class Agaricomycetes; order Agaricales; family Mycenaceae; genus Favolaschia; species Favolaschia claudopus. The sequence goes on along the minus strand of JAWWNJ010000043.1, from coordinate 1,227,434 downwards.
TCTTCGTGCAGCGCAGGTTTATATGGAGGATTATGACTTACCGACCGCTCCTCGCGATTCCCTCGCTTCGGGTTCCACAGTCGTGATCGGAACGAAGAAAAAGAAGTCAAAGGCGTCGAAAGATCGTACCGCTGGTATCTCTCCCATACAGTCTTACTTTACTCCTCTTCGCAAAAAAAGAGTCAGAGTCGCGTTGCCTCGCATAATAAGAGTTGGACCGCGCAATACACCGTTGGCCGGTCCGCCCGGGTCTTCCACGTCTTTGTTCGCCACATATAATCCACGCTTGCACCGTCCTCAAGTTGTCGCTATGGCACCTTCGAGTTTGTCCAGACCCCCTCAGGCAGTCGACTTCTCCTCCGCCAGTCGATGGGTCAGAATAAAGCCCTTGCTTCCCGAGGACTTGTACCGTGGCCATGTATTTCCGCCGCTCATGAAGTCTACCGATCCACGATTGAATTGTCCCGTATGTGCTAATCTTCAGTCGCATCCAGTGTCGTAAGTCATTTGTTTATTCGTCCTTCTCGTACTTGACGAATTTAGGCTGGAATGCGGGCATACCGGCTGCTATGCGTGTATCAGAGTGTGGCTAGAGTATCAATGGGAATGTCCTGCATGTCGAGCCGCCATAATGCAAGAGCCTTCGAGATCCTCCGCCGTAGAGGATGTTGTGTCTCCGTTGTACGGCAATTGGGATCACAGTGAAGTGGATTATATCTGGGAAGGTTTAGTGTTTCCTACTACTCGAAGTGTATGATTTTGTTATTTTCTCTTTCATCCTGCGTTCCTTTATACAAACCCAAATACCCAAAAGGTCTATCAACGGCTTTGTTTATTGTCGTTGACTTGTGTTGATCAGATTTTGCTGTGCGTCACTCTCACTCTCCCAATGACCACCATCACATCCACTCGTCGAGTCTCTTTGGACGCTCCCAGTGCTTTCAGCCGGTCCAGCCCTCTCACCACCGTCGGTCGCCCTTACCCTGTTACTATGTTTTCTCCTTCTGAATGGCGTTCTCGAGGTGTCTACGCTGGTAGCCAACGGGTGACTCAAGTTGCGGGCACGACTCAGATTGCGGGCACCACATATCCGTTGGTTAACGTAGACCCTCCTGCGGCCGATGTTCCTTTTGAAGGAAGTCGTGTATACCGCCCTGTTGCTTTGCAAGCCAACGATCTATGGATCGGATCCGTTCGCCCCGATCCTCCTCTCCAAGTTTTTGAGGAGTATATCTGCGCTATTTGTCTGTCTTTGAAAAGTCATCCGGTTTCGTGAGTCATAGTGGCCTTCTACTTCCTCCTGTTGATCTCAGTCTTCCAGCTATGTGTGCGGTCACGGACATTGTTTCGTTTGCATTCGGTTATGGCTAGAGCGGGATTGGCGATGCCCTGAGTGTCGTGTGGAAATGGATAGGCCGCCTTTTCGGATGTTCGTGGAAGAAAAGAGTATTTTACGGCTTTATGGCGATTGGGATTCTTCCGAAGTCACCTACGACTTCAGCGGGCTTTCGTTCCCCTCACGGCCCTTGTAACTAGTCGATTTCCTTAAATGGAAATACTGGAGAGGTATATAAGCTGTTTTGATTGTTCTTGTATTTAATCCTGTTACTGTCCTCTTTCCCTTTACTCTTGATCGTTATTCGTCGTTGTAGATGCATCGCGTCGTCATCTCAGCCGCACCCACTGGGAAAAAAATCTTACAACCCACCCCATACACCCTCGCGGATGTCCACAAATGTTGTCGCCACATCCAAAATGTGCCCGTAAGCCTTCTTAGCTCGACGCCTTTCATGCTTCTCATGTTTCTTAGCACTTTTTGAACAATAATGTCAAGGGAACGCTGCTCGCGTCCAAAATCCCCGGTGCCACTTCCGTGCCCGTTCCTTTCAATTTCGGCTCGCAGCTCTACCAACCCGCGACTGTCGACGATCTTAATATACATCTGTGGATCTCCTACGTTGGATCCCCTAACGTCGTCGACATGGGACGATGCCGCCTTACCGTTCGGGAGTTTGAGGGCAGGGAGCTGGAGAATCCTTACACGATCTTCTTCGTCGACCAAGAGGCTGAAGAGTTGGTCAGCATTAACTCTGTCGCTGATAACGTGCAATGGGTTGGAAACATCTTGGTTGTGAAGCACACCAACGATACTGAAGTCCCTTTGGATATCACTCCTCAAGAACATTCCCTTGTATCTGCCCTCGTCCGTTAGTAAGTGCGTCTGCCACCCTGTTTTCCCCAATCATTGACGATTCCATAGTTGTTTGGAGAATGGAATGCTTCGTGCTTAAGCTGCTTTGCGCTACAATCAGTCTCTGTCCAGGTCCCAGGTCGACTTCTTCCTTATTTTCTTTTCTTTTTTTTTACCGTTCTTTCTTCCTTTTCTCTCCTTCTTCGGGGATCAGTGAATGGAACCTGTTCACATCGAAATAGAGGGAACGAATTGGGGTGGGATGACTTCTCGAACATCATCTATATTGTCTTTATTCTATCTTTTACCTTCATCTCCCTCTTTCTTTTTTTCCTTGTCCTCGTCCCTTCAAGCTTTACTTTGTGCAGCCTCGTGTATCATCTGTTCCTAATCTATGATATGACGCGTTGTGCGCTTTCCGAATTTTGCCTACCTCCGGTTGTGGGGAGGTCTCGACCGCACTTGAATCTGCTTGCATCATGACGCTGTCGGTCTTCCCCATCGAGCTTTACGCGATGGCACGCGACATGGGGCCATCACAGTCCGAAGATGTCGAATTATTTGTGAATCTGAGATCTGGTGGGCGGCTGAGATCTTGTTTTCAGTGCGACGCGTTCCAATAATCAGTTGGGTCATCTTTCCGATTCTCGTCTTCTCTCTCTCTCTCTCTCTCCCTCCCCCCCCCCCTCTCTCTCTCTCTCTCTCTCTCTCTCTCTCTCTCTAAAATGGATCAGGCTGCCGATGCTTCTGCTTCGCAAGCGGTAAACAGTAATGCGTCCACTGGCGACGGAGGCGGCAACGGTTCTGGCCTTTCCGTCGCACATCCCCCCGCTTCGGCCTTCCTCACCTTCAAGCAATTCTTGAGAGAGTTTGATCTCATGGATAGGATTCTCAAGCTTGTGGGATTCAAAGAGGCTGCGCAGCTGTCCAGGGTGTACGTTCGCCTATCCATCTACTCACAATTTTTTACTGAATTCCTTCCTTCTTTTGACCGTCACAGAGACCATTCTTCTCAGACGTTCTCTCGCAACTATTATCGTGGCCGCATCGAAGCTCAATTGGACTACTATCTCTGTGGTCCCGATATCAACGGTCTTGAGCGTTTGAAACGACTGACTGCTTTTTGGGACCATCTCGACAATTATCATTCTGGCATTCACGGGTCGGTGGTCGTGTATACCACTCGCACTGTGAAAACCAAAGATTGGAAACCCAATAACCTCAATATATGCATCCCTCGCGGCACGTTCCTTGCATGGAGTGCATACTTTCACTCCCTTAATCCCAATCTCGTGTCCAAGTCACTTCCTGTGGACGAGTTTGTGCGCGCTCATGTCCATGCCAGATGGAGTTTCGAGTTATTCGAAGTCAGTCTTCAATCTTATGCATCGTATCATCCGTTCATCATTTACTGTAGAAGCGCACCATCGTTTTACTCGAAACCGCTGGTCCTTGCGTCATGGAAGCGGTCGTGATCGCTCCGCACACATCCAATATGCGTCTGATCACCAAGAATTTCCTGACTGTGTTTTACGTCGAGAAAGCGTTCAGCTATAGGGCTCTCGATGCGTGGCACTATCCTCCTATGTTTGTCAGTCAAACTCTTCATACTCGCGGGGAACGTAAGTCCATCGACAATACCGGGTGGGACAGCCCTTGCGGCTGGAGTTGTCCTATTCTTTGGCGCTATATTTGTCGAGACGACGGAGTATATCATTTTCGACTTGTCGATGATGATACCGCTACGCTCAAATCCGCCTACCTCGACACGAAGATCAAGTGGAGGCTAGGCGATTCTTGCCTCAATTCCGAGTGCGAGAATTATGGAGCTAATTATTATCCGTTTATCGGAGTGAGTTCTTCCTCGAGTTGTACCCATTCCCCATGTCGCTGATTTCTTTCTTTCTTTTTTATCAAGTGATTTGATCAGACGATGGCTAGCGAGTGCTCCTCCCCGTGTCAGTATGCGTTCAACACGCGCATTAGTTGTCCATTCCCTATTTTTTCTTGTCTCTTTTTATTCAAAGCGTTCAACATGCAGCTGCAGTTTACTTGGCTTTAAATCGAGTGACCTCTCTATTCTGGCTGTACATTTCTTGAATAGGCTACATCTTGTTGTCGGCGCCTTTTTTGTCGAAATGAATAGTCCAGCAATCTTTTATTGCTTTGACCGCTGTCAGCTGATATGATATTCTGATCGGTTGTCATCCTTAAGACGGCCCGGCATGATTCGTGCATGGCGATGCTCTGATATTTGATTGTTCATCAGCTGCCGAATTGATCCCTGCGCTTTCGAAGACTTCGGTTTCTCTTTGACACTCTATGGATCTCTCTCCAGGTGAGCTGTTCGTCGGCGGCATTGTTCTCTGTCCTTATGAGCGCTTAGAGGCTTCCAATGAACCGCTGCTCGCTCTCGATGATCAGCGTTTCGTCTTGTTTCCTCTTCGTTTCCCTCAAGTGCGTATGCTTTTGTTCCCTCCCCCTCGCATTTTGGTCAGCTTTCTCGTTTTCCTGCCTTTAGATCTGGGATATGTACAAGCAGGCCTTGAGCTGCTTCTGGACAGTAGAAGAACTGGATCTCTCTCATGATCTCGTCGATTGGGACACGAAATTGAATGCCGATGAGAGACATTTCATCACTATCGTTTTGGCGTTCTTCGCTTCAGCAGACGGTATGGTCAATGAAAATCTTGTGCAGCGGTTTGCGGTGGAAATTCAATCCGCTGAAGCCCGCTGCTTCTATGGCTTTCAGATAATGATGGAAAACATTCATTCGGAAACCTATTCTCTTCTAATTGACACCTATATCCGCGACCCGCAACTCAAGGACAAGATGTTCCATTCCTCGGAAACCGTAGCGTCCATTGGTCGGAAGGCGTGGTGGATCATGCGTTGGCTCGGCGCTGACCGGCCGTTTTGCGAGCGGATAGTGGCTTTCGCTGTGGTGGAAGGAATTTTTTTCTCTGCTTCTTTTGCATCTATTTTCTGGCTCAAGAAGAGGGGCTTGATGCCGGGGCTTACTTTCTCAAACGAGCTCATAAGCAGAGATGAAGCTATGCACACTCAGTTCGCGGTTCTCATTCATTCCTTGCTCCTCTCCCGTCCACATCGCGATGTTATAATCGCCATCGTGCAGGACGCTGTCGCAATTGAATGCGACTTTGTAAGAGGTATGATAGGACAGTTTTCTGTTGTTGACGATGCTAATCTCTCGCAGAAGCGTTACCGGTGCACTTATTGGGCATGAACCCTAAGCTCATGATTCAATATGTGCGCTACGTGGCGGATTGGTTGCTTCAGGCTTTTGGTGTTGGCAAGGTCTTTCATGATCAGAATCCCTTTGATTTCATGGATATGATCTCTCTACCTGGAAAGACCAACTTCTTTGAAAAGCGAGTCTCTGATTATGCGAGACCTGTTGATAATTCGGATGCTGTGGTCGGTCGCTCATTGTGAGTTTATCGCCTGTTATATTCGAGCCACTTCCGACTGATAGTGACTTAGTTCTCTGGATGTTGAATTCTAAGTCGCGATTCTTTCTCTCTCAGTATATTGGACGGAAAGTGGGGTCCGAGTCAGCTTATTGTTTTTCTTTTTCTTTTCTATCACACGTCCTTTCTCTTCATCGTATCCCTTTCTTTTTCCTTGTCTTCGCATTTTTTGTCCTTTGCTTGTTCTATCGTCACTACAGTGGCAGTATACAGAAGTATACAGACAGATAAGCGTCACTCGCTCTTCGTTTGGCGGGGTGGCCATTGAATCGATTACATAATATTGATCATCATTTCTCTCAAGTCACTCTCTACGTCCATGTCCCTCAGAACTTTAGTTGCAATGCAGGACTCCGTTAAGCGAATGCTTTGGAATGCTGCCGTGGAGCGAGACTTAAGATGTATGGATGACAGCGAGTTATTTCAGACATCAGCAATAACTCGTATGGCTGGCCGTAACGTCCATGTCTGGTTGGGCAAGCGTTTCGATGACCTTTTGCGACAAGATGGTAGGCAACTTTACTCTCGTTCTATCTAGAATTACATCTGCTTATGCGGCTTTCTCATAGTACTTCGCCCCGAGATACAAGATGATTTTATCTCTCATCGTAATTCCTTGTCTTCTCTGGCGTCTCCTCTAATGCGAGATTGACTGCCGTTTTGTAGCACTCAATCCTGCTCGACACCGTAGTGTGGACCCGCTGGTTATGAACAATCTGATGCGCGCGCTGCTGCCTCCTGTTTCGGACTACATCGTTTCGCCAGATGATCAGCGACTTCGCGGTCTTTTGGTTCAATATCACATTAGCTGCAATCTTGAATCGTTCGGCTTGTGCGTGGGCGACTTATATTTGCTCCATTCAGTGACCGGGGGCCGTCGTCTCCGGCGAATTTGTGGACAGTCTGCTCGGTCACCGTCCCTTATCGCACCGTGTCGACTTTTATTGTGCTAAAGGGGAATTCGTTTCTGTGGCCAAGTACCTGAACTATGCATGTGGATATTGTAACCAAGTCTCTGCGTTTGTGTTCGAGGGCAGCGGCATTCGCTGTGAAATGGTTCTGCAGAATGCTGAAGGGTCTGAGGTCAGACTGTTGCAGTCAAATTCGGAAAATCCGCTGCACATTGTGCCTGGGTCTGTTATTGCCGGTTCTGGTGAGTTGCATATCTTTCTCTGTATATATATTTATTCCCTTCATCGTCTCTTTGGTAGCATTGCTCCTTCAGAAGGAGATTTCTACCGATTGAGAATCGCGCGATTGGAATTACGTATCTGACAAATTCTCGTTATGTAATAAGAGTGACTATGTGCACCTTCGCTTTGTTCCTTCTCCCATTATGTCGGACACCCATGAGCCTGCGAACCTCCTTCAGCGTCAGTTCTGCGTATCAAACCTTGCGGACGTTGCTTACGTTCCATAGGCCCTGATGCTTTCAAGCTTTCCGCGATGCAGGTGTCCATCGGCAGGCTTCTGTACACTGTCCGCATCGAAACCTACATGAAATTTATGGACTGGAAGCAGCTTTTTTCCACATCCTTGCGCAGTAGAATTGCTGGTCGCAATGTCCATCGCTTTCTGCAGAAATATGTAGACTCTCCCATCGACTCTGAATGTTAGTTTTCCTTTCGCTCGTTTCGCTCAGAAGTTAACGGCGTGAGCAGTAGCTGCACCTCAGGCGATGCAATCCATTAAACTCCATCGTAAGCATTCAGTGCACTACTCTGATTTCTTTATTGATTCGACTACTGACTGTCATATAGGCTTTAATCCGAATGGCACGCAGTCTTTCGACGTCTTATTCAATATAATACTTCTGCTTTGGATGGAACGGACCTGCACATACGCCAACTTTTGACTCAGTACATGATTATCCATGCATTGGGCCTGTTTCACCTATCGTACGGTGACATCAAGCTTTTGCTCGCTGCGACCGGTACACGGCTTTCTGGCTCGGTCATTGCTGCTATACTCCAAGGGACCTTTGTGCCCAATGATTTGGACTTCTATTGCCCTCGTGGATCCGCCGATGATGCTATGGTCTTCATGCGCGATGTTTGTGCCTATCATCTTTCCTTCGAAGCAAGTCGAGACTATGACGATGTTTTTGGTATTCGTCGAGTTCTCACCTTGCGGAACGCATCGGGGAAGCAGGTCAACATCGTGGAGACCTATTCCGACTATGCTTTGGATGTAATTCTCGCTTTTCATTCGACGGCTCCCAGGGGCGCGATCTCTTGGGATCGTTTTTCTCATTTCGAGATAAATCGGGTTCGCAAGGGCGTCGCATTGGCTACACCTTCCTCGATGCGATTGGCAGGGAACACTCTCGAAGGTCAAGTGCAGATGTGGCGCATTCTTCACAAATATCAAGGCCGTGGCTTCGTTTTTGAGTACGATCATCCACTTCCTCATGAATGTGGCGTGCACATTGACTGTCCTGCTACTCTGCGGACAATTGACGATGATGGCTGCCTTCATATAGATTTACTTCCTTCTACCATCCCCGACTTCAAACGCTCCTCTACACCGGTGTTCACTTGGACCCTTGCTCCTGTCGGCATTTGTGAATCTGGACTTGTGCGCGACAATGCCGTCCATAGCATTTATTCTTATCGTACGTGCGTTTGAATTTACCGTTGCGGTAACCTTACAAGCGTACAGAGTATCAAATATTTCGACGGCTTGCTGCCGCTCTTCTCAAGATGCCTCGTCCTCCAGTAAATCTCTTGGAAGTGACGCCTTGGGACGACATGGATTATATTCTGACTTTCAATGGTGACGAGGATGATGAAATCAACGACGAGTGACCAGTCATTGGGAGGTTCTACCGATATTCATCTCTATTCTTACACATCCGAGTTTCCCTCTGTTCATTACACCGTATCCATAACATCCCAAACAGTTCCATTTTCCTGAGTCCTCTTGTTTCTGGGTTGGTACCTTTCTCGGGGACATTCAGGTGAGTCAGTGGTGTCGTCATGGCTCAATAATGCCAAGTCCTGACTTTTCCTTTCTTTGGTGTCGATGACCCGTGCAACCACTCAGTGATCCACTTCCATCTCCTTGTGCAGTGTACTGCTTTCGCTAACAGTTCATGCCTTCCAAGCACGCGTGCTTGAGCTACAATACTTTGATTGGGGAATTCGAGTTCCTTCCGTGCTCCGTTTGTCCAGGTGAATTCAAATTGCTTCGGCTCAGGGTTCCCGAGTCAGGCTGATGTTTTCTTTTTTCGAGCGAATTCAAATTGCTCCGGCTCAGGGTTCCCGAGTCAGGTTGATGGATAACTGATGGAGCACATGAGAAGACAATGAGAAGATCCGAGAAGATGATAGATATCTGTAGGTCCGGAAGTTATAAGTGCGACGATGACGTAGATCTGACAATTAAGGTTTTACTGGCCAATCAAATGTGTTCTATTTGGTACTTTCGATCTTCAAGACAACCCTCATGTCCACTTTATTCGAACGCTTTCGCGAGGGGAGCACTTCGATTCGGAATAGGACTACTCGCGTTCTAGCTCATTTGCGCTACAAGACAGATTTTGATTGGCTGAGGGAGCGAACCAGGAAGACTGAATTCTTTCGGGAAGCTTTCATGTTCATCGATTTACAATCTCCACCGTTGCCCGTCGTCGTCGAAAGGATTTCGACACTTCCCCCTTTTGTACGGCGTGATGTGCATCCACTTCACGTCCGGTTGTTTGGACTCCTAGTCGCCGTTATTGATAGCGTCGATGAAGTATGTCGCATCACTTGCGCCCCACGCCACAATAGCTCTTGTGACAATATTTGCTTGGGTCTGCTAGGAAACAGGTCGCCCTCTTCACATCGCCGTTCTGAAAGATCCGGAACTCAATGAAGCTATTTCCGCAATCTATCAAAACCAAGTTGCGGTTCTGTGCTCGATCATTCGCGTTGATGACGAGACAACGGTATGTTGCTCGCGATTCGCTAACTGTCCTGCGGTCTTACGGCTAATCGGTCATCGCGCAGCCCGGCAAGCTTGAGAGATCCTTTTTGGATCAGAATGAGAATATCAATGTGTGGTTGCAATTGATATCAATATTCTCCCTGATCTGTTGTAGGTTTGGACCTTGGCATCGTCCGATTGGACTCGAGACGTGGGGCAGGTTGTGGAGCTCGAGGTGAAGTTGACAAGATTCGAAGATGATTCCAGTGGAAATATTTCCGCGAAGGTGAAGTTCTGTTTGTCCTCGACATACATCGTCATTGTGACACTGTTCACAGGATTATCGGGCTTGGGATTTATCGCACGCCGTCGAATATTTACATCATGTGTAACGTTCTACCTTCTTTCCATATTCATCACGACTTTCTTCGCTGTGACCTTGTTGATTTCATCTTGTCTCATGCCTTCTCGAGCGATCCTGCTGCAGGACGCCGTACGGGATCCTCACCATCCTATACTGGCCAACGATCAAGTCGGTGTACACTATATTGTCACTCGAGATAAAACCATGACAGATGTGTGCGGTTCCCTCGAGCGTTATTCATACAAGGAATTGTTTTACCCCGAAGTCTACGAGCGTTATCTCAGTCCCTATCGTATCCGCGTTCCACGTTATCGGCCGTCCTTCATCGGGACCGTCGTAGGCTCTGAACTTGCATATCACGACAATCCGCATATGGCTGAGGTTGTCCTTCACCGCATTCTTTCGTCCTTTCATCTTTTGACGACCATTTCGTAGACATCTGGATGTTATTGCAATCGTATCGTTCTTAAGTGCCCTGTGGGCGCTGATGAAGCGACAGTCCAGTTGTTCGATAAACAAGTTCGCGTCTTAGAAGAGATCATCGAGTACGATGGCCAGGAATCGGTAATGGCTAATCCTTATCTCTTCTTCTCCTCCTCTTCGTACCTATGCTTTGCCCGGTCGCATCTCCTTTTTCTCCCCTTCCTCCTACCCCCTCGTGCGCTGTTAACTCCTCTTCAAGCCTGGCAAAGTGCTGGTTAATTGGACCCGGACTTTGAAGGATGGAGTGAAAGTCATTGAGGTACGTCTTGCGTTGGTTTTCAAGCGCACCTTTTGTGCTGATTCTCTCCTCTGTCTCAGGTCTGGACGTCTCTTAACGATGGAGGTGTTCATTTCGATTATCCTGTTGGTCGAGACATCGAGTTAGTTGTGAATCTGTGCAAAGACGAAGCGTCTGACGGTTCATGTCCGGGAAATATAGCCAAGGTAATGTTGATACTAGCTACTATTAACACCTGCGTTAATTTCTGGCTTCTATCTCCAGTGCTTCACTTTATGGGTTCGGAATCACAGCTATTTGTCGGACGCCGATGTTGGGCGCACTTGAAGCAGTGACGTAAAACGTGATATAAAATCTACTCTGCAGATTAGATTAGATAAAGTTATATTTATAAGTAGTGATTCGATCTCGGCTTCTGCAGCATGGCTTTTTCTCTTGCGCAACGCTACATGGATGCTGCAGTGGGTGTGCATTCTCGACCTTTCTCTCCGCCCCAGATCGCACTGGATGAGTACGGCATCGACTTTGTTATTTCTCGGGACCGCACTATTCGAACTCCCCTCGACACCGACTCTGTGGTGCAGACTCTCGATCGTTTCACCTACAAGTCGTGCGCGTTAGACTCCTTCTTTCGTCATATGGTGTCCCCTGTGTATCGCTCACAGATTCCAATGTACGAAGGAACCCTGATTGGGGAAGTTGTTGATCATCGACACGTGTATCTTAAAAATCCCTTGAATATGGAGGTGAGTTTTCTTGTCCGAGTCGGTGCTCATCATATCATTTGTTCGTTATAGGGAAAGGGTGGAGAATGTGTCCAATTCTTAGTCAAATGCCCTACTAACGCCGATGTCGCTACTGTGAATTATTTCAAAATGCAGACCAAGAAGCTACAAGACATCGTCGCGGCAGATTTGAAAGAGCTGGTTCGTGGACGACGAGAAGTATGCGGTAATAAATGCTGAGTGGTATGCTTCCAGCCCGGCGCCGTGTGTCAAAATTGGACCGTGGATGATAAAGAGGACGGACTCCTGATAGAGATTCTAGTGAGTGCTTCTCTATTTGTTGCTATCGCCATCGTTGATAACGAGAAGGCTGCTATTCCTTGTCGAGAGCTACGCAATCACATCGCTTTCGGTGACGGTCAAATCTTTCAGGCTACAGTTAACCTATGCAAGGATGAACAGGTTTTAGCGGACTCTCAGTCGAACAAGGTATGTCTTCGGATTTTAGTTCTCTGGTCGTTTGTGTTTTTCTGATTGGAAATTCTCAGTTTTTTTCTCTATGGTTTCTCGAATGGCATGCGCTGGCAGATGCTGACGTAGGACGCTGAGGGCTTCGTTGGCGAGTCCTAGATTAACCTCGTCGATCTCGCATTCTCGATCGTGTGTCCTCCCCTTGTTCTCTCCTTATGTTGTTTTTCTTTGTTTTTTTTTCTTTTGTGCATTGTCTTTTGAAGTTCGAGATCTTTCCGTTGCTTGATAGGATGCTGCGTAGTATTCCGGGATTGGGGCGTCCCATGAGTCGACAGATGACGATCTCTATTAAGCGGTGTTTGGCATCATTGCATCGGGCATTGGTCTGAGTACAAATTGATGTGCTTCTGCGGTCCACTGTCGTCATTTTCCTCGTCCTGCTCTCGTATTCTCTTTCCCATTTTTTATTTCTCTCTCTCTCTCTCTCTCTCTCTCTCTCTCTCTCTCTCTTCCATCTCGATACTCGTTTCACTTTCACCCGCTTCCATCTCACCTCACATAATCTTATGGATGGCGTTGATTTGAGGCGTGTCCTGGCATGCTTGGCTACGGTGTTCCCTTTCCCTCGGAGAATACCCGTCTCTTGGCTCTGGATCGCAAGGATGTCGACTATATCTTAACCAGGGATCGTACGATTTCCAGTAGGGTGCATGGACCCAATTCATTGTTTCTCGTATAAGACGACTCAGAGTCCTCCTCCGCTTCGTCGTAGTTTGGCGGCTGTCGTGAAACGACAGCCTGAAAAGTATCTTGGATGGCTCGTCGGCGAAGTACACGCAGTGGCGGCCATATTCGACCATCGCGTTACCACTCTTGCTCGTCGGGTATGCCTATTCCTTATTTTGGCAATGTCTTTTTGTCGACGTTAGCCTTGAACCAATTCTAGGACAATTTAAATTGTTGGATCATCACCCTCAAGTGTCCAACGACGTCTGGCCCAGCTGGACAACAGCTCTTTGACAAACAGCTTTCTGCTTTGGAAGCCGCATCTTTCTGTGATTGTAGCATACGCGACAACGTAATGGAATCCACCCAATCTACTGTCAATGTCCCGCATTAATCTTTCTTCTTCTTTGTCTTCCCTTCCTCCAGGCCTGCGTCACCCCACCGTGCTCCGGGTACAGTTTTTTTGGACCTGTCGTTGAGGGAAGACGTACCATTCAGGCAAGTAGTATGATAGGAATTGTTGTTATGTGCATAGCAATCACTTTTTCGCTGGATAGATCACCGTTGATTATGAAAAGATGGCCCTATGGGAAGGAGATCTTTGGGCCTTTTGGGCTGGGCAACATATCCAGGCCAATGTTGTCCTGGAACGTCAAGATGGTTTTGAGGGAGCGAATCATGTAAGTTTACGGGCGAATCTGATAGCCGATTCCAATTCATGTCATTCCTGCAGAGCATGACTGCTTGGATGGAAGAATTTATGATATTTAGTGCGCAGGTCATACAAGGGATCTGAATCGTCGACTACCTGTGAAAGCTTCGAGTCTTATGTTGAATGTCATATCGATGATTGTACTATGTATTGCCCAACGAAGGAGTGTTTTTGGTTACTGTTATTTCCCCGTCGACAGCTTTTACGAGTGTAGTTATTTCCAGAAGTTACTGAATTTTCCGCCTATATACCATGGGCAGAGTGTCCACTTCCAGCCTACTTTCTCGCCGTCGATGTTCGTTTCCATCCGCACCGCTTTGCCTTCGTAGCAGTCATAGCTATACCAGTCCATGGGAATGTGGATTCCTCTCTGTTTGCCTGTGATTGCTACGCACTCGACGAGACGATGATATACTTCCAAGCCGCTTGCGCGTCGAGTGCGGCATCTGTTTGCAATCCTATCAAGCAGCGCTACGTTGGGGAGTTCATAAAACCTTACACAGTAGTAGCCTGTCGACGGGTCGTCCTGCCCCATTATCACTCAAACCGAGCTCCCAATCCGCCTTGCGATCGTCTTTTTTGAGGTCGCGATGTAGGATGTCCGCGACGCATTGCTGCAGAGACAGCGGGGACGTCGTGTCTTTGTATGATATTGGCAACGCTATACGGATCATACAGCCCAGATCTTGACAGTTCTTGACATCAATTGAGAAACATTCAGAGATAATTTTTCCGTCGCAATGGAGACCTGTGCCAGCTTTTGCGATTGTAGGGTCCTCGAGGATCCTCCGCAGCTCGACAGGGCACCCTATTGCATTGTCAGCTAAGCCTAAGCCCGTTGTCTACTCGCACCGTCGATTCGTGTCATATCGAGCACATATGTGCTGTCGTGGATCGTTAATTGCACGGTACAAACCTTGCCGCGCTGGTCTTTGACAGTCTGCTACATTGAGGGTTAGTTCGTGTCTTCGAACCTACAAAGATCTTTGTTTTTTTGACGAACTTTGAATTCACTGTCGAAGCCGATGACTGTGTTCGGCCAATGAGACGGAGGCGAGTGTTGGCCTCGTCAGCGTCGCTAATCAGGAATATAGTCTGTTGCTGTTCGTATGGCTTGAGCTGGAAAACTTTAGCGATTGTTTGTGTGTTGCCAGTACTTCACGCTCACATTTTCGGACTTCGGATTGCCCAGCTTGCCCAGCTTCATTTTAATTGCTGCGTCGTCCGGGGCAAAGCGTTGGGTTTGTGGGTTCATCGTTCTCTCGAGATTGAATGAAAGTTTTGGAAGGCAGTGGTAGGGTGGTGAGAACTGCAACTGCGAAGGTTTTATGGGATTTGAACTGACTAGGCGCTTGAGGAAACGTCTTCTCTTGATTTTGTTAGGAATAAATTGAAAACTCGATTGAATGAGATCCAGCGGAGATCCAGTAGAAGCCATGTCGATTCACATCGAGTTGCCTCGGCAAAGAAGACCGCCGTGCAATTATAGGCGTCCAATAGGAAATCATTTCAGCGAGTCATTGTTCTTTTCGGTGTATGTCGAGATCTGAGGTACGATCGGTGTAGTACTTGATTTCCAGTGGAGCAAGCCAACGAGAGGATGCCAGCACAAGTTGTAAGTAACTGGTCAAGAGCCATCTCGTATAATGCTTTTTCTCGAGTGCACGTACTCTGCGACCCTAACAATTTTCCTCGCCCAATGCCATACTGTCCAGAAAGTTGCCAGAAACAGTGATCAACGAAGTGATTCATGAACACCAGAAATGAGTATTACACAGTCCCAGTAACCAAGATGACCTCTACGCTTTGCAGAGTACTGTTGTAATTGACGACCAAAAAGCGTTTGTAAACTTCCCGATTGGGCTTGATTCATTGAGTCCGCATTTCAGCCGCACTTGTCTTTGTTTGATAAGAGCATTGCGTGCTGTGAATAACCGAAACTTGAAAGTGGTTTTGAAGCTACGCGGCCAAAATCCAGTTCCCCAGTCTGCAGGCGGAGCTCACGATGTGTTTTCTTCTCCATAGTGTGAGTCGCAGGCTGTCGGCCGGCAAGTAAATTACCGGACGTCTCAAACTCTATTGACCCTGCTGGCACGTTTTTTTTTCTGATATGGATTTCCTCTCAAACGCCCTGCAGTTCTTCCCTGGTAGTCATTTTCCCCTATGTCGCTATTGAGGCCCAAAGTGTACACGTCTTCGAAATCTGTGGACCTTGGGGGCCTCTCGATTTCTGTTTCGAGCTGATCCGGTTGATCAATATCTTTAATGTCCAACTACCGCTTTGACGGCCGTCTCGATGCGAGCTGATTTGATTGATTTGAAGTTGTGGCCGTCTCAATGCCAGCTGATTTAGTTGATCTGAACATGACTTGCCATGATTGCCGGACCCTTTCCATTTCCTTGCCGGTTTACACGATACTCGCTTTCACTTTCTTCACTCGACACGATTCTTTCTTGCTTTTCGTTCCTTTTTCTGGGAGGGGAAGAAAGGGGCCGCGAGAGTTCTGTGCGCTGTTTTCTGACTACCTACTGCGTTTCTTCGAACGACTCTACAGACTTTCTTGTTACTTCGCATGGCCTCTGCGTACTACCCCACCGTGCTGCATGATTACGAACTTCTGTCCGAACTTCCCTCCCGCAATGTACTGCATGTCTGCTTCGTTGAATAGACCCCCACATTTGATCTCCTCCAAATCCTTCAGCTGGCCGTCCTTACTCACGAATTCCTTCAACGCCGCCACGCCCGGTGGTCCGAAACATGCCATGTCGAGTCGAACGGACGTCGTGCATTGCGTGCAGGACTGCAAGCGTCGCTTCCCGCGTCTCCAACTCAGAGTCATGCCGCTGAGCGACGGTTATCTTCCGGCTCCTAGCGAAGATGGATGGATTGCTGGCGACTGCGTCTCGTAGGTCGCGATTTCCGTACGCTCGGATTTCCAGTGTCTCCAGTCTACCAATTTCAAGGCGTGCAAGGACTGCTGCTCCCTCCACGGTCTCATAGGAGAAACGTAGAGTATCGAGTGTGTCCGGCATTTGGACGACTCTGTCGGAGTGCCATCCGGCGATCTTGATTTTGTCTAGCGTTAGGTGGCGTATATGCGTCAAAAGGTGGAGTATGGTTTCGAACCCGTTCCAGTGCCCGCAATTACTGTTTCGCAAAGTGAGGTCGTGGAGGGAAGGAAATACGGAGAGAGGAATGTGTCGCGGAGAAGCGGTGTCAAGGTGAAGAGTAGTTATCTGGTGGGTTTGCGGCAGAACGAACACTCTTGGTGCCGCCCCCATGTTGCTCGATGGCTGCAGTGCCAGTTCCTGTAAGCGCGGCCAGCTGTGTTGCGCCAGCAGGTTTGTAACCTGCTCGATCTCTGCTTCTCCTCCGGATTTCACGGTCACCCTCGCTACTTTCCAAGCCGAAGGCATCACCTCCGCGCCTATCATCGCCAGGAAGCAATCCATACAAACGCTTTGGACTTTCTGCAGTTTCTTGTCTTTCACGGTATCTTTCCCTAGCTCTAGCGTCGATGGTCAACACTGCGTCGGTCCCTTTATAAATGTCCATGCAACGTTTTAGAAGGGCGGGCGTGGAGAAACGCTGGATCGTGATTGTGGACCACAGCGTAGAGTGCCCTTCGACCAATGTCTTCCATATCTTGCACACAAGACATAAGGTTCGCCTCAAGTCGACAAAATCCACCCAAGTCGTGTTTGGGTTCGAGGGGTCGAGGGCTTCGAGGAAGATGGCTTCGACCATTTCGGTGGGTAGCGACTGGTGCATTGTAGGAAAAGATGAGGAACTTGTTTATTTGTCTGGGCTTCTGAGGGCTTTATTTTGTCATCACCCAGTTTGTTAGCTGTGCTTCTATTATCGATGCAATCGACTCAATTCAAACTCAGCAGATTTGACAATACTGGCTACACTTTGTCCGGTGCCCATCGGTATACTCCACTCCCTCTCTTACGCCGGGAATTCGGGCGAGTGAAGTGCGCTAAGGCAGCTTGTCACCTTGAGCCGAAATGCATCGACTTCATGGGAGATACTTGCCCTCGAAACACGATAATTGTGTGCTGACCTCTATACACAGACTGGAGTACAGCTTGACGCGGACCATAATTACGTGCTTATAGGATTCAAAACTGTGGCAGCAGCAGCGAGCATCAGCAGCGGTAGAGGGATGGTAGGTGCGGCGGCGCAATGCTGGATCCCGAAACCTTATTGTGCCCTGTCATTTCATTCGGTGATCGATGGAAGCTTTCGAGGAACTCATTGAATCATTTCGGGAGTTAACTGTGATTGGCTGGAGACGCGGACATTGCTGCTCGTCCGACAATTCAATCTAATTGAGCTATAACGGCCGCAGCAAATTGGTCGTCACAATCGCAAACACGCATCCCCTCCCTTTTAACCACTTCCACTGCTATATCCATGTCGGACCGCAAGCATGGTCGCGAGCGCAAGGACCCAAATCCCCGCAAGGTAGATTCACTGTGACCATCGTATCCAGACGCCGAATCTTCTCCCTCTAGTTGCCTTCGTATCCTCTCAATACGCCGCCAGTAGTAGTCGACAGCGTCGACAAGGCAAACAACATCTTGGCGACCATCCTGCCTGGCCACTTCATAGGCTTTGATGTAGAGTGCGGGGAACGCAAGGTGTCTGCGAGGGAAATGACATGTGCCACTTCTGAAGAACGCAGAGGAATCCAGCGGGCCGAGTTGGAGGAGGCTGGACTTGAAGGGTATGTCGTCCCATGGGACGACGCGGGGGTCAGTCTAATTCAAATCGCAACGGCGTACGACGTTGTTGTCCTAGACATGAAAAAAATTCGAGGTGAGCAACCAAATTCGTACAGGATGCGGATCTGAAGGAGGAGCTAGCATCCCCGTCCAATTGAAACGAATATTGGAGGACAGCGCCATTTTAAAATGTGGAAGCGGGCTCTTGTGCGACGGTAAGTATGTGTGGGAAGACCTCCGTCTGCAACCCAGAGCATTATGCGACCTCGGCTTCATGCTCCGCATTGGGGAGCCGGAGAAGTATGCGAAGCTTTCGGGCAACGTTTCTTTGCAGGATTGCGCTGCGGAATGTTTGGGACTATACCTCGATAAGACGGAGAGGAACGAGCACGATTGGCGCCATGGCCTGCCTTCACCGACGAACGAGTCGTACGAGGATATGTTAAAGTTGTAAGTGGCCACGAGTTATCGACGGACTCTAACTGAATATATAACAAACACTATGCAGACGCGGCGCTCGACGCCCGCGCGTCGTACGACCTGTACGACCCAATATTCGCAAGATTCGTCGCAAAGGAGGGTCACCTTGGACGTGAACTGCCTTTTGACTGGTTCACATTCGATTTCATCAACGGCAGGGCTGTGCGGATGCAGCGCGACGTGGACGGGCTTGAGGTCGGTTGGACTTACACCTTGTGTCCATGGTACAAGAATGGCAAGTTCTCCGGCTATTGGGGCTATTGGGACGTCGACCGAGTTTTTGTGTATCTTTGAACTGTCTCTAGAAGTACTAGTAGCATCTCAGATAAATCTATGGCATTCATTGTTTTGGACAGCGTATAATGTGGTCGCAGTCAAATGGTGCCGAAAATTCGGGCCCATCTTCTGCCCTCTGTACTTATGGCTATCCGCATGTCTTGGTGCGGGCTCAGGACCAATTACGACATGCATCAATCCGGCAGTGCGGCATTACTATGCCTTGGATGACCGGGTCAACTAGCTTTTGATCCTGACTCAAAGTTCAGAGCTAGTACTGTTGCTGTCGATGTTCGGTGCTAGTGCCGTTAGTGGGCTTTGCCGCGCTAGCGGGCCTACGGTCATTATTGCGCTTGCCTCGCACCGAACTTGTCACCATTTCTTCAGCCGTGATGGCCGGACGCGGCCATTGATCGGCTTTTGTAGCACGTTGCTCTTCTTCTTCCACTCTCACTGCCACGTCCTCAGCGAGTCGACCTCTGTCAGTGGGTGAAGGCTCAGTACCACTGAACAGCACACCTTTCCCGTCCCATGTCACCACCAGCTGCCCTGCCCGTCCAGGAAATCTGGGATGCCATTATTGGCAATTTATGCGACAATGAGGGCACCCTCAGAGGGATTTCTCTCGTCTGTCACTCATTCGTCTCCCCTGCGCAGAGAAATTTATTCTACGAGCTTGCACTTGAGGACAGGATCCGTCCTTCAAATTCAAGTTCCGGGCTACAACCTTACTGCGTCCTAGGCCAAACCGTTACCACGGGGGACTGTGCTCGCCACCCGGCTCGTGGCCCTCCTTGGGTCCTGTCCTCATCTACTCCCATACATCCAGTCCTTGCGCGTACACAGTCATGAGCCGGAGTGCTTCAATACTCTGGCCACGATACCCGTGGGCAGCGGCTGGAGCATCTGCGGATTTTTTTTGACCCAAGGAAGGGGAATGCTTCTGAGCGCAGAAACTATATAGAAGGAATGGCTGCCCTTGTTAAAATTCCTTCACTTCTCTCCATCAGCATCGCCTCTTTCGATTACCGCCCGCAAACCCAATGGATGGCGGCCGAACTTCGGTTCATCCTTTCCTCGTGCTCAAAAAATATAAAGCAGCTGGGGCTGTACTCTTGTTGTTCTGCAGCTCCAGAAGTGCCGCTTACATTCTTTCCTGCATCAGCTCCACGTCCTCGCCTCCGTGACCTCACACTGAAATCCTCCCCATTGATGTTGAATATTCTCAGCGACGCATTCGACTTTACTCAGCTTCACACATTTCGGTATTCCAAGTCTTGGACGCCGGACCTGGATGTATTCCTCCGCCGGTATGGATCCACCGTCGAGCGTCTGTTCGTTACCAATAAAAGCTATGGCACGGAGCAGCCAGGTTAGTAACACCTCTTGCCGTGGTCCCAGGGACCCGAAGTCGGAGACTGAATTTGTCCTGAACATTGTAGTGAAAGATGAAACATTGAACAATATCGATATTGGACTCTATTTTCCGTCACTCAAAGAGCTCCACGTCGATTCGCTCCGACCTTCAGATGTTTCTCCCCATTCTGATTTGCACGCGATGATATCGCGTATTCCTCCCGATAATAGCATCAACACGCTACGCTTCCGCACAGCGCTGTCCGTAGGAGACGCTCTTTCGGGGCCTCGCTCCTCTACGGATAATATACAGCTTCCTCACCTCACTTCCCTGGAAGATGTCATCGTCCAGACTATGCCCAAATTATCTTGTGTGGAAGTGCAGGTCGACATCTTCTGGCCCGCCCTACCCATCGACCCATCGACTGGCATGTTTAATATTTTTGGAGAGTGGAAAGAAACGACTGAAGCTGCTATCGTCCGCGAGGTGTTTCCCACTCTTTGGGAAAGAAATCTGGTGTCAGTCTCGAGGACCAGAAACATGGAAAACCTGATGGGTAGTTTCTTTGGAGCCTTTGAGGATGGCGGTGCGCCGATTTGTACGTCCGCCTGTATTTGTTTTTATATACTGCTCATATCAACTGACCGGTATTTTGATTACAATAGGGTAGCCGTAGGTCGGGAGGTTGAGTTTCTGTGTTCGAGCACCTGCATGATTTCTCTTTCTCATTCTCTCGTGGGCTCCCTTTGTTCGAGCAAGTACAATCTGACGCGTCATACACGAGATTTGCTACTTGAAATACTGACTTGTTTTGGGACTTGTTCGAAATTCGCAACTTTGATCAATGATTCAAACTCAGACAAGTTGTCTAGAGAAGCAGCTTGAAGTGCGCGGTCGTCAACCAATTCTTTGTTTCTTCTACGCTTCTCTACCCTTGATGCAAATTCTCAACACCAGATCGCTGCGAACAAAATTGACGTCACTGTGCCCAGCACTGGTTTAACTATAACTTCTTCTTCTCTGCACACAGTACATGATTGTGCTCATCATGCCGCAAATCATTTGTCCTGAGTGCCCCGGCCCAGTTGACGAACATGTAGAGTTCTGATTAAGATAACGGATACAATCCACAGTTCTTTGACGAACGCGGTCTTCAACGGACGGAGTCTTTTTTGGCAATACTGCTTTGCTCTGATTTCGAAATTGCACGGACGTCAGCGGACTCTACCAAATGATGCCGTCTTGCAGTGCGCGATCATTAACCAATTTTTTTTTGTTTCTTCTAGCACTACGCTTCTTTGCTACAGACTCTCAGTACCAGATCGCCGCGAACAAAATTGACGTCGGTGTGTCCAGAGCTGGGTTAATTGTAAGGACAATCCCACTTGATAATTCTTTGAACACAGTACACGATTCCACTCATCATCCGCGAATCAATTGCTATCAATTGCTCCGGCTTTGTTGGCGGACATGTATAGTTCCGATAGAATCCAACCTTTGACGAACGCGGTCTTCAACGGACGGAGACTTTTTTTGGTTTACTTTAATTTTTTGCTTTGGGTCTGAATCCAAATCGTACGGGGAAACCTGCGCGGCCTAGAGCTGTAACGTCTCAACTGTCGATCTGGTTGCTGTCGAGTTTTTGAGATCCGCGAGACCAGCTTGAACATGGCGGGATAGGAGGTCGGCCGAAAGGTCCGAGTTGAACTTGGGGCTGGTTCGAATTCGACGAAGGCAAGCAAGGAGAATTTTTACCGGAGACTCATGCCAACCTGTAAATTGTTATAAGTCAAGGAAGAATGTCGTTCTCTGGGCTCTTCGTTTTTTTGTCCTTGTTCTTCAGCCATCATGTTAAAGTTCGGAAATCGGCGTCGCAAACAGTTTGTGACTTGATTCGATCTCTGGAAAATCCAATGACTTTACCAGATAGCACTCGTACGGTGGGCTTTTGACAACTCGGTAGGGTGTACACGTGTGCCTCGCACTCTCTTCTCCGTTAACGCTAAGTTGAATGAATCAAGGGTTTGTTTACCTCTGTGTGGTAACATTCGGGGACGCCGACACGGCCGGCATCTCGCAACCGGCAACTCCCGATCAACGACACATGGACGCTTGACAACGCCGTCCACGACCACGAGAGCATCGCACATCTGCCATCGATGGGCTTCTCCCCGCATGGTGTTGTCCCGGCCTTGATATAAACCAAGACTGACCGCCGCGCTCGCATTTCCTTTCCCTTTCCCCTGCCTTTTTGGAAGAATGAAATTGGCGGGCCGTTTCGCTCCTCGTCGCCTACTGCCCTGGCGACCGCTGTCTCCATCGACGCACACCTCTCGGAATCGCGCGCCGCGACGGGGTCTCCGGGCTGCGGCACCTCCCACTGGTTCAGCGGCATCACCCAATACCACTCCGTCGACGTCCCCAGTCCCACCTCAGCAAACCCAAACCACACCGAGTCGCGGTCCTATTCGATTCACCTCCCGTCGTCGTACGACGCGAAGAAGCCGTACCCGGTTGTGTTGGGGTTCCATGGGTCGAGTAGTATCGGGCTGTTCTTTGAGTTGGATACTGGGTTGAGTGGGGGGAAGTATAGTAATGGGGTGCGCTTTTGAATTTTATTTTGATTCGTCTATGTACTCTTTTTCTGATATTCTGGTCAATTCAGACGATCATGGTATACCCCAGCGGCCTCGGGGTGAGTTCAATTCATTCTGCCTCACATCTTAGTCCATTTCTCAATCCCAGACATCCAGGGTGCATGGGCCGGCGCAAATTACTCCACCGCCTCCATTCCCAAGACCTCGCCTTCATCTCGACTCTCCTCGACGAACTCCGAAACGGGTGGTGTGTCGACGATAGTAGGATTTACGCTACTGGGTGAGTGTGTCATCTCCGAGAAATAGCAATGTCACCAACCCTCCTCCTCCGCAGAATGTCCATCGGCGCCGGCTTCGTCAACACCCTCGCCTGCTCGCCCGTCGGCGACAACTTCGCCGCCTTCGCCATGGGCTCAGGATCGTTTTACACTGACAATGGGGTACGTGCGCTCTGCTGCCCTTTCCCTTCCCTTCCCCGTTGCCTCCTTCTTCCTTCGTCCTGCCTCCCTCCCCTTCCTTCTATCTTCTCCCCCCTTCTCCCCTTTTCCCCTCCCCTCCCTTCCATCCTCCATCCCACAATCCAACCAACCAACTAACACTAACGAAACCCCCCCCAGACCCCCAACGCCTCATGCACCCCCGCCCGCACACCCCTCCCCATCCTCGAGATCCACGGCGGGAGCGACACGGACGTGCCCTACGCGGGCGGGCAGGGCGAGGGCGGGGTGGAGCCTGCTATTCCTGATTGGTGCGTTGTGGCTTCCTTTCTTTCTTCCTCGTCTTCTCTCTACCTTTTGTTCTTATTTTCGTAACCCTCGACGACACTCTCCCCTTGCCCTTTTCCTTGCTCGCATTTATCTGATTCTATTTGATTCGATCCCCTCCCCTCATCACTCACTCACTTACCCC
Source organism: Favolaschia claudopus (assembly GCA_037176885.1). Lineage (NCBI taxonomy): Eukaryota > Fungi > Basidiomycota > Agaricomycetes > Agaricales > Mycenaceae > Favolaschia > Favolaschia claudopus. The sequence goes on along the minus strand of JAWWNJ010000043.1, from coordinate 1,203,774 downwards.
CCTCTACTAGGCTCGCCACCTGGACCACCCGAAACTGCCCCTCCTCCTCCCCATCAAACGCTCAACTAACAAACACGACCGAAACCCTCTTCGCCGGCGACGTCCACCACACGACGTGGTCATGCGGCGCCGCGACGGGCGTGGTGGAGCATTGGAAGGTGGATGATATGCGTGAGTCCCTTTCTTCTCTTCTCCTCCTTCGTTATATTTTTCTTTACATTTTTGTCGCCTTCTTGTTCTTCGTCTCCTTCCCCTGCCTCGCTGCTCGCTGACTCTTTCCTCTACGCTCGCTAACGCTCGCGTAGGCCACTGCTGGGCCTCCACCACGCTCGACTTCTCCCAAATCGCGGCGGGACAAGGTCCCACGCCGATCGACGGCAGCACGCTTGTGATGGGCTTTTTCGCAAGGTGGGTGAAGCCGTAGACTGTAGATGTGCATCGTTGGTTTGGTTTGTATCCGAATCAGATTAATATTCGCATCGAACTCCTCGTTTCCCATTGTCTCCCGCTACGTTCTCGTTAACCGGATGCGAAGGCCACCACGGCGAGGTGGGTGCGCTGATGCTCTTCAAGGAGGGGAGGGGAGGGGGAGATGCGCGCGGTGGGGACTGTGGCGGCGGCGGGGAGGGGGGACTAGCCGATGTCGAGGAATTCGAGTGCGGGGTCGCGGGTATTGCTATCCTTATCAGCTCTGTGCGAATGTGGCGAGGGTGGCGAGGGGCACGGGGAAGGAGGTGTGCGGGCGGTCCTCGGGGTGCGCAGCCCGTGGACTGGAAGTGCAGCTCCGCAATGCGCGGCGGAGGCTTGTGGAGGGGGCGATGCGGACGAGGGCGAGATTGGGGAAGGCGAGGAGGGAGCGGAGGGGATGAGGGCGCCGGTCGGGTCGTGGGTGCCGCCGGCGCCGAACCTGAGGACGAGGGATCAGGAGGTGAGGTGCGCGGGGAGGCAGGCGGCGTGGAGCGTGGCGAGGAAGGTGTGGTCTGCGGGGCAGCGGAGTCGCATTGAATGTCGGCGAGGGGGGTGTTGTGGAACATGCGGAGGAGGGCGGTGGTTCCTGTTGAGATGCTTGAGGTGCGGATGGTGCGGCTGGTGAGGGCGGAGAGAGCGGGTAGGGATGCTTTGGGGGGGAGCGAGGTGCTTTTGCTTTTGGGGTAATACGAGGCCGTCATGAGCTGCGATGCTGAGATCGCGGGGGGCGGGGACGGCCGTGAGGTGCTGGGCTATCGAGTTGGGGAGCTGAAGAAGGGCCAGCACGTCGAATCATGCAACCCGAGTACGACGAGGGTTGATGTGATGCAAATCTCGATGAGACGCGGGTAGTTGCGCAAGGTCTTGAAGAGCCAGGCGTATTCGAATGCGGGGTTCAGATCATGGAGGGAGAGCAAACTTGAATGGAGAGTCGTGTGATACGTGTCCGAACTTATACGAGGGCCAAAGAAGAGAAGGTAAAGAAGAGAAGGTCAATGTCAGGGTTAGTGTCACAGATTGTCACGCTCATCACTCTTGCCTTTCCCCTTGCTTTCCCCTCAATGTGGCCTCAATCATCGACTCAATGAGCTGTTTGCGACGCTTACATACAGTATTGGACTGAGGTCACTTTGAATCACCCACATCACCTTTGCGGCTTGCCTTTCCATGGCTTCGTAGACCCAGGTGGACTCGGATGCGTCGACGGTCGTGCAGCAACGTCAAACGGTAACCTCGTCAAAGGTCTTGGAGGTTTGCTGTCAACTTCAAATTGATTCCACGCGACCTGGCTTTGCAAACCGTTCGTCATGTTAATCGATTAATCCGTGTCAGTACAGTTGTATTTTTCGTTCAAGTACGCCATGAACCATTTCGCAGTGACAGAGGGCGGAGAGCTCAAGCGCGCTGCGCTTCGGGAATGGGCGCATCTGGGTAACCCGGAAGATGACTGAATCTCAGTAATTTTTGGCAATCGGTTGGACCGAGTCTGAGTCTCATCCGGGTTATCCCGTTGTTATTCGCGTTTGTTAACTCTCGTGATAGTGGTCATATAGTTCATCGACGAAGGGCGCTTGGATTCAGATACATACCCACTATCTCCCGCCACACGCCCTCTTCCTTCCCCCAACGGCCTTGTGGCTCTCGGCCTTTCATTTATCGCGTCTCTGACTGGCTGGATAACTATGTCCCGAACACTTCTGTCTCTTCCCTGGCATTCGATCAGATTCTCGGCGCGGCCGCACGAGTGTTTCCAAGGCTTGCTCTATTAAGCTGGCTTCCTCCGTTCAAGAACCCTCCGCCAACAAACATATTACCTGAATGGGATTGTCGGGCACACGGTACTCGCGGCACCCCGTGTGTATAAAAACAAAACCGAGGCTTTTCAGCGAGCTCTTAACTTTGCTGCGCTTTCGTTCGATCCCATGTTGACTATACTCTCGCTCTCGGTCGCCGCCCATTTTCTACTATGCGGCGCCGCTCAGCCAGATTGGTATAAACGCAACCTCGATACCGTCCAACGGATATACAACCGTACGTCCCATTACGTCCCCTTACCTCATCCATCCATCCATCTAAGCAAGCACCATCCTGCGACAGTGACAGTATACCCGGCAAACGCGAAAATCATCTCCGAAGGTGCACCCGCGGTACCCCCTGGACTCTTCAACGAAAACGCCACCGGCCGCGTCACCCCTGTCGGCGAATTCTTCGGCTTCCAAGACTCGTTCGAATATTTCTTCGGCCTCGCACCACTCCCTCAGGGCACGCCGCCAAACGGCGCATTCACCAACGCGACCATTGTGGAGTTTATTTCTGGATGCCCGGAGGTCGCCGCGAGCACGGTGTATCTCTCTGCGAGTACTATAAATCCGGATAATTCGACGGGGCCGTTCATCACGGCGCTGAAGCAGGTGCGCAGGATCTCTGATATTTGCCCTGATTATATTTCTCTTAATACGAGGATCGGTCATTTTCGCCCAGATTGCATTCTGGCGCTTCGACGACGACGGCGCGGTCCTCAAATACGACGCATGGATCCCCAACCTCGACGCCTTCACCCCCATCATGCACGGATTCGATCAGTACACGCTGCAAGGAATGAACACCACCATCCACGGGGTCTGTGGGCTGCAGAATCAAACGTGTGTAGGGAATAATACGGTGTATGACGGTGTGGAGGACTGCGTGCAGACGCTTGCGGGGAAGCCGTTTGGGAGGTTGGACGAGGCGTGGGGGGATAACGTCGTGTGTCGGATGATTCATGTGTTGTTGACGAAGTTGCGGCCCGAGGTGAGTTTTCTGGTAACCGAACCAACGCTTGGTGGATAATGCAGACTGTCAATGGGGCTGAAAATCTTTGCATCTAGGTCCATTGTGCTCATGTTGGGCCGACTGGAGGGAGAAAGTGTATCGACGTGGAATATAATGATGTGGGTCAATTTTCCTTCTAAGTTTTCCTTATATTTTCACACTTTCTGATGATGCTTTCTCTTCAAGGTGTTTTTCAACGACGAGTTCGTTTTTGGGGATCCTCTCGGATCTACGTTTACTTGCGGCGCGTAATGGTGATCATCATATTCTATCCGCCCTGCACGGTGACAATTGATAATGAGATTATCGACAGACGCGGGTTGGTCTGTGATGTAGAGTCGCATTCATTCTGTATACAATCAGCTCATCTCAACGCATGATGGACAGATGACACGGAATACTGAACAGATGTAAGCCTGTTCAGAATGGCGGAGGTTCGACCGTGACCAGGCCAAGATATACTTATGTTGACATCGCCATTGGCATCCGCTGCCT